>CM060959.1:20382671-20920171 GCA_030765055.1 Mantis religiosa | reverse complement strand
ATAATTCACTGAATTATGTGGATAATACATTGTCCAGCTCCCGTCTTGAAACGTTCAAGTCAGTCGTCACTTGTTCTTCTTTGCTCCTCGTTTTAAATTTACGTAATACTGAGTTAGAACATGCATCGAAAGGAATATGTCGATCTCGTCTTTGCTTCAAATATTAATAACTTTGCGATTTTATAATTCACTGAATTATGTGGATAATACACTGTTCACCTCCCGTCTTGAAACGTTCAAGCCAGTCGTCACTTGTTCTTCTTCGCTCCTCGTTTTAAATTTACGTAATACTGAGTTAGAACATGCATCGAAAGGAATATGACGATCTCGTCTTTGTTTCAAATATTAATAACTTTGCGATTTTATAATTCACTGAATTATGTGGATAATACACTGTCCACCTCCCGTCTTCAAACATTCAAGTCATTCGTCACTTTTGTCCTTCGTACCTCGTTTTAAAGGTACGTAATACTGACGAAGTTGTTTCGTGTTTGTGGTAATGACACATGCATTTGACATGACCTCTCTCTTCTACATTCAACGCATCGTCCTATTTTCCACGATATCTTTATACTTCGTCACCAATTCAATTAACAATTCTTTCTCCATCGATGAGACATTTGTTTGACGGCTTTTGTTTATTGTTTATCCGCCATTTTATAGCTATGTGCAGGCGAAAATGAAAACAAAAGCGCATTGCAGTACGTTCAGAACATAATAACCACTCATCCATAGTCTTCTACAGCTGTAATATTTACAAATTTCTTTGCATTAACACGTGTTTGTTAACATTTTCAGCAAACAGTTTGGTGAAATGCAAGAAATTTAACAGCCTTGTTAGCGTTGTTACAATTGTTACGTTACATTTGTTAACGTCAAGTTTAACATCTGTTAACGTCTAACCGTTAGATTAGACGAGCCGCCTCTGCTCGCGCAAACTCCTTGCAGCTGACTCTGGAGTTTTAAAGTTCATTGTGTTCACCTATACTGCTAGCCTCATTATTCAGCTTATTGCTAGCAATTCCTTGAAGTGTGTGAACGTCGCGCGTGAATCTCTTCTGCACAGTGGTATTTCTGAAATATGAGTTTATAGTGCAAATGTGAAACCTGGGCGCTTCTGTGGCTAATCCCGGTAATGCCTTGGTTGCCTTTTCGTGTCAGTTGGTTCTTCAGGAGATCGGAATTTGTCCATACATATAATATTATTAACGTTGGTGACGTAAACCACTAGTTTCGTATGTTATGTGTCCTTAAAGACAGTTGCTGGTGCCTGTGATAAATTAAAATGTGGAAATTCTGACGGCCAATTTGTATTTATAAATTTCGTGAGATTTGTGAAAACTAATTGGTTTGACGATAAAAATGGATGAACTTTAACAGTTTCTAAGATAGACTATCCGGCTGGTAATAAGTGTATCGTTTTCGGATTAACTTTTAAATTCTTTGCGCATGGAATTTTTTCTGGGATTACAACTGCATCTCCCATCTCCAAAATGAACAATTATAGAGTCCACCACACTTATGCAATACTAGATTAATAACACTGGGCGACAAAAAGTAATATTTGAATGTTTCGAGTACTTCATGAGGCAATTCCTACTAATTTTGGGTTGAGAGAAACAAATTTGACAATGAAAACATTTTATTAGCTCTAGTTTCTATGATATACACAAGGTGGAAGTATTACATATTAACGGATTGAGAGAAAATGATACATTTTAATTACATACATGCTAACAACAATGAAAGTGCATTTGATTTGTTTAACTGGTAGTTACATGCTAAGAGTTCTAAATTGCTGGAAAAATACTTCACAGAGAGTCGTGTCTGAAGAGAATCATGACTTCGTCGTCTTTTAGCTTGCCTCTTGTGATGGAGTTCCGCAGAGACCAAGCATTACTTCATTTCAACGACCCTGATATCTTTGTTCCATAACAGAAATGTCCTTATGGAATCTCTCCCCATGTTCATCACTAACAGCTCCACAACTAGGAGGGAAAAAGTCTAAGAGGGAGTGGAGAAAATGGATCTTAAAGGGACATGTTGCAGGAGCACTGTCACCAAATGCTTTGATTTGATTTATTGATTCATCCATTAAAACACGTACATGTTATAGGACACGTCAAATTAAAAACTAAGTACAATATTTATAATTAAGGTAGCTAACTAAATATTTACAAATTTAAAAATTCATCCACGCTGTAGAAGCTATTGGCTCTAAGGAAGTTTAATAACAATTTCTTAAATTGATGTTGTGATTCAATCTTTTTTATAGATTCAGGTAGCTTATTGTAAAGATGTAAGCCAGCATATGTGAAACTATTTTCATACATCTTTGTTTTGTGTGACTTCACAAATAAATTATTCTTTGTTCTAGTGTTGTGTATATGAATTTCAGAATTTGTTTTGAATAAACTTAGGCTTGCTTTCATATGTACAAGAGTTTCATATATGTATATACTTGGCAGTGGTAAGATACCTAATTTACTGAAGTATGGCTTACAACTAGTTGTGCTTGAGACATCTGCTATGATTCTAATTATTTTCTTTTGGTATCTGAATACTTTTATACTGTCTTTAGAATTTCCCCCAAAAATTATACCATATGCCAACAAACTGTGTATATATGAAAAGTACACTATTCTCCGAACTTTCAAGCTAGACATGCCTGTAATTGCCCTCATTAAGAAACACATTTTACTAAGCTTTTTCGTCAATGCCTCTATGTGAGTTTCCCAATTTAAATTTTCATCTAGTATTAGTCCCAGAAATTTGATAGTTTGTACGTAATGTATTTGGTCTTGTCCCAGCATTAATTTTGGATACAATTGACTTCCAATCATTTTATTATAGAAGCTTAGGGCTGCTGTTTTCTCCTTACTCAATATTAACATATTGGCACTAAACCAATTGTAGTTGTCATCTCTTTTGTTGTCCAAAAAGACTTCCCAAGCTTCCTTTTCTTTCTCCTCCAAAATTTGGTCAAATGCAGGATCCTTTACAAGTTCTCTTATTTGTGGTCCGACAAAAATGCCTTCCTTAACTTTTTCATCACTTAATTTCCAAAATATCTCTCTGATTGTGTTTTGTTATTTTACAGGTGTGCCAACTCCCCCTAAAAATTTCCCCCAAATTTAAAATCTTCACTATAAAAGTGAAATGTCACTTTATCATCAAAAGAAGAGCTAATATATCATTTTTATGGTGATTTTTGAATTCGGCAGACAGAAATACATGTAAATTCACTATTTTTAAGCCCGAAACATTTTCATTGTCCATTGTAGTCAATTACATTGTCCTATTTCCCTGAAAGTTACTTGCCTTGTAGTTCTCTCCTGTAAAATTTTGTATTTGGAGAATTTTTCATTCAACATGTACCGTGATTTATACCGAAATGACTAACCACTAAGGTCCGGAAGTTGTTAACCTAAAACTTACCTAAAAATGAGCTATAAAATGCCTTTAAAATATAAAAAATGACATAAAATGTAAAAAAGTGACCTAACAAAATTAACAATTTCTTTCATAATAATAAATTAATAACTGTCACAGGCAAACAATGAATATATGATTGGAATAACCACATTTTAAAATTAACTTTCATAGTAAATAGTGCAATGATTGCTACTAAATAATAAATAAATTCAAAATTCATCACGTCATTTTCAATTTTATAAAATATGAAAAAATAAGTTACTTGTTCCATTAGCCAAAACATACCTCACTTAGCGTCGGTCATCTTCAAGTTATCAAAAGTAAAGGAGCGGTGGTTGTCAGCTAAAACTGTTTTGTACTTTGAGAAACTTCTCTCCACTTCCACAGACGTTATAGATGCATATTTGACAAACGCTATGTCACTGCTTGTTAAATCCTGTTCAAAAATATCAGTTCTGAAGTTTTATCCTGAGAAGATATCAGCAATCTGACCAACTGTTTGGTATCCTTTATTTTTTCCAACACAAATTTTATTTCTGTCTAATTGTGTACTCAATCTCAGCTTCTACATGTTTTATCCTCTCTTCGGCAATCCTCACTAACTCAATCGACGTATCCAATGTCATGTCACGTTCTTCAAGGCGGGTTATGCTATCCGACAAAAATGTAAAATTTGATTTAATGAAAGCTAATTTACCTTGGATTTGAGTATCAGAAAACAGATCATGTGCGCTCTCAATTGTTTTAGAAAAAAAAAAAAAAAAAAAGGTATTCACCACTTATCTCATAATTTGAAAATTGTCACAGTGGTATATACAAGCAGTTGCATAGAGTTGTCCTTGATAATATATCTCCACAAAATAAAAAATAATCTTCTAAAGTCCAATCTAACATTTGAAAGCTCCTCACACACACATATATATATATATATATATATATATATATATATATATATAATACAAGAAATAAAGGAAATTAACAAAACCAACAGTGAACACTTCTACTTATGGCCTGAACAGCTTAACCTCACACGTTATCAACTTATATAATGCGCTGCCACTGGAACTGAAAGGCTGCAGGAACATAAAAGGTTTTAAAAGGAAAGTTGCTGAAAATTTACTGAAGGCATATATTGATAGCTGATAAAGTGTTACACATTTATAGCTGGTTTGAAAGCTGAACTGTTTAAACATTAATATGGATTAATATTCCATAGAATATGTAGCTTCTATTTTTCTGTTAAGTTCTTTGTTACTATTATTTCTTGAGTTATAGTGAATGTCTGTATCTTTGTATGTTTCATATATGTTATTCTTGTACGGTAATTCATTCCTACTCTAAAAATGTAATATAAGTATTGTTAAGTGCTGTTTGCCATCTTTTTATATACTTTTGTACTGTTCCCTAGCATGAGCTATGGCTCTGGGAACCTTTTCAGATAATAAATAATATAGAGAGAGAGAGAGAGAGAGAGAGAGAGAGAGAGAGAGAGAGAGAGAGAGAGAGAGAGCTCCCATAAATAATCTGGTCGACAAAATTTAACTTTTTTTCTTTCACAAGAATTAAAATAACAGATTCTAAAAGTATTTTTCGTGCTGAATTCAAATATAATTACAGTTTTTCCCCATCGGGCAGGAGTTTTGTGTGATATTCATTTGAATTTTTTATAATATTCCAAAAAACCCGTAGCTAACTAGCTATCTAACTCAAAATTATAACTACTGATTCTGACGTACCTAGAAAGTGGTAGATAGTGATTTTCGAGTATATTTTGCATCTGGAATGTCTTTCATTTTAGTCCAACAGTAGTCAGCCAGCATATTGGAACTCCACTTGCCTTGGTACCTCTTCTCTATTGTAGAAATTTGCTGATGAAAACACTCACCGTGTTCATCGCTGAAAGCTCCAAGGTTTTCGGGGAAGAAGTCCAAGTGAGAGTCCAAGAAGTGAATTTTTAAATTCATGTTGCATTCCATAGCTTTATAAGAATGCAGAAGACCAGCCACTATGTCACCATAGTGGAAACGTAGAGTCAGACTGAAAAATTCAATGCCATAGCCGGGATTTGAACCACGGATCTTCTGATTTCCGTCCTCCAGTCAGTTGGAGAATTTAATGTCCTATCGGCACGTTGGCCATAGTAGCACAATGGTAGTGCGGCTGGACGGAAATCAGAAGATCCGTGGTTCAAATCCCGGCTATGGCATTGAATTTTTCAGTCTGACTCTACGTTTCCACAATTTAGCCTACACACGGCCAGTGTGAAAGAACAATTAATTTCCATTAATTGACCTAATAGTGGTTAACTATAAAGCCCGGGCCTTAAAGTACTTACACGTTGTAAGTCACCATTGAGGTAGTTGTCTCATGTGTTTATGAGAACTCCTAAGTGGTTTACCGGGAAAATACGAGTCAGTTGGAGAATTTAATGTCATATCGGCACGTTGGCCATAGTAGCACAATGGTAGTGCGGCTGGACGGGAACCAGAAGATCCGTGGTTCAAATCCCGGCTATGGCATTGAATTTTTCAGTCTGACTCTACGTTTCCACAATTTAGCCTACACACGGCCAGTGTGAAAGAACAATTAATTTCCATATGTCACCATAGTTTTGTGTTTTATGGTTTCCAAGAAAATTGCAACACAAACTTTTGAAAGACTGCCAGGCTGCTTTATCTAGTGGATTTAACAGTCCTTCGTAATGTTCATCAGCCATTAATGATCGGATTTGTGGTCCTATAAAAACTCTTTCTTTCAATTTAGCATCACTGACTTTGGGGAATTTCGATTTCAAGTACAAGAATCCATCAGAAAGTTTATCCATAGCTTTGACAAATTTTTTCATAACTTCTAACTTAATATGCAATGGGGGTAAAAATGTTTTTTCAGGCTTCACTAAGGGGACACATGCCACATTTTTCTGGCCAGGGATAAGAGATTCACGTTTTGGCCATGACTTTCTAACGTAGTGAGACTTCTTATCTCTGCTGTCCCACTCGCACAAAAAAACAGCAACCCAACTTGCAAACCAAGCAATAAAGCAATGACCTTTAAATCACTACAGATATTCCATTCATATTTTCCATATTGTATTTTCTTTAAAACTAGTTTCATATTTTCATATGTGTCTTTCATATCAGCGGCATGCGCTACCGGTATTGATGGAAGTTTATTGCCAATATGTAGCAGCACAGCCTTCAAACTTACTTTAGAGGAGTCTATGAACAATCGCCACTCATCTGGCCGGTGTTGAAATCCAAGAGTTTCCATAACTGAAACAAACATTATTACAAAACACAATACCATTTTCTTCAGAGAAGTATACTTTGAAAATACTACGATATCAACTAATTCTTACATCTTTTTGGAGTAGATTCCACCCTTTGAGTCTGGAAGCTAAAACTTCAGCTTGCTGTTTAGACAGATTTAAATCGCGAATCAGGTCACTAAGGTCTTGCTGATTGGGAAAGTATGGTTCAGCTACTGGTTTCATATGTAAGATAATTTTTATTTTCATCTGAATCATTTGGAGTTTCAGTCAGGTCAGAACCAGAGTTATCACTTAAGATCGTATCTGCATATACTGGTACGGGGAACTCTTCACTGTGTAAGACAGGTCCCATTGCAGATTGCAAATTCGGATACTTAACTGTATATTTTGTTTTAGATGTGATTCCTTTAATATTTGTCAAACAAAAATGACAGTCAGTTAAATGATCCTTCGGTTCCCTCCAAATCATGCGAATTGCAAATGGCATATGATGTGTACCATTTTTCCGCCCATTCAGCAGTCTAACACAAGAAACACAGCATGTATTTGGGGCCCAGCTCTTATCAAAATCACCAACTTGACAGCCAAAGTAAAGTTTATAACACTTCTTTACAAGTGGGGACAAATTTCGCCTCTGAGTCTTGAAGGTCAGCTCACCACAAATATAGCAGAAATTATCTGCATGATTTACACAATTTCTTGGCATGATGAAAAAATAAAGCACAGAAATACAACATACACAATAGACTTCTAAACAGAAAGGAAGGAAATGTTTCACTACTCAACAATCTCACAGTCAGCTCAATAATGACACATCAAAATGCCAAACAGGTCTGAACATGTCTAAACAACAACAATGAACAACAATGAACAACAATGAACCTCCACAGTCATGTTTTATTGCGCTTCAGCATGACATTGCAAATAATTTCAATAATACAGCTTGAGTAAAATAACTACACATGAGGTAACGGTTCCTATGACAGGTCAAAGAAAACGCTAAAATCATTTTTTTTAGTTAATTGATGGAAATTAATCATTTCTCCACACTAGCCGTATATAGGCTAAGATATTTGATGGATAGAGTCAACATGAAAAATTCAATGCAATGGCCGGGATTTGAACCACGGATCTACTGGTTTCCGTCCAGTCGCTCTTAATCTTTGAGCTACCATGGCCAACGTGCCTTCCTGACATTAAATTCTCCAGTTGACTCGTATATTTCCCCGGTAGACCACTAGGGGCTCTCGCATCCGAGATACACCGTTTGTGACGACTTACTATTGTAAGTACTTGAGTCCCAGGCTTCATCATTTAACTCTTATTATTTTAGTTAATTGATGGAAATTAATCATTTCTCCACACTAGCCCTATATAGGCTAAGATATTTGATGGATAGAGTCATGAAAAATGCAATGCCATGGCCGGGATTTGAACCACGGATCCACTGGTTTCCGACATTAAATTCTCCAGTTGATTCGTATATTTCCCCGGTAGACCACTAGGGGCTCTCGCATCCGAGATACACCGTTTGTGACGACTTACTATTGTAAGTACTTAAGTCCCAGGCTTCATCATTTAACTCTTATTATTTTAGTTAATTGATGGAAATTAATCATTTCTCCACACTAGCCGTATATAGGCTAAGATATTTGATGGATAGAGTCAACATGAAAAATTCAATGCCATGGCCGGGATTTGAACCACGGATCTACTGGTTTCCGATATTAAATTCTCCAGTTGACTCGTATATTTCCCCGGTAGACCACTAGGGGCTCTCGCATCCGAGATACACCGTTCGTGGCGACTTACTATTGTAAGTACTTAAGTCCCAGGCTTCATCATTTAACTCTTATTATTTTAGTTAATTGATGGAAATTAATCATTTCTCCACACTAGCCGTATATAGGCTATGATATTTGATGGATAGAGTCAACATGAAAAATTCAATGCCATGGCCGGGATTTGAACCACGGATCTACTGGTTTCCGTCCAGTCGCTCTTAACCTTTGAGCTACCATGGCCAACGTGCCTTCCTGACATTAAATTCTCCAGTTGACTCGTATATTTCCCCGGTAGACCACTAGTCGCCACAAACGGTGTATCTCGGATGCGAGAGCCCCTAGTGGTCTACCGGGGAAATATACGAGTCAACTGGAGAATTTAATGTCAGGAAGGCACGTTGGCCATGGTAGCTCAAAGGTTAAGAGCGACTGGACGGAAACCAGTAGATCCGTGGTTCAAATCCCGGCCATGGCATTGAATTTTTCATGTTGACTCTATCCATCAAGTCCTTCGAAATGTTCATCAGCCATTAATGATCGGATTTGTGGTCCTATAAAAACTCCTTCTTTCAATTTAGCATCACTGACTTTGGAAAATTTCGATTTCAAGTACAAGAATCCATCAGAAGGTTTATCCATAGCTTTGACAAATTTTTTCATAACTTCTAACTTAATATGCAATGGGGGTAAAAATGTTTTTTCAGGCTTCACTAAGGGGACACATGCCACATTTTTCTGGCCAAGGATAAGAGATTCACGTTTTGGCCATGACTTTCTAACGTAGTGAGACTTCTTATCTCTGCTGTCCCACTCGCACAAAAAAACAGCAAAATTTGGTGAACCCAACTTGCAAACCAAGCAATAAAGCAATGACCTTTAAATCACCACAGATATTCCATTCATATTTTCCATATTGTATTTTCTTTAAAACTAGTTTCATATTTTCATATGTGTCTTTCATATCAGCGGCACGCGCTGCCGGTATTGATGGAAGTTTATTGCCAATATGTAGCAGCACAGCCTTCAAACTTACTTTAGAGGAGTCTATGAACAATCGCCACTCATCTGGCCGGTGTTGAAATCCAAGAGTTTCCATAACTGAAACAAACATTATTACAAAACACAATACCATTTTCTTCAGAGAAGTATACTTTGAAAATACTATGGCGGCTACGATATCAACTAATTCTTATATCTTTTTGGAGTAGATTCCACCCTTTGAGTCTGGAAGCTAAAACTTCAGCTTGCTGTTTAGACAGATTTAAATCGCGAATCAGGTCACTAAAGTCTTGCTGATTGGGAAAGTATGGTTCAGCTACTGGTTTCATATGTAAGATAATTTTTATTTTCATCTGAATCATTTGGAGTTTCAGTCAGGTCAGAACCAGAGTTATCACTTAAGGTCGTATCTGCATATACTGGTACGGGGAACTCTTCACTGTGTAAGACAGGCCTCATTGCAGATTGCAAATTTGGATACTTAACTGTATATTTTGTTTTAGATATGATTACTTTAATATTTGTCAAACAAAAATAACAGTCAGTTAAATGATCCTTCGGTTCCCTCCAAATCATGGGAATTGCAAATGGCATATGATGTGTACCATTTTTCCACCCAGTCAGCAGTCTAACACACGAAACACAGCATGTATTTGGCGCCCAGCTCTTATCAAAATCACCAACTTGACAGCCAAAGTAAAGTTTATAACACTTCTTTACAAGTGGGGTCAAATTTCGCCTCTGAGTCTTGATGGTCAGCTCACCACAAATATAGCAGAAATTATGTGCATGATTTACACAATTTCTTGGCATGATGAAAAAATAAAGCACAGAAATACAACATACACAATAGACTTCTAAACAGAAAGGAAGGAAATGTTTCACTACTCAACAATCTCACAGTCAGCTCAATAATGACACATCACAATGCCAAACAGGTCTGAACATGTCTAAACAACAACAATGAACAACAATGAACCTGCACAGTCATATTTTATTGCGCTTCAGCATGATATTGCAAATAATTTCAATAATACAGCTTGAGTAAAATAGCTACATATGAGGTAACGGTTCCTATGACAGGTCAAAGAAAACGCTAAAATCATATTTTGAAAAGTAGCTTTTACAGAAAAACTATGCCTGATGGGAAAATTCTGACTACATACCTGAATTCAGAATGCAAAATGCCACTAGATTCACTATTCAGATCTCTTGTGAAAAAAACCTTGTCGACCTATAATCGGACAAAGCAGAATACTAAGCTTTGAAAGTGAAAATAAACATTTTATGTGTTATTTTATTGAAATTAATCATAATCGACAGTTACATGGTTCGTTCTTGTAAGAAAATAAATGTTATTTCGCATGAAAATTATATAATGCATGCTTTTCTAAGAATTAAAAAGAAATATGGCATTTTTTGGCCCTCAGAAGTAATTGGACATAACAACTTGAGTGTGATACAAAATATGTCTTAGTACTTTGTGACTCTCCCTTCTCTTTTCGATACTTCTCACAATCTATTTGTCATGCTGTGAACCAGGTTTTTCAGGTAGGCTGTAGAAAGTTTGCTCCATTTCTCTTGTAACCTCTCCTTCAAGTGCTGCTTGGAGGTGATGGGGTCTTCCTCACGGTCTTCTCCAGTTTATCCCATACTGCTTCTATGGGATTAAGATCCGGGGAAACTCCCTTATGCAGCCTTCAAAGCACTACCACAATCTTGGATTCATCTACTAGTGCACCTCTTCAATAGTTTGCTGTTACTGGCCTACTTCCCAACGGCATGGAAACATGCAAGGATCATCACTCTACCAAAGCCAGGGAAAAACCCAAGAGATTTAAACAGTCATAGGCCTATTAGTCTCCTTTCTTCTATCAGCAAATTGTTTGAGAAGGTGGTACAGCAACGTCTCCAATGCATTCTGGATGAACATCAGGTGCTACGTCCAGAGCAGTTTGGCTTTCGGAGAAAACACTCTACTACTCACCAGCTCCTTCGTCTAGTGGATGAAGTGATTAAAGGCTTTAACAACCGGCACTTTATTGCAGCTCTCTTTCTTGACATCTCAAGAGCCTTCGACTCTGTCTGGCACGATGGCCTCCTACATCGCCTCATCCATTATAATATCCCATCTTACCTTGTACATCTCATACATCATTATCTACAAAATCGATCATTTGTTGTTATGAAGGACGACATCCTGTCACAGCCATATGCCATAAATGCCGGTGTACCACAAGGTAGTGTCCTTGGGCCCCTGCTGTTTCTGGCTTACATAAACACCCTTCCAACTCTAAGAGGCTGCAACCTGTACCTGTTCGTCGATGATACCGCTATAACAACAGCGTCCAAACGGCATGAAATTGCTGTACAAAGAGTACAAACCTTCGCAAACATGTTGTACGTCTGGTTTGCGACATGGCGCTTAAAGCTAAATGCCACAAAATCTCAGGCAATTACTTTCACAAGACGAGAGCTGCAGGACGTACCCAACCTAAGAATAGGTGGTACAGAAATACCATGGTCAACTCAGGCAACATACTTAGGGGTGCTCCTAGACATGCGCCTCACATGGAAGGGCCATATAGCAGCAGTAGCTAACAAAGTTAGTAGAAGGATGGCCATGTTATATCCACTATATAACCGGAAGTCGCCAATGGCTCTTCGCAACAAGCTTCTGCTATACAAGCAGGTATTGAGGCCGGCAATTACATACGCCTGCCAAGTCTGGGGTGCAGTAGCCAAAACCCACCTCTCCAAACTCCAAAATCGCTTCCTTCGGACTGCAGTTGCAGCCGATTGGTACATCCCAAATCATAATATCCATTTAGACCTATCCTTTCCAAAACTTTTCGATTACATCCTACAACTGTCCCACTCTTTCTATTCAAAATTACCAACCAGTTTCAACAGCCTCGTCCGAGGACTTGGAGAGTATGACCTAGACCCTGGAGAGTCATATAAGAGGCCAAGACTTGTCCTAGAACCTCCTTAGTTCCCTTAATGCCAATAAGGGACCAAGTCCCGGTGTGGCACTAGTCGAAGGACCCTCCTTTGCGGAGGAGGACTCCCTTCAACGACACCTCTGTGCTGTGTGTAAGATCCGGGGACTGAGGGGGTGGATGCAGTACATGAGGACAGTTGTAAAGTAACCATACCTACACAATGTGGGACGTATGCTTCGGATCATTATCCTGATATAATGAGAAGCTGTCCAAAATACCCATCATTTCTGCACTTTGTTTTAAATTTTGCTGTAATAGTCTAAGATAGACTTCCTTATGGATAGAGTCAACATGAAAAATTCAATGCCATGGCCGGGATTTGAACCACGGATCTCCTGGTTTCCGTCCAGTCGCTCTTAACCTTTGAGCTACCATGGCCAACGCACCGTCCTGACATTAAATTCTCCAGTTGACTCGTATATTTCCCCGGTAGACCACTAGGGGCTCTCGCATCCGAGATACACCGTTTGTGGCGACTTACTATCGTAAGTACTTAAGTCCCAGGCTTCATCATTTAACTCTTATTATTTTAGTTAATTGATGGAAATTAATCATTTCTCCACACTAGCCGTATATAGGCTAAGATATTTTATGGATAGAGTCAACATGAAAAATTCAATGCCATGGCCGGGATTTGAACTACGGATCTCCTGGTTTCCGTCCAGTCGCTCTTAACCTTTGAGCTACCATGGCCAACGCACCGTCCTATATACAGCTAGTGTGGAGAAATGATTAATTTCCATCAATTAACTAAAATAATAAGAGTTAAATGATGAAGCCTGGGACTTAAGTACTTACAATAGTAAGTCGCCACAAACGGTGTGTCTCGGATGCGAGAGCCCCTAGTGGTCTACCGGGGAAATATACGAGTCAACTGGAGAATTTAATGTCAGGACGGTGCGTTGGCCATGGTAGCTCAAAGGTTAAGAGCGACTGGACGGAAACCAGGAGATCCGTGGTTCAAATCCCGGCCATGGCATTGAATTTTTCATGTTGACTCTATCCATAAAATATCTTAGCCTATATACGGCTAGTGTGGAGAAATGATTAATTTCCATCAATTAACTAAAATAGACTTCCTTGTTCATTGTTGTGTCTATGAACACCAGCTTTCCCACTCCCGTAGAGGAAATACAGCCCCGTACCATTACGCTCCCTCCGCCGTGTTAGACTGCGCTCTTCCAGCTACGTGTTTGGTTTCCTCCACACTACCACCCTGCCGTAGCAGACCAGCAAACCAGCAGAAGAATCGAGTCGTCCAGGTTTACCTGGACGGAGTGTTTGCTGCCCAGCACCTAGCCGCTTATTGCGGTATAATAGAGTCGTCTTTGTCTCAGGCGGTTGTCTTCGGCAGTCGTATGTCTAGCCTTATGCGCGCTGTTGCCTCGTGGGGGTTGTGCGCCCAGTGCTGGCTGCGCTCTCCGCCTGCCTGGGAGGCATCTGAGCACAGTCCGCTTGACAGGTTAGAGGGAAAGGAACAATGTTTAGGTAATGGACTTAAAAAGCCCATTTCTGGGCTTGGGGGTTTGAAGTTAGGGGAATGTGGCCCTGTTCAGTTCTAGTTACCCAAAGCATCTTTGGGCAACCGGTAGCTCGGTCGGCGGCAAGGAGCTCTGTGGTCGTAACGGCCAAGGGTGTTCACCAGGATGTTGGGATGGGAGTTTAGCTTATCGTAGATAGTGCGGGATCTCTCCCGCACCACGTCCACAATGTACGGGACTCCGGAGTAGGTGTGAAGGATGTGGGACGGGAATCTACGCCCGGTATCGTAGATCATAAGCAGTGCCCTGTTCTGGACGCGCTGTAGTCTGCGAACAGTGGTCGGAGCCGCTGATCCCCAGACTTCGCAGCCGTACAGAATCAGGGACGGTATAATCGTCCGACACAGGCGTAGTTTGAGGTGCGTTGGCATGGTGGATTTAAGCACTGGGTACAACTGCCTTAGTGCTTCATGCCCTTGTCCGGCTTTGACCCGGACGTAAGGTGCGTAGGTGAGACCGCGATCGAGGTGGACGCCAAGGTATTTGGCAGTGGGAACCCAGGGGATTTGCCTCTGCCTCCACCTCAGCGACCAATCCAGTCGCCTAGCTCGGACCTTAGCCAGGAGAAGAGCAGAGCTCTTCTCGGGGCTAATGGCCATCCTACACTTCTCATTCCAACGGCCAATGGCTCGGAGCTGGCGCTGCAGCGGAGGATGATAATATCTTAGGTTTTTGTTACGTGCCATTATGAGGACGTCGTCGGCATATTGGCACGTAACAGTCTGTGGTTCTAAGGGGAGATCAGACATGTAGGCCGCAAAGAGTAACGGGGACAGTACACTGCCCCACCCTGACGTCGGAACCAGCAAGGTTGTATTTGCTTTCGTCACAAAAATTAACTTGTTCCCACCAATCGGTTGTCTTGTTAACAAAGTCTTTGGCAAATTGTAATCGTTTCCTTTTATTCTTACTGGAAATGTTCGGCTTTTTTCTGACTACGTGACCTTTAAAATTTTGTTTTCGCATGGCCCTTCTGACCGTTTCAGAACTGTCAGTCCCAGTTCTTCCCGAATCTCAGCAGAAATCACCGGAGCACTTATATACGGATTCCGTTTTACCTTCCGCATAATATAAGACTCCTGCCTATCGGTAAGAAGTTTTGGTCGCCCTGACTTTACTCGAGATTTAATTCTGTCTTCATACTTATACCAGTGAATTATGTCACTAACTGTACTTTTTCTAAGATTCACAATCTCTGCTATTTCTCGGTATGTTTTGTTCTTTTCATAATGATAGATCACTAACTGTCTTTGTTCAAAGTTACCTCTGGGCCCCACACTAAGCTCTTGCCTTCTTCTTGGTGAACAGTTGACGTACTACTTCTACGATGTTGTTTTGTCTACTGACATACTTCACGTACTTGTTTGTATTGCATTTCATTTGTGCTGTCCGATTCTTTTTTGTGTCGTAAACTCATGATATAAACAAGGTTTAATGGGGAAGCTCTTAGTTTAGACACATTTTCAATTTCTAAAATGGATAGTCATAGCAAATGATTTTTGCTTAACCAACACCAACTCCAATACTCAGACCATAATGCAGATTCCAAGATGGCGCCCGTTGAAGCCCAGCGACTCTGATTACGTAGAATAGGAAACTATACACAATGGACATAATATAATCTATATTACGGAGCAGCGAGGTAACTCCTAAGCATTTATCACTTTATACTTTCAACTAAAACGTGTAATAACATAAATAAAGAGCATCATGACAAATCCTAAGAGCTTATCACATTATATAGTAGCACCACCAGTACTATGCATTTTCCACCTTATACTTCCAATCAAAATTTAATTTATAAGGCATGACAACTCATAAGCATTAAACACAGCAAACTTTATCTTATTGGACTCAATCATCCTATCGTCTGTAGCAAGTACTAAAGTTTCTTTTATATTGTTTACATAGTAACCATTTCTGGTAAGGACATAGGTACTGCTTATACTATAATATTTAAGAGAACTCACCAGATTGTCCAGTTTACTCCAATTGTCACGTTTGAAGGTGTCAGTTCTCTCACACTGCAAGATCCATTTAAAATTTCCCACTGGTAGGCTCATAATATTGCTTCTAGGTTATGAAATACTTTGAAACTTATTAAGTGAAGGAACATCAGTGAAGCTGGGATCTTGAATGTTATTGAAAAGAACGTAACTAATCGTCTTTAATAATGACTATCAATGGGTTAAAATCTCCTCACCACTTCGGTTCAAATCTGTCAATAACATCTTGTGCACACCAAATATTAAAATTATCTTCACTATCTGTAAAATGTCTTGGATACATTCTTCAGGATTTCGTCTTTTCTGGTTGAGCTTTAATGTGTGATAGGATGGCTGATTCTTAAAAATCGTGGGGTAGGCATCATCTATTAATTTTGGTACTTTTCGAAGGGCACGAATTGGTTCACCATCATTTACTTGAAAGATGTCTTCCTTAACCTCAAAGCACTGTTCAAAATTATGAATACAAACTACAGTTTTGTCATTTACTTTAAAATCCTTACGATGTATGTTCCTGGTCCACTTATCCCATTACGATTTTTCCTTCGGAAATTTAAATGTCGTGTGAGGTACATTACCATAATTAGATTGCAGCTGGGAACACAATAACGATGCATTTCGTCAATACTTCACTGTATATATTTAGGTAAACGTTATCACTTTATGTTAAATACTCAACTATAAACTAACTTGTTAGTCACTAATTGCCACTGTAATATGAATTACATCAATTCTTCAAACACACAATCAAAGTAAACAAACACACACTTTACTCTGTAGATATAACCACAACATAACAAGCTGGGCCACGAGCGCCGCCATTTTTCCTGCAATCGATTCTCGTATTATGGTCTGAGTATTGGAGTTGGTGTTGGCTTAACACAAGGGGCACCTTGAGATTCATACACATAATCTATCCTGATTTATAGAGCACACCATAGTAAAATGGAAAGTCTGTTCCGATTATTTATGGGAGTCAGTGTACGTATAAAGCCCAAGGGTCAGGGTCAGGTCGGCCCCAGAAATCAAACTCGGGCCTCCCGAATGCGGGCTACACATGAAAATGCCATATAAATTCGTGAAAAAGAAAGAAAATGACAGGAAAATGGATCTAAATTTTAAAAAATGACTTTATTATAAAAATGTTGAAAAATGCATTTGATGACCTATAAAAACCATATATAACGTATTTATTGCAGAATGCACTTAATTTCCAATAAGCATCGTCTGTGACTACTCAAAAAAGATGAGTTTTCATCAAAATCCGGGCCCTACTAACCACTATGCTAAGATAAAGGTTTATAAAACATTCCAGCTGTAGTTTTAGCCTAAACTAGATGGAGGCATGGGAAACTAAAAAACTCACAACTTATGTGTACCTCCACAGGAAATATCATCTGCGAGTACAACCATTCTTCATGTTGGCATCGAACTCCCGAACTCAATTTCTGAGACTACAGTTACTCCACAACTACGGGATGTGTTTATGCTTAAGGATATATGGTTAGTGGAAAATCATTACAATAAAGTACAACTGAGACACTGTCTTATATATTGATTAATGAAAGAGAGCATACAATAAAGAAACATATAGTATACATTCACATAAACGTACTTAAGGGTATGAATGACTGAAATTTCATGAAAATCGTGAAAATAACGACTTTTTTATTTTAATTCTATAAAATGATTTAGACACTCCCGAATGTGAAAAATGCATAATTTGCCTCCGGACGCCATTTTTAAATGCTTATTTAAATGTCGGTGGTCTTTAAACTCTGTCAGAGTGACGCCCTCTTTTGCCTACATCCACATTCTTTGTCTGTTTTCCGTTCTTAAATTTTCAATTCAAGAAAAGAAAAATAAGGCTTTAGAAGACAAAATAGTTCCTAAAATGTTGCCAATATATCAGAAGCTGGCTTCTACAACATTACTAGAGAGGTGCAAAACAGGAAAACCACAGAATGCCAATGAATCTTTGCAACATGTCATATGGAATAAGTGCCCAAAGGAAGTTTTCATATCAAAACAAAAATTGGATCTTGCTGTTATTAACAGCATCAGTGAGTTTAACATGGGTAGTCTTAAGTCATTGGAGCTGCAGCAACATATCAGAGGTGAAAGTGTAGTAGACTCAGCAAGGAAAACTTCAGTGCAGCGAGATCAGACTCGTATCCTGCAAAGCAAGAAGCGAAGTTGTGCAGAAGAAAAGCATCATCTAAAGAAGAAAAAGGTGGAAAAAGCAGCAACAGAGGAGAGGGAAAAGAAATCTGAGGGTCCAACCTATCAGCCTGGTGGATTTTAATGTGAGTTATGCAATCAAATCTTTAATCGCTGTTTTCTCAATGTTCATATTTTCAGCATTTTTCTTCCTGTAAAATGCTCCTTGCGATGCAGTTTTTGTACTACATTCATGAAATTTCCTACACAGGTTCAGAATATCATGAGGAATGGAAATTGCCCTAGGTTTTATTGTGAAATGTATATAAGCATATATTTTTAATTTTGAAACACAAAACTTACAGTTTTTTAGACAAAAAAAGAATATTTGTAAATTAAAAAATTTTGTGACCTAAACTAAAGGAGACACAGAAAAACCCAGAGAAATTTCAAAAAGTATGTGTATTATGAATATAGGGTTAAAATATTAAACCAAAATTCAAAATATTTTGTCGCAAGGGACTTTTTTAGTGACGTAACAAAAAACATACAAAATTTATCATAATTTCTAAACTGCTGGAGAAAAATTGTTTAAATTTAGGTTTTAACATGTTTACATTATACTACACCTATGGTGTAAATTTGAAAAAGCTAGCATTATTAGTTCAGAATTTGAAAATTTCAGTCATACATACCCTTAAGGATATATGGTTAGTGGAAAATCATTACAATAAAGTACAACTGAGACACTGTCTTATATATTGATTAATGAAAGAGAAAATACAATAAAGAAACATATAGTATACATTCACATAAACATAAATAACCATTCAAAATAAAAGATGCAGTATAGGATGCAAAATAAGTATTGGTCTGTATACTGAAAACGATGTAGTACTAAGTAGACCCTCCATTTCTCTTTATAATCTCTTGCATTCACAATTTGTTTTGACAACGTACCTTTACTCATCCTCATAATTTTGATGGTTCTGCTCAAAATAGTCTCCCCTGAATGCGATGCACTTGTCCCAGCGTTTCTGCCAGTATTCAAAGACATGCTGGAAACCATTTTTGAGAGATCCTTCAAAATCGCCTCCGCAGCCTTCACCCCTGCTTCTGATGATGGATAATGTCTCCCACGAAGGCGTTTCTTCAAGTTAGGAAATAGCAAAAAGTCACATGAGGCTAAATCCGGACTATAGGGAGGGTGATGGATGCACTTCACGTTGATTTTGCAAGATATTCAGGAATATCTGGAGTGCCCCAGGGATCAAATTTAGGACCTTTATCTTTTATGCTGTTCATTAACGACCTACCAAATTGCATTAATCACTCCAAATGTCTCTTGTATGCTGACGATCTAAAATTATACAGGACAATTAGTAATACTGACGATATAATAAAATTACAATCTGATCTGGATAATATCTATAAATGGAGCTTGGAAAACAAACTGCAGTTCAATATTAAGAAATGCTCCTTTATGATATATACTAGAAGCAAGCAACACTTAAATTCTAAATATTATTTAAATAGTTCTCCACTTGTAAGAGTATATTCTGTCAGAGACTTAAGTGTTACCATGATCCAGAATTTCACTTTTAATAAACACATTATAAATATAACCAATGATTCCTTTAAGAAACTTGGTTTTGTATTAAGGATCTGTAGGGACTTAAAAGATACCCAAGTTATGCTAATTCTCTACAAAAGTCTTGTCCGTAGTAATTTGGAATATGCCTCAATTGTATGGTCACCAATATATAAATGTCACAACAATCAAATAGAGAAGATCCAAAAAAGGTTCCTCAGATACTTACATTACAAAACTCACGGTGTTTTTACTTATAATCAGAACTTGCCTTATAGTCAACTGCTTAACGAATTCAAAACAGTCTCACTCTCTGATCGTAGAACAATAGCCGAACAATTATTTCTGTACAAACTCATAAACGGCTTGGTATCCACTGAAGAACTGCTTGACAGAATATGTTTTAATGTCAGTTCTGCTAATTTTAGAAATCGTCAGCTCTTTCAATTTAAGACTCCCAAAACAGTATCCCATAAAAATTCTCCCGTTGTTAGGTTGTGTGCGAAATACAATAAACTCTCTACTAAAATAGAGCTGGATTTTAGTTTAACTTACGAGCAGTTTAAAAAACAATTAAATATGGGAATTATTTGCATGTGATTTTCAGTTGTATTGCATAATGAGTTTAACATTTGCAATTCTAGTCTTATATAGTAGTTTAATATGTTTCATTTTTAGTCTTAGTTTTTTAATATTTTATTCCATTAATTGCATTCTCTTTCTTTTATATTCAACTTTGATCAATTATTGTTTACTCTGTTGTATCACTTATTTGCTTGATTAGTATACAATTTGCAATGTCTTATCTTCAATAATAGCTTAATATATAGTGTATTTTTAGTTTGTCTGTATTCCTTTTTTGTATTTCTGTTTTGCATTTAGTCAAACTTGTGTAACTAAATTGCATGCAGCTACTGTAATTGGAGCTTTGCTCTGTTGTAGCACAAATGAAGAAAATAAATAAATAAATAAATAAATAAATAAATAAATAAATAAATAAATAAATAAATAAATAAATAAATAAATAAATAAATAAATAAATAAATAAATAAATAAATAAATAAATAAATAAATAAATAAATAAATAAATAAATAAATAAATAAATAAATAAATAAATAAATAAATAAATAAATAAATAAATAAATAAATAAATAAATAAATAAATAAATAAATAAATAAATAAATAAATAAATAAATAAATAAATAAATAAATAAATAAATAAATAAATAAATAAATAAATAAATAAATAAATAAATAAATAAATAAATAAATAAATAAATAAATAAATAAATAAATAAATAAATAAATAAATAAATAAATAAATAAATAAATAAATAAATAAATAAATAAATAAATAAATAAATAAATAAATAAATAAATAAATAAATAAATAAATAAATAAATAAATAAATAAATAAATAAATAAATAAATAAATAAATAAATAAATAAATAAATAAATAAATAAATAAATAAATAAATAAATAAATAAATAAATAAATAAATAAATAAATAAATAAATAAATAAATAAATAAATAAATAAATAAATAAATAAATAAATAAATAAATAAATAAATAAATAAATAAACAAACAAACAAACAAACAAACAAACAAACAAACAAACAAATAAATAAATAAATACATACATAACTAAATAAATAAACAACATTGGCAATATGCGGCCGCGCATTATCGCGGTGCAGCATCCAGCCTGCTTCACGGAAATGTGGTCTTTTGCGCCTGATATGAACTTGCAATGTTTTCAGAATATTCCTGTAGTATTGTCTAGTTACTGATGTGTGTGCAGGTACAACATATTGATAAACCATTCCATGAATATCAAAGAATGAGATGACCATAACTTTCCCAGCCGAAACAACCACTTTTGCTTTTTTGGGGGTTGATGATGAAGGAGATTTCCACACTGAGCTTTGCTGTTTGCTCTCAGGATCGAAATGATGTAGCCAAGTTTCATCAGCAGTGATTACATTTGAAAGAAACTCCGGATCTTCCTCTAACATCAACTTTAACTGCGTGTTACCTCCATTGCAGCGGTAGGCGATACTGAATATGTCTGAACTTGCCTGGTTCTCACAGGCGGGAACCAAGAGTACCAACAATGAAACTACTACGGCGTGTTTCTTTCACATTAAGCTAACGGAATATAATAAGATTGAATTGTAGTGCAAAATATTATGGTCATTCTTTATTGAAAAACCCTCGTAGATTTATTTTACTCGCAGACAAAATGACTTTTTGCTGAGTTCATACACGGGTACCTTTGGTGACAAAAATATAATTAAAGCAGGTGCTAAATATTTTAATGTACTACCAACAGATCTAAAGGGATTATCTGATATAAAACTGTTTAAGAAAGGACTCAAGAAATATCTACTAACACACTACTTTTACAATTCACAGGAATTTTTAAACAACAGTACTAATTAGTCTTAGACACATTAAAAAAGACGTAGTTATGCTACGTTATGTTCTGAAATGGTTATAACTTGCATACATTTAGAAGTATCCTGCTTATGTACCTTTCTTCTTTGTTAACTTGTTGTTTTGTTATCAGTGATGCATAAAAATTATTTGTTATCAATAATATGTTCTGTATAACTTACACAAATTCTTATTATTATTTTATCATAATTATTAATTACCATTTATTAATATTGCTGTGTCTAGTATCACTAATTGTATCATTATAATTATTTGTATCTTATCCATTATAATTCCTTCTGACGTGATCTTCAATAAGACCAACTGTATGATTGAAAATAAACTAAACTGTACGGTGTGTAAATGCTTGATTGACGCTACAAGCACCGTGTTGTCTCAGTGCGCGCTAAGCACTCTGTCTTCCGTAGCAGTGGCGGTCCGTACTTCAGTGCCAGTTACATACGCAAGGGCACTCATTAAAGCGAAGAGACACATTATTTCAATCCCGAATGGGAAGCTGAGTAATTCTTCATGGAATGTAACGGCTGTTTGTTTAATTTGCCAGAAAAAATTAAAAGTGCTGAAACGATTTAATCTTCAAAGACATTTTAATGCATTGCATGCTAAGTTATATCTGACGATGAATGAAATAGGTGAAATTATGCTCAAATATGTCCAGGATACATAGAGGTACCAGACATTCATCTTTAAGGATAAGGGAACACCCCGGGAAAAACCTTCTCCAGGTAACTCATCCTGACCGAGATTCGAAATCGGCACCTCTTTAACGTGATGCAGACTTAACTGTGTATGACGTCACCCGCTCATATATCGCTAGATTTTTTTTTAATTTACGTTCTTTTAACTTTATAAAGTCATATTGGACGATGAATGAAATGGGTGAAATGATACTCAAATGTGTCCAAGGTGCATGGAGCTTAGAGTTACCCGACATTACAACTACCTTAAGGGTATGTATGACTGAAATTTTCAAATTCTGAACTAATAATGCCAGCTTTTTAAAATTTACACCATAGGTGTAGTATATTGAAAACATGTTACAACGTAAATTTAAACCATTTTTCTCCAGCAGTTTAGAAATTATGATAAATTTTGTATGTTTTTTGTTACGTCACTAAAAAAGTCCCTTGCGACAAAATATTTTGAATTTTGGTCTAATATTTTAACCCTATGTTCATAATACACATACTTTTTGAAACTGCTCTGGTTTTTCTGTGTCTCCTTTAGTTTAGGTCACAAAATTTTTAATTTACAAATATTCTTTTTTTGTCTAAAAAACTGTAAGTTTTGTGTTTGAAAATTAAAAATGTATGCTTATATACATTTCACAATAAAACCTAGGGCAATTTCCATTCTTCATGATATTCTGAACCTGTGTAGGAAATTTCATGAATGTAGTACACAAACTGCATCGCAAGGAGCATTTTACAGGAAGAAAAATGCTGAAAATATGAACATTGAGAAAACAGCTATTAAAGATTTGATTGCATAACTCACATTAAAATCCACCAGGCTGATAGGTTGGACCCTCAGATTTCTTTTTCCTCTCCTCTGTTGCTGCTTTTTCCACCTTTTTCTTCTTTAGATGTTGCTTTTCTTCTGCACAACTTCGCTTCTTGCTTTGCAGGATACGAGTCTGATCTCGCTGCACTGAAGTTTTCCTTGCTGAGTCTACTACACTTTCATCTCTGATATTTTGCTGCAGCTCCAATGACTTAAGACTACCCATGTTAAACTCACTGATGCTTTTAATAACAGCAAGATCCAATTTTTGTTTTGATATGAAAATTTCCTTTGGGCACTTATTCCATATCACATGATGCAAAGATTCATTGGAATTCTGTGTTTTTCCTGTTTTGCACATCTCTAGTAATGTTGTAGAAGCCAGCCTCTGAATTATTTTAGGAACTATTTTGTCTGAAAGCCTTATTTTTCTTTTCTTGAATTGAAAATTTAAGAACGGAAAACAGACAAAGAATGTGGATGTAGGCAAAAGAGGGCGTGACTCTGACAGAGTTTAAAGGCCACCGACATTTAAATAAGCATTTAAAAATGGCGTCCGGAGGCAAATTATGCATTTTTCACATTCGGGAATGTCTAAATTATTTTATACAATTAAAATAAAAAAGTCGTTATTTTCACGATTTTCATGAAATTTCAGTCATACATACCCTTAATGGCGACTTACTAAGCTGTAAGTACTTTAAGGCCCGGGCTTTATAGTAAACCACTATTAGGTACAATTAATGGAAGTTAATTTCACACTTGCCGTGTGTAGGACACACTATGAAAGGGTAGAGCCAGACTGAAAAATCATTGCAATAGCCGGGATTTGAACCACGGATCTTCTTGTGTCGGTTGTCTCATATGTTTATGAGATCTCCTAGTGGTTTACCGGGAATAACACGAGTCAATTGGAGAATTTAATGTCAGGTTGATACGTTGGCCATAGTAGCTCAATGGTTTAGAGCGGCTGCACGCAGACCAGAGGATCCGGGGTTCAAATCCCGAATATGGCATTGAATATTTCAGTCTGGCTCTACCCTTTCATAGTGCGTCCTACACACGGCTAGTGTGAAATAACAATTAATTTCCATTATTATATTCTGTTAGCTTAATGTGATACAAACACGCCGTAGTAGTTTCATTGTTGGTACTAGGTACTCATGGTACTCCTGGTTCCCGTCTGTGAGAACCAGTCAAGTTCAGACATGTTCAGTATCGCCTACCGTTGCAATGGAGATAACACGCGAGGAACAATATGCGGCTTTGAAATTCTGCTTTCGTCTAAACAAATCTTCAGCTGAGGCCTATACAAAGTTACAGGAGGCCTATGGAGAGTCTGTTCTTCCCTACAGCACAGCTCGAAGGTGGTTTAAAATGTTTAAAGAGGGGAGACAGTCAATTTCAAAGGAAGGTGGACCCGGTGCTCCAGTTACTGCTCTTACAGAAGAAAACATCAACACTGCTGCTGACATTGTGACAGAAGATCGAAGAATTACCTTAAGATCACTTTCTGAAATACTGAACATTTCATTGGGTGCCACCCACAGGTTGCTGACAGAAACATTACACATGAGACGTGTTTGTACGCGATGGTTTCCAAGACTATTGATTCCCGAACAAAAGGACATTCGCATGCAGATCTGCGTGCAGTTAAAGTTGATGTTAGAGGAATATCCATGGTTTCTTTCAAAATTGCTGATGAAACTTGGCTACATCATTTTGATCCTGAGAGCAAACAACAAAGCTCAGTGTGGAAATCTCCTTCATCACCAACCCCCGAAAAAGCAAAAGTGGTTGCGGGAAGTTATGGTCATTCTCATTCTTTGATATTCATGGAATGGTTTATCAGCATATTGTACCTGCACACACATCAGTAACTGGACAATACTACAGGAATGTCCTTAAAACATTGAAAGTCCATATCAGGCGCAAAAGACCACATTTCCATGAAGCAGGCTGGATGCACAGCCGCATATTGCCAATGTTGTTGCTGAATATATTGCAAAAATCAACGTGAAGTTCATCCCTCACCCTCCCTATAGTCCTGATTTAGCCCCATGTGACTTTTTTCTATTCCCTAACTTGAAGAAACGAATTCGTGGGAGACATTATTCATCATCAGAAGCAGTGGTGAAGGCTGCGGAGGTGATTTTGAAGGGTCTCTCAAAAATTGGTTTCCAGCATGTCTTTGAAGACTGGCAGAAACGCTGGGACAAGAGTATCGCATTCAGACGAGACTATTTTGGAGCAGGACCATCAAAATTATGAGGATGAGTAAAGGTACGTTGTCAAAAAAATTGTGACCATTCTTTATTGAACAGCCCTCGTATAATAACAAGTACCAGAGAGTTAGCAAACCAGGTATTATACAGTTTCTGAATTGTTCTTTCACTACTGTCCTGTCCTTATTTATTTAAGGGTAAAGTAAGTACAGATTACGGACCGCCACTGCGCGAGGTAGTGATTGACATGTCTCACTAGCACTAAGCACGCCGACACTCTGCGAACTGTGCGAGTTGGCGGAACCGGCAGGTTCAATTACAAATAAGAAAATATTTCTCAACAGCAAATAGGTCTAATTTCGTTTCTTGGAAAGAGAACTACTTCAGCATTTCACATTCGCTATTTCTTTTGTGCCTAAATGGGTAAAGTTGCATTTTATAACGAAGACAAAGGATGAACTCATAGGACGTCAGGTGGATGCCATAATCTTCTCCCATGTAACACAGATATTCAAAGCCAACATTTAGCAACCCGTTATTTAAACAGTTGACCATCGTTCTTATCTCAAAAAAAAAAAAGAGAACTGCATAATAAATCACAAGATAATTATTCGTATCATAATTATTGTATTTTTCAGATAAAAACAGAACACGGTAACATGATAATATATTTTTCAAAACGTTTTCTAGAGATTTTCAAAACAAAATAAAAATGTCTTAGAACTAATGAAACATTTCTTTGAACACAGTGATCACATCTATAAAAATCAATGTTCTCTTCCCTGTACAATCAATAAGTGTCCAACCCTTGCACGAAACACAACCCAAGCCTCGTCTGTGATTTCTAAACAAATGATAACACTGTTCGAACACTTCAATCGACACTGGTTTTGGTTCCAAAATTTAATTTTCTTTTAATTTTAGTTTTTTATCTACAAGGTTTTTTCCATATCCATTTTTAATTGCAGTTTTTAAGATTTGATGGTATTCGTTTTGATATTCTTGCTGGCTGAGAGGTAGATTTACTAATCTGAGTGTGAGACTGTTGATGGTTGCATGTTTGTGTGGAATTGGGTTGAAACTATTTGCTTTGATGTAATTATCTGTGTGTGTTGCTTTTCTATGAATGCAAAATTCTAGTTTTTCATTGCCTTTTTTTATTTTAAGGTCTAAAAAAGGTAGAGTACAGTCCTCTTCAGTTTCTACTGTGAATTGTATGCTGGGTTCTTGCAGGTTGAGTAGTTTCAAAGCATCATCTATTAGTTTGTAGGGCACTATTGCAAAGATGTCGTCTACGTATCTGTACCATGTTTTAAACATATGAGGGAAGGCTTTAGTAATATGTGTTTCGAAAAAGCTCATGTATAGATTGGCCAAAAATGGTGATAGCGGGCTTCCCATAGCTAGTCCTGAAATTTGTTTATAATATTTTCCATCGAAGACAAAATAATTTTGATGTATACATAATTCAGTCATTGCCAAATATTCTTCTATTGCATTGGCATCCAGGTTTATAGATACGTACAGATACGTAGACGACATCTTTGCAATAGTGCCCTACAAACTAATAGATGATGCTTTGAAACTACTCAACCTGCAAGAGCCCAGCATACAATTCACAGTAGAAACTGAAGAGGACTGTACTCTACCTTTTTTAGACCTTAAAATAAAAAAGGCAATGAAAAACTAGAATTTGGCATTCATAGAAAAGCAACACACACAGATAATTACATCAAAGCAAATAGTTTCAACCCAATTCCACACAAATATGCCACCATCAACAGTCTCACACACAGATTAGTAAATCTACCTCTCAGCCAGCAAGAATATCAAAACGAATACCATCAAATCTTAAAAACTGCAATTAAAATGCATATGGAAAAAACCTTGTAGATAAAAAACTAAAATCATTCAAACTTCAAAAGAAATTAAAACAGATCACAGCTCTCACACCAATAAAACAAGAAATTAGATTTGCTAAATTTACTTACCACCCCTGGGCCACAAAAAAGTTCCAAAAAATATTCAAGAAATACAATATAACATTGGCACCAAAAAACAATTACAACATTAAAAACCTACTTCACAGTAATAATACTGATAAGATAAAACCAGAGGAAAAGTCAGGCATTTACAAGATTAAGTGTAAAGACTGTGAAAAAATTTACATAGCGAGGACAAAAAGAAACATAGGCACTAGAAAGAAAGAACACTTCAGGCACTTAAGATACAAAAATATTGATAAGTCCGCAATAGCAGCTCATTTCTGGTCTGAAAATCATGAAATTGAAGATAGCACAGAATTACTAAAATACGTACAAAAACATAGTGAACTCGTCATATGGGAGAGGATATACATAGAAAAACATAAAAACCAACTAATGAACTTTGAAATCCCGCCAGAAGAGAATCCGACATTTAAGTTCATCACTAAATCAACAGATGGCAGCAACAACCCCAGAATTATCCACACCGCTGGATCAAGCTTTAGTCGCATAAGAGGCATAGGTGCAGACGATGATTTGCGAAACATGTCCTCAAAATAGGTACGAAAGTGAAGCAGATGTGTAAGAAGTACGACTCATCTAAAATTTAATAATTTTTCGCTTCACTGTGGTGTTCCAATACAATTAAATCTCGATAAAATGATACACTGTTAGAACACTTCAATATAAACTAGTTTTGGATACAAAATTTAATTTTCCTTTAGTCTTCTAAGGCTCTTCACTATTTCCAGTTTCTCTTGGCACAGAGTTACAGCTAGGTTCTCTATTTATAGTTTTATTAATATTAGTCTTGCGTCCCTTTTTATTGGCTTGTTCTATTTTTGTACCTTTTCCTGCAACATCAACTTACACAGAGTTGAGGTTAATGTTTCAGCAATATATATTGCTACTCCCAGGCTCATTGGTCCTTCTATCACATTCTTTATTGCTTTTCTGATATTTCTTCTAACCATTTCCTTTCTTTTTGACCTCCATGTTGATAGGAATACCTATAATCTAATGTCAGTGCTAGTTCAGGGGATAAATATATACCTTCGTGTACGGTACTGGGAAAATTGCTATCGTACGGTACTGAGCAACTCAAACGTACGTATATATAACGTCATAGCACGGCCCGACACTGTATTTTGTGTTTGTGTAGTCTACTTAATACCAAATAATATGAGTACAAATACTTAATTAGTTCTTCACCGGACAAGGCAGCAGCAATGTCAGCAAGTTATTAACAGTACAGCTCCAGTTCACTACACGACTTCTCTGAACAATAACTTCTGATTCAACGGTCAAAGAGGAGGGAAAACTTCCCGCTGCTAACAAAGGTAGTCCTTTGTCTAAATACACACCATGAGGTTCTACTATCTATCGGTAACTACGAGATACTGACACCGTGTGGTAATGGGCGCATCTCCCCTACATTTTTTATCTTGCTTTTACCAGTTATACAAGATTATACAAACTCATAATAGTCATACAAATTCATAATTACACAGTACTTCCACATGTTTTAATTTAAAAGTGATATTTCTGCATACCACCCTTTTTTTGACATCAGCCCATATTAATTCGATTAGGTTTAGATTTAGTTAATATGGTGGCAGTTTAAGTGATAAGGCGGATGTTCTATTATCTGGTCTAGTATGTATAACTCCTAGTGGTTTAACGGGAAAAACACGAGTCAGTTGGATAATTTAATGTCATGTCGGCACGTTGGTCATAGTAGCTCAATGGTTTAGAGCGGCTGGATGGACACCAGAAGATCCGTAGTTCTAATCCCCGCTATGGCATTGAATTTTTCACTCTGGCTCTACCCTTTCGTAGTGCGTCCTACACACGGCTAGTGTGAAAGAACAATTAATTTCCATTAATTGTACCTAATAGGGGTCCGAACTATAAGGCCCGGGGCTTAAAGTACTTACAGCAGAGCAAGTCATCATTAAGGTAGTTGTCTCATGTGTTTATGAGAACTCCTAGTGGTTCACTATAAAGCCCGGGCCTTAAAGTACTTACAGCATAGTAAGTAGCCATTAAGGTAGTTGTCTCATGTGTTTATGAGAACTCCTAGTGGTTTACTATAAAGCCCGGGCCTTAAAGTACTTACAGCATAGTAAGTCGTCATTAAGGTAGTTGTCTCATGTGTTTATGAGAACTCCTAGTGGTTTACTATAAAGTCCGGGCCTTAAAGTACTTACAGCATAGTAAGTCGTCATTAAGGTAGTTGTCTCATGTGTTTATGAGAACTCCTAGTGGTTTACTATAAAGCCCGGGCCTTAAAGTACTTACAGCATAGTAAGTCGTCATTAAGGTAGTTGTCTCATGTGTTTATGAGAACTCCTAGTGGTTTACTATAAAGCCCGGGCCTTAAAGTACTTACAGCATAGTAAGTCGTCATTAAGGTAGTTGTCTCATGTGTTTATGAGAACTCCTAGTGGTTTACTATAAAGCCCGGGCCTTAAAGTACTTACAACATAGTAAGTCGTCATTAAGGTAGTTGTCTCATGTGTTTATGAGAACTCCTAGTGGTTTACTATAAAGCCCGGGCCTTAAAGTACTTACAGCATAGTAAGTCGTCATTAAGGTAGTTGTCTCATGTGTTTATGAGAACTCCTAGTGGTTTACTATAAAGCCCGGGCCTTAAAGTACTTACAGCATAGTAAGTCGTCATTAAGGTAGTTGTCTCATGTGTTTATGAGAACTCCTAGTGGTTTACTATAAAGTCCGGACCTTAAAGTACTTACAGCATAGTAAGTCGTCATTAAGGTAGTTGTCGCATGTGTTTGTGAGAACTCCTAGTGGTTTACTATAAAGTCCGGGTCTTAAAGTACTTACAACATAGTAAGTCGTCATTAAGGTAGTTGTCTCATGTGTTTATGAGAACTCCCAGTGGTTTACTATAAAGTTCGGGCCTTAAAGTACTTACAGCACAGTAAGTCGTCATTAAGGTAGTTGTCTCATGTGTTTATGAGAACTCCTAGTGGTTTACTATAAAGTTCGGGCCTTAAAGTACTTACAGCACAGTAAGTCGCCATTAAGGTAGTTGTCTCATGTGTTTATGAGAACTCCTAGTGGTTTACTATAAAGTCCGGGCTTTAAAGTACTTACAGCATAGTAAGTCGCCATTAAGGTAGTTGTCTCATGTGTTTATGAGAACTCCTAGTAGTTAACCGGGAAAAACACGAGTCAGTTGTACCTAATAGTGGTCCGAACTATAAAGTCCGGACCTTAAAGTACTTACAGCATAGTAAGTCGCCATTAAGGTAGTTGTCTCATGTGTTTATGAGAACTCCTAGTGGTTAACCGGGAAAAACACGAGTCAGTTGTACCTAATAGTGGTCCGAACTATAAAGTCCGGACCTTAAAGTACTTACAGCATAGTAAGTCGCCATTAAGGTAGTTGTCTCATGTGTTTATGAGAACTCCTAGTGGTTTACTACAAAGTCCGGGCCTTAAAGTACTTACAGCACAGTAAGTCGCCATTAAGGTAGTTGTCTCATGTGTTTATGAGAACTCCTAGTGGTTTACTATAAAGTCCGGGCTTTAAAGTACTTACAGCATAGTAAGTCGCCATTAAGGTAGTTGTCTCATGTGTTTATGAGAACTCCTAGTAGTTAACCGGGAAAAACACGAGTCAGTTGTACCTAATAGTGGTCCGAACTATAAAGTCCGGACCTTAAAGTACTTACAGCATAGTAAGTCGCCATTAAGGTAGTTGTCTCATGTGTTTATGAGAACTCCTAGTGGTTAACCGGGAAAAACACGAGTCAGTTGTACCTAATAGTGGTCCGAACTATAAAGTCCGGACCTTAAAGTACTTACAGCATAGTAAGTCGCCATTAAGGTACTTGTCTCATGTGTTTATGAGAACTCCTAGTGGTTAACCGGGAAAAACACGAGTCAGTTGTACCTAATAGTGGTCCGAACTATAAAGTCCGGACCTTAAAGTACTTACAGCATAGTAAGTCGCCATTAAGGTAGTTGTCTCATGTGTTTATGAGAACTCCTAGTGGTTTACCGGGAAAATACAAGTTAGTTGGAGAATTTAATGTTATGTTGGCACGTTGGCCATAGTAGCTCAATGGTTTAAAGCGGCTACTTTCATTCACTCTTTAGAAATTCGGGTGAACATACAATTTCTTCTTTCATTTCTTATTCTTGTTTCATGAACTCAAGGACATTTTGAAAAGATAGAGACAGACTGAACAGTTCAATGTCATAGCCAGGATTTGAAACACGAATCTTCTGGTCTCCGTCCAGCCGCTCTAAACCATTGAGCAACTGTGGCTAACGTGCTGACACTAGTCAATTGGAGAATATAATGTCATGTCGGTACGTTGGCCATAGTAGCTCAATGGTTTAGAGCGGCTGAACGTCAGCCAGAAGATCCGTGGTTCAAATCCCAACCATGACATTGCATTTTTCAGTTTGACTCTACGTCTCCATACTTTAGCCTACACACGGCCAGTGTGCCCGCCTCGGTAGCGTAGATGGTAGCGTGTCTGTCTCACGTTCACGAGGTCCCGAGTTCGAATCTCGGTCAGGGAGAGTTACCTGGATAAGGTTTTTTCGGGGTTTTCCGTTATCCTGAAATACGAATGTCGGGTAGCTCTAAGCTCCATGGACCCTGGAAACATTTGAGCATCATTTCATCCACTCCATTCCTCGTCCGATATGACTTAAGGTTGGAGGACGTAAATTACAAAACAAACAAACAAAGAAAACCGGCAAGTGTGAAAGAACAATTAATTTCCAAAATAAACACTGTTTACTGAACTTTTGAAAATACAACTAGATGTCGCAAACTTTCGCTTCAGACTGTACCTTTGCTCGCTGCTCCTGCTGAAGACGCATAGGCATCATGTCTCTAATTCCTAGGAAATCAGACACGGCAGTTGGATTGACGAACAGGGTCATTGTTCCAGAAGTTTTGCGTTCATAACCAGAGGAGCAAGATATCTACGATATGTAGCTCATGAAACAATGAAGTAAAAATGAAAATTAGTTTGTAATTATAGGAAGGGAAATGAAGGTAGTAAAGAAACCACTCCAGTATTCCCTTATGGATTTTCCTATTTCCCTATTTGATTCCTTCGTTCAGAAACGTACAATTATTAGGCTAATTTCTTAGTTTTATAGTGCCTATAAATGCCTATTTCATACGTTTGTTTCTATTCTGCTTATTAGAGCCTAAAACTGCCTTTTTAGGCAATTTCTTCTGCTTGTAATTTGTGACAACATTTTTTGCATTTGTTGGTTTCAACGTTAAGTTTTCGGGGAAGAGAAATTTCTTACTGCTGCACATTGGATATACAAAAATAGGTTTATTAAGGATTCACATCTGTGCAAATACGCCCAAAACTTACAACAATACTAAATTTAGTTTTGTTTACCTTAAAATTAATATAGACATACTTCCATAATATAAAGTTTCTTTTCCCTAGCGGCACTACAGAAAACATCACATGACTATTTAGATAACCCTACATCTGTATCGTAGTTGCTGTTACGCAATTTTAACCGCAGATTTCTCAGATTCCATTTTTCTACATTTTCCTAACTTCAAAATGTTCCACAGGATGCAGGTTTCTATTAATCTGTATGAAATTCTAAACATGTCTGGAAAGGCAACTCCATATTAAGTGTACACATTTACATTCGTTGTGTTTTGTTATTTGTATTGAAAAGGATTATAATGCTTACTTCTTACTGAAAACGCTTAGGAAAATAAAAATTGTTAAATAGAAATTATTATTAATGTAAATTTATATTGAGGAATTAATCCTTAAAGAATTAATCCTTTTAAATACATTACTCCGGTATATGGGTGATTTTTTTATTAATTAGAGCCAACTGAAAAATTCAATGCCATGGCCGGGATTTGAACCACGGATCTACTGGTTTCCGTCCAGTTGCTCTACCCTTGAGCTACCATGGTCAACGTGCCTTCCTGACATTAAATTCTCCAATTGACTCATCATATTTCCCGGTAGAGCAACTGGACGGAAACCAGTAGATCCGTGGTTCAAATCCCGGCCATGGCATTGAATTTTTCAGTTGGCTCTAATTAATCAAAAAATCACCCATATACCGGAGTAATGTATTTAAAAGGATTAATTCTTTAAGGATTAATTCCTCAATATAAATTTACATTAAAAATAATCTACGATAAAAATCCTGGTAATTAAGTACTTACAATAGTAAGTCGCCACAAGTAGTTGTCTCAAATATGAGAACCTTAAGTGGTCCACCGGGAAATATGATGAGTCAATTGGAGAATTTAATGTCAGGAAGGCACGTTGACCATGGTAGCTCAAGGGTCAGAGCAACTGGACGGAAACCAGTAGATCCGTGGTTCAAATCCCGGCCATGGCATTGATTTTTTCAGTTGGCTCTAATTAATCAGAAGTTATTATATGTACCCTTCGTTGATATGACGAAAACAAATATTTCACATAGGTACAGATCATTAATAGGTTAAACTGGGTGCAGAAACTTATACCCCAAGCGTTAATTTTTAAAATTTCAATATGTGCGACATTTTGAAAATCGCCTGTAATTTAGACATAAACTGTTAACTCCTCAGAAACTGTTGTAACTAGAAAGCTGAAACTTGGTATTGTCCCATTCTTGATCGATCACAAAAATAAATGGTATAAATTTGAAACAAATCTAACAAAAGCTTCAGATATTTAAATTTTCACCCTTAAGCCCCCCCCCCCCCCCAAACCCATGTTTTTGTTTTTGATATAGTTCTTTGTGTAGTGGATTTATATGTATTTTAATCATACCACAATATCGGGAAATAAATTGTTCTTTCACACTGGCCGTGTGTAGGCTAAATTGTGAAAACGTAGAGTCAGACTGAAAAATTCAATGCCATAGCCGAGATTTGAACCACGGATCTTCTGGTTTCCGTCCAGCCGCTCTAACCATTGAGCTACTATGGACAACGAGCCGATATGACATTAATACGAATTAATACAAAACACGAGCATAATACATTAATACAAAATAGGAGTCAGTTGGAGAACTTAATGTCATGTTGGTACGCTGGCCATAGTAGCTCAATGGTTAGAGCGGCTGGACGGAAACCAGAAGATCCGTGGTTCAAATCCCGGCTATGGCATTGAATTTTTCAGTTTGACTCAACGTTTCCACGACAATATCGGTTATTTTAACTTGCTGTGGAACCATTTATGAAATTTCTAATAAATGTAGAACTATTTCGCCTAGGGAACCGAAAAATAATTTGTGTTTAGCGAATTTGTTGCTGCATATGTTGCGATGATTGTAATTTTGTTATTGTGCATTTTAAGAGCCATTTTTCTAAAATAACCTATTTCTAAGTGTTTACTTAGCAACGTTTTCAGTGCCTATTTAAGTGCCTATTTCCCACATTCTAGTGCCTATAAATCCACTCCCTAGTCATGAAAAACTAAATATTCAAGATTCATGGTAGGTAAACGTGAATCGAACCGGGTACCTTAATAATATTACCTCTTAATGACAAGTGGAACATGCTCCTATTTTCTTCTTTTTGATGGGGACGATGTTCTTCACTTATCTGCCAGATAAAAAGAAAGCAGCTCAACTTCCTTATGCAAAAGAGGGTTATAAGAATCATTACTAACACCCACACCAGATGCTCCTGTAAAGATCTTTTTACAAGATTGAAGATATTAACGCTTCCTTGCATGTATATATTCTCGATCCTAAAATTCTTTGTATGCAATCGTGCCTTATTTGCAACAAATAATGTAATTCACAAAATAAACACTAGACAAAAGTATAATATCCATTATCCCAGTGCTAAACTTTCTTGCTTCCAGAAAGGTGTGTATTATGAAACTATCAAAATATTTGGCGCACTTCCTAATGTTCTTAAAGAAAAAGTTGATAATTTCGGTGCTTTTAAAAAAGCTGTTAGAGAGTACCTTTGCTCAAAATCTTTTTATTCTGTACAAGATTATCTGAATGACAAATTATCCTGATAATGCTTCTGTAGCTCTATAAGTAGTATTTAACTATTCCAATGACAAATTATTACTTATAAATATTTGATGCAGGTTGAAAGTTTATTTTTAATCTATGTGTATTTAATAAATAACAAGAATGGTATCCATTGCAAAAAGGTTGAGACGTACTGGCATAAGCCAAGTGAAAGCTGGTTTAAAAAGTGTTTCATTTTGTGTCAAATATAATTATCCCTGCTTTGTTTTCCATATTGTTGTTCATATTGCCTGTGTACTATAACATGTGTCTTATGTTAACTTTTGTACATATATATACGCTATTAAACTTTATACCTCTAGACATGTTCAATGTTCACAGCCTTTTCTGGCTACAAGTGAACCTACTGAACGTAAATCAATCTAATCTAATCTAATCTAAAAGTACAATACTAATTACCAAATTTCTACACATCCAGGTTGTGTTATTTCTCAGGGTTAAAGTGATGTGCTGTTTTCTTAAACATGGAAAAGTGAACAGGAATATTGTTCGTAATATAAATACAAATCTTTTGAACCAGGCAAGTGCACTCTTTCCCAAATTAAATTTTATAACATTGTGAAATTTTATAATTACTGGATGGCATAAAACACCTTAAGGTGAGCCAGAACGGCATTCTGGGGTGAAATTTCACAAAATGAGTTATTGACAGAATAATCTTCCCTTGTGTTTGCAGAAGCGAATAACGATATTTATTTTCCTGTCCCATAGTTTTAAAACTCCTATATACGAGAGCTGTTCAATAAAGAAAGACCATAATTTTTTACGATCATAATTTCTCGCACTAAAATTCAATCTTATTATATTCTGTTAGCTTAATGCGAAACAAACACCCCGTAGTAGTTTCATTGTTGGTACTCCTGGTTACCGCCTGTGAGAACCAGGCAAGTTCAGACATGTTCAGTATCGCCTATCGCTGTAATGGAGGTAACACGCGAGGAACAATATGCGGCTTTGAAATTCTGCTTTCGTCTCAACAAATCTTCAGTTGAGGCCTATACAATGTTACAGGAGGCCTATGGAGAGTCCGTTCTCCCTACAGCACAGCTCGAAGGTGGTTTAAAATGTTTAAAGAGGGGAGACAGTCAATTTCAAAGAAAGGTGGACCCGGTGCTCCAGTTACTGCTCTTACGGAAGAAAACATCAACACTGCTGCTGCCATTGTGAGAGAGAATCGACGAATTCCCATAAGATCACTTTCTGAAATACTGAACATTTCATTGGGTGCCACCCACAAGTTGCTGACAGAAACATTACACATGAGACGTGTTTGTGCGCGATGGGTTCCAAGACTGTTGATTCCCGAACAAAAGGCCATTCGCGTGCAGGTCTGCATACAGTTAAAGTTGATGTTAGAGGAAGATCCGGAGTTTCTTTCAAACTTAATCACTGCTGATGAAACTTGGCTACATCATTTTGATCCTGAGAACAAACAGCAAAGCTCAGTGTGGAAATCTCCTTCATCACCAGCCCCCCAAAAAAGCAAAAGTAGTTGTTTCTGCTGGGAAAGTTATGGTCATCTCATTCTTTGATATTCATGGAATGGTTTATCAGCATGTTGTACCTGCACACACATCAGTAACTGGACGATACTACAGAGATGTCCTGAAAACATTTTAAGTCCATATCAGGCGCAAAAGACCACATATCCGTGAAGCAGGCTGGGTGCTGCACCACGATAATGCGCGGCCGCATATTGCCAATGTTGTTGTGTGAAGTGCATCCCTCACCCTCCCTATAGTCCGGATTTAGCCCCATGTGACTTTTTTATTCCTTAACTTGAAGAAACGCCTTCGTGGGAGGCATTATCCATCATCAGAAGCAGTGGTGAAGGCTGCGGAGGCGATTTTGAAGGATCTCTCAAAAATGGTTTCCAGCATGTCTTTGAAGACTGGCAGAAACGCTGAGACAAGTGCATCGCATTCAGGGGAGACTATTTTGAGAATTTTGAGGATGAGTAAAGATACGTTCTCAAAAAAAAAATGATATCATTCTTTATTGAACAGTGCTCGTAGACTCTTTGTGAAAAGGCTGCACAGTGTGGCATGCCCCCTATTAGTCATTTGTAACTGTGTACTCTCTCCTTGGTTGTAACCTTATTGAATCTAAATTCCAGAGCACACCCTTACTAGGAAAGGAAGTCCTTGTTTTGCCTATTAATATTAATTTGTGCATCTGCTGTTAATTCTTCCATGTTTTGTTTAGTATGTTTTGAATTACTACTGCTGTTTTCAAGATGGGAAGAAGCAATAATTTTGGTGTAAGAAATTGGCATGGGAGCCAGAATAAACAGTTTAAGTAATCACGATTACATAATAAAGGAGATACAACCCCTAAAATGGAAAATATGTAGTAACACATGACAATATATTGACTTCGTCAAACCCAACCTCAAACATTGGCGATCAATGTGAAGTGAAAATTGGTTCTCCAAGCAAAAAATTGGTTTCGTCATTGTGTGATGGCAGTGATGACAATTTAGCTAAAGTAAATAATGATATTAGATCAATAAATTTCAGTTAGTAGATATAGAAACTTTGTACAGTTTAAATTTTTTGAAAATGAGAATTTTTGTCATATAAAAGGACTATGGATTATTAGCTAAATTATCACTCAGTTGTCAAAATTGTAATAAAGAATATACATTTGAAACATCCAGAACAATTGAAAGTGGTACAGAAGTAAATGTAAGATTTGCTTATGGCTCGAGAAGTATTGGCAAATTTAACAAAATAATTAATAATGCCATAGAGAAAGCGACTTTGGAGTCTAGGAAGAAGAGGAGTGAAAAACTAAACAGGAAGGATGTTGATGATGACAAAGATGCTATGGATCTGGGGGAAATTCTGAGGTGTAGTTCTAACAAAGCCAAACTATAATGCTGTTTTTCTCTGTTTTATATTTTTATATACTTTGGGTGCGCTCGTCTATAAAATTACTGCATTTTTTTTTCTGAAATTAAAGCATTACTTAAACTGTTCTTTAAAGGTTCTTATAGAAAGTTATGTGAAAATTTGCATTAAAAAAGTAAATCTTGAATACGTTTAGAAGTAAATTCAAGTCATTTATTTAAAAATCACCTATCCTTTATTAAAACTTCGAAACAAGATCTATTATCTTTAGTGAATTGTAAAAGCATTACAAAATAACAGGTAAACTTTTCAAATTAATGCTGTCAGTGGTTCTTGGGCTAAGAAATCATAAAACACCTTGAAGCTCCCACTGTGAGGATTGTCGTATACTATTCCATTAGTTCGAGATTTCGCCTATAGAGTTGAACTAGCGGCTGATAGACCAGCGGCTTTTGAACTCATTCTAGTTGCGACCTCTTACCGACTAGGAGGTAGGTAGATCTTAGTGTAAGGGCAAAAAGTGTGAATATCGTTATTTTTGGAACACATTATATGGTTTCGTTCTTTCACTGTTGGATATAAGTAGAACATAAATTTTAATATATTGAAAGTTATGTTTTCTAGACATGTTAAAATGTTAGTGGTTGGTTTTGAACATTGCCTCCTGGTGAGGACTTCCTTCGATTAATTTCAATATGTTCTGACTAAACGCTGTGAAACACAATATATAAAATGTGACTTGCCAAAATTGTTTTCGAAATTCTAGAGCATATAAGCAAGTTTCCTACAGTTATTAGCCTAATTTCTCAGTTTTATAGTGCCTATAAATTTCTATTTCATACGTCTGTGCATATTAGTGCCTAAAACTGCCCTTTTAGCCAATTTCTTCTGCTTGTAATTTGTGAGAACGGCTTCTGGATTTGTTTCAATGCAGTGGCATGATATTTTTGTGCTGGTGTAAAGGCTTATTTCTTCAGCTAATAGGAATACTTGAGGGAGAGATTAATTAAATTATTGATGGTGTCAACTATTAACAATCATATCAGATCACAATCAGTACTACTAGTAAGAGGAATTTACTCCGATAAGATTTATTTTACATTTGTGTAAATCTACTGACACGAAGCTGTTGTTTTACCCAATCTTAAAATCACCTTACTGGGACTCCGTTCAACTTTTAAGGTCAGCGCCTAATATATGAAAAAAATGTGATTTTCTTATGCTTACGTTGTTCTACATGTATCTCAAGAAATCATGAAATCGTGTGCTTGGAAACCTCCGGCGTTGTTTCCAACATTGTAAATAAAACTGCAGGCCAATAAATCTTAATGGTTTATGTAAAATTTTACAGAAATACCTTTATAAAGGTAGGTACCAAAATTCTTTTCACGATGCCGTTTTTGCTGTAGTTCTTATACAAATAAACTATTTGTAACGAAAACTCCACTTATGTCAAGAAAAATGATGTCGATTGTTCTTATTAGTTGAATTAGTTGAAGTTGAAATCGATTTCAGGAACCCTTGTTCGCGCCGTAAGTCAAAGAAAACCACAGGAGAAAACAAATTCATCGTTAAGGAAGTTACTATGTTTTTTTCAGTATTACCAAAATCTGAAAACGAAACAGACTTAAGAACAGAATCGACTGCTGGTATTTCAAAATTGATTACGCGATGTTTACTTTTTAAAACAAATATATTTTCCCAAACCATTAAATCTTTCTGGATATTTAATTGTTTTAATAATTTAACTTCAGGATTTATTTCATGCTTAAATGACCAAAAATGATCTGCTACGGCCGATTTATTATTTTGTTTATACTTAATGTTACGAAAATGTTCTTTCGTTCTGATTTTCAAATTACGCTTCGTCTTTCCAATATAAAGCTGATAGCAATCTAAACAATTAAATTGATAAATACCAGATTTGTTATTATTACGTATTTCATCTTTTTTAGAGAAATGTAGTAAATTTTTAATACTATATTTATTTTGAGGAACTGAAGTTATACCAACTTCTTTAAATTTTTTCAAAGTGTTTGTTAAACCAAGGATGGTAAGTAAATTTTATAAAATTATAATCGTCTTTTATTTTTAAGGGTAGAAATATTAACTGTTTTTTTATATTTAATTTTTTCAATCATTTCTTGCATAGTCTTTATTAAACCATTAATTAAAGCAGTATTAATAATTTGTTTATATTCTTTATTAAATTCTTCTTTATTCAGGGGTATATTTATTAATCTATAAATCAAACTATTATAAACAGCAAATTTATGTGAAAAAGGGTTAAAACTTTCATTTTTCATGTAATTATGATATGAGTTGAATTCCTATAAATACCAAAATATGATTTATTATTATTTCTTATTATCTGCAAATCCAGAAAAGAAATCCATTAATTTCAGTTTCTAATGTCAATTTTATAGCTTTATCTTTTAGTAATTTTAATGCATCGTTAATTTGTTTATCAGGAACAATTTTGTATGTATTTTTTTGTATTTGTATTTATTTCATCCTTTGGAACATAATACATATGTTATAGGACACGTCAGTTCAATAACAAAAATATTATCAGCATATCTATACCAGGTTTTAAAAATCAACGATTTCAGTTTCTAATGTGAATTTTATAGCTTTCATTTTTAAAACCTGATATAGATATGATGAGAACGACCGCCGATATGTCCATCGAAGTTAAAAAGATAAGAAAAAGTCTGGTATTGTGTACAAAACAAAGTTGGAAATGTCTGTCTTCAGAACGTATGGGTTTGTTTCTATGGTAACCATATTATGCTTGTACAATTGCTGTTTAGAATGTAGATTATTCCTGAAACCGTTCAGTAACTATTCGTTTGAAACACTGGTGAATGTAACATTCAACTTTATGTTCTACGATTTTCCTATCTGCTTCACGCTAATCGACAATAACCGTTACAAACATGTTCGACGAGAGGTTTTGCTGTCGTAGGTACAAAGATGATTTAAGAATATTATGTTTATAGTAAGTGATTCCACTCTTTCCATGATACCGAGAAAAACTGGAAAGCAATAACACTTGGAAGCAATGCCAAGGTTAACAATTAGACTAAGTGTCGGAGGTACGTTTCTGTTTAGTAATTGTTTTTCTTTTGTTTTACAGTTCATTTGGTGTGTTTAGAGACAAGACTTGAAGTGCTCTTTTGTTCGAGTGTCATGTAAGTATTGTGATTAGTTATTTATTTATTAGAACGTTAGTCGTTTCCGGGGTAAAAAAGTAAATAAAATTCCAAATAAAGAATAGTTGAGGGTGGGTGTTTTATGTTTAAGGGGAGCCAGAACAGTATCTCACCAATGTTAAAATGAGATATCTGCTGCGCTTAGCTCAAGAACCACTAAAAGCATCAATTTGAAACTTTTACCTGTTATTTTAAGATACTTTTACAATTCACTAAAGATAATAGATCTTGTTTTGGAGTTTTAATAAAGGATATGTGATTTTTTAAATAAATGTCTTGAATTTACTTCTAAACGTATTCAAGATTTACTTTTTTAATTCAAATGTTCACATATCTTTCTATAAGTACTTTTAAAAACAGTTTAAGTGTTGCTTTAATTTCAGAAAAATAATGCAGTAATTTTATAGATGAGCGCAAACAAAGTATATAAAAATATACATAATTTTGATCCTGAGAGCAAACAGCAAAGCTCAGTTTGGAAATCTTCTCCATCACCAGCCCCCAAAATAGCAAAAGTGGTTGCTTCTGCTGGGAAAGTTATGGTCACCTCATTTTTTTTTTTTTTTTTTTTTTTTTTTTTTTGTAATTTTACGCCCTCCAACGTTAAGCCATATCGGACGATGAATGGAATGGGTGAAATGATGCTCAAATGAGCCCAGGGTCCATAGAGCTTAGAGTTACCCGACATTCGTCTTTCAGGATAAGGGAAAACCCCGGAAAAAACAGTGTTCAGGTAACTCACCCTGGGACCTCTTGAACGTGAGGCAGACACTCTACCACCACGCTACCGAGGCGGGCATACCTCATTCTTTGATATTCATGGAATGGTTTATCAGGATGTTGTACCTGCACACACATCAATAACTGGGCAGTACTACATGGATGTCCTGAAAACATTGCAAGTCCATATCAGGCGCAAAAGACCACATTTCCGTGAAGCAGGCTGAATGCTGCACCACGATAATGCGCGGCCGCATATAGCCAATGTTGTTGCTGAATATCTTGCAAAAATCAAGGTGAAGTGCATCCCTCACCCTCCCTATAGTCCGGATTTAGCCCCATGTGACATTTTTCTATTCCCTAACTTGAAAAAACGCCTGCGTGGGAGGCATTATCCATCATGTCTAAACGAATTGTTCAAGACTGAGGCTGTTTTGATTTAAAGAGTTTTTTTTAGAAGATATCATAAGTATATCGGTGTTCATTTTATCTAACTTGTGCCTAATAGGTAGAGGATATCCTTTCATTTCACCCAACAATATGATAGGGAAACATTACAATATGCTTAGTTAAGGATACGCATCTGTGAAAATCGGTCAAAAAGTGCAAAATATGACAAAAATATTAAATACAGTAATACTTGTACTACAATTTGCTATCATTTTTAATTACATGCGGCCCTTTAAACTGTGTCACGTGACTGAGTGGGCATTGTGCTTTAAATTACTTATTTTGGTGATTTCTTCCTTTCTTTCGGTTTTCTCAATTGGAATGTCGCGGTTGTTTTTTTTTGGATAGGGTAATATACTTTCCCTGTCTGTTGTTGGCTGCACTGGAGCACGCACAGGAGTCCATGCTTTCATATATAAACAGTTTACAAGTGCTTGTGTGTGTATTCCAAGAAAATTGAGTTGTATAGAAGAGTTATAAGTGATCATTGGGCAAGATTTCATTGAAGAGAATGTATTTAGTGGTGTATCATACCAATATGAAGATTATAAGTGCAAAATTAGGACGTAATGTACGTCAATTCATAGGTAAGCTTTCGTTTTAGGTTAGTGTTTGTTTTCAAGGATTTTTTTGCTTCATTATCATGAATAGACTAAAAGACACACGTAATAAAGGGAGTAGGAAAACATCTAGAATCTACAAAATAACTTGTAATATAATAGCTACATGATGGCACATATCCCAAAAATGTATTAAATGCAGAAACATATTTGCCTGAAACACATCCTTCAACTTCAGTTCAGGAACAGCTTCCCACTCCAAAGATAAAATAAAAAGTGCACCCCAACTGTAAGCTAAAATAAACTTTCAATGTTTACCACCAATGAAGCAAATCGTTGAGAACTTCCTGTTGACTTCACATTGGTGTATTCAGACTTCTGGAAAAATATTTGCCATGGTACTAAATGTGGTATGAGTGGTGAAAATAGCTTGGGTGCCAATATTACAAATAATTTTGGATTTACATCTAAATTAATTGTTAAATGTAGTACTTGCAATGCAGTGTGCAGTGAAACATACACAAGTCCCAGAATAAACACAGCTGAATCTAAAAGGCCACAATTTGAAGTAAAACGAAGAATTGTAATCACTTTTCCTGAGTTAGGCAAAGAGCATGCTGGACTGGAACAATTTTGCTTGGGTATGGGAATGTGAGTTATGAGCACTTCCACATATAACACACACATAAAAGATATGGCAAAACAAAATGTAACATTGCAACAGGGCATACTAAGTGAAGCACGCAATGCTTACCTTGAACTGCACACTCAACTATAGATATAACAGTAAGTTATGATGGCACCTGTCAAAAGAATGGTTTCCTTTCACTACATGACATAGGTATTGTGATAGATAGTTTAACAGGACTAGTTATAGACTTTGAAATTTTATCTAAATATTGTGGGTTTTGTGAACAACTTTAGATAGTAAGGGCAATAAATACAAGGCCTGGTACATTGCACATAAAGTAGCAGGTGAATGTGAAATTAATTTCAGTTATGGAGATGACAGGTGCAGCAGTTATATGGCAAAGATCCATCGGAATGTGCAACATGAGGTATACTACCATAGTGTCTGATGGTAATGCAAAAACTCATGAGCATTTACAAGAACTGGCAGTTTGTGGTGATGTACCAATTTCCAAAGATGGGTGCATTAATCAGACTGGGAACAGGGCTCAGAAATTTGATTAACCTTCTGTTGGGCGCTTCAACTTCCATGACGCCATTAGTTGTGATGTATCTGCTGGGTACATATGACGTTAATTGTGATTTAGCATCTGTTTTCAATAGTTTAAAATGAATGCACCTTATTATGAATCAGAAGCGTTTCTCAGATATAGTCATCCTGAATATATTGACACCAAGGTCTCCTGTTGTCCAGAAGTCGTGAATATTTTGCTGTCCTCTGCGGAACACACCAACAAGGTATAATAAGGCAATAAAAGGTTTCATTTATTTTATGTATGTGTGTCTCACATTCATATTTCACTTTGAAATCATCTGTGCGTCTATGGTGTGTTGCACAATTATGCAGAATATCATCACTGACAAAAAGTTTCCAGCAGTCAAATTCAGTTTTGGCATTCCCCTCAACTCGAGGCAGTTTTTTATTATTTATGATGATGATTATTATTATAACCATCATCATCAATATTTTCGTGATCATCTTGTCTTTTATACTCGCCAAAATAGTAATTTTCGTCATTTTCTAGCACTTTATTACTTTCCTCTTCATCAACATCATGATCTGTATCGGTGTCCACAGATCGTGTTTCAGTTATGCCTTCATATTCGGAATTAGTTTCTACACCAGTATTCTCAATCGGCAGCGCATCATCGTCGAAAATAAGGTGATGCACCTCCTCCAAATCCTCAGGATTTTCCAAATTTTATGCATACTTGACTCATTTTCAACTCTATGTACGATTCATAATAATAAAGGCACTCTCAATTTAGCTTGCAACAACACAACCACTTACATCAGCAATCTCTAGCAATGTCGTGGTTGGATCCGATAGCGGCGACAATGTGTAACTTGAGTTGGCAGGATGTATCTGACACACATGATGACGTTTGCCTCGTTTGCAAACTTAGCATTAGGAAGAAATGGTTGAAACTTACAGGAAACAATAACAAAGGGATGATGGAAGATGTCATGGCTCGGCAAGCCCTTAACTTTATTTATTGCCATAATAATGAAACAAACTTAAGACACGTATCTCACAGATACATGCGCGACTAACGAAGGGTTAAGGACTGCAGTTCCATGGACATTACATTTGGGAGCAAAAAAAGCAGGAAGTTTAAAAGACTAAACAATAGTAAAATTAACAAATTACTACAGAAAAGCCATAAAAGACAATAATCCAGATATAGAGCTAATAAAATCTGCAATGTTTGCCACATCATACCACTGTTCATCAACTGATGAGAAACCCCAAAGGGTACAACATCTTGGTGTTTTTATAACAGAGCAAGTGCTAAAGGAAACCCAACACCTACTCATAATGATACTACAATGAAAACTACGCTCTCACTACTAGTCACTAGCAAAATCTTACCATTTACCAAAGACTAGCTAACGATGAACTTCTAAAAAGGTGTACATCAGGCAAAACCAAAATGCAAATGAATCGCTTCATCATGTAATATGGTCCAAATGCCCCAAAGAAATTTTCATTTCAAAAAAGAAAAATTTGAAATTCGTGTAACATCTGCTGTATCACAATTTAACATGGGCTAACGACTCATCTAATAGATGCAAACGAAGATTTGCGAAACATGTCCTCAAAATAGGTACGAAAGTGAAGCAGATGTGTAAGAAATACGACTCATCTAAAATTTAATAATTTTTCGCTTCACTGTGGTGTTCCAATACAGTTAAATCTCGATATAGCAACATTATCTTTATTATTTTTAATAACTGGGCTTAATTTATGATGTTTGCAGCATAAGTTATTTAATTTCTTTTTTAATTTGGCAATTTTATCTTTCATATTCAAATTAAGAGTATGAAATAAGTTGGATTCTAAATTAAGCCAAATTGGGAGTTTAAATTAGGGACCCTGCTCTTGGCCGTGTGCTTCCTAGGTCTGGCAACCTTCAGTAGCCTTTCACTTCACTCCTCCCCATCGATCAGGGACATAGACAAAAGGGATCTTCAGCACTTTGAGATGCTAGTTCCCCCGAGATTCTTGCCGTGCCTAAGTGTAGGGAATTGTAAAATAAAATGGCTTATAAAATAAAGAACAATTCAAGGAACATTTGTTTTATTAATTACAAGTTGGCTGCTGCATCATTCTTTGCTACAATGACACTCAAACAAAATGAACCTGCAGCAATGCACACTAACTTGTTCTGAAGTGCTAATACACGGTATTTTACTCAGCTTCAGAGGAAGAAATCCAGTGGAATGATGTCTGGTGAACGTGTAGATTGCATCCATTCCAGTGATTCGAGAAGCTTTTCTAAGGAAATTGCGGACATTCTGGCTCTAGTGTTAGAGCTCTCGTCGTGTTCAAAGATTAATGGGGTTGCAGATAGCTACCTGAGGATAGAGGAATGTTATTAAATACTCATGGAAGAAAAAGTTCCGACAATCCTGTTTACTGCACTATCTTGGACTGTGTCGCGAACAGAGCAGTCAAACTTCTGGAACAGGTAGAGAAAGGGCAGTATTTTGCCAGGAGGTTTCGAAATTCCAGTACAGCAAATAAACAATCCCATTTCAATTTATTACTGTACCTTTAAAGGTATACTTAACTGGAATTCTTTAGAAAACCACTTTGATTGAAAATACAGATTCCCATCATATTTTATTATGCTCTGGACTGCTGTTTCTCATTGGTTTAGACCACCCTTACCATAATACCCGACTATTTCATATTAAAATCCATTTATAACATTTTTCTAAATACATTGCTTTTATAACAACAAAAATAATAAGAGTTTTTTTTACAAGTGACAGTTCATCACAACTAGTTATAGTATGTACTCATGATTTGGGCTCACCTCAGTAGCGTAGACAGTAGCGTCTCTGTCTCACATTCAAGAGGTCTCGAGTTTGAAACTCGATCAGGGTTAGTTACCTGGATAAGGTCGTTTCTGGTGTTTTCCCTTATCCTGAAATACGAATGTCGGGTAGCTCTAAGCTCTATGTACCCTGTACTCATTTGAACATCACCTCATTCATCGTCCGATATGACTTAACGTTGGAGGTTTTCTCTTATCCTGAAAGATGAATGTCTGGTAACTCTAAGCTCTATGTACCCTGTACTCATTTGAACATCATTTCATTCATCGTCCGATATGACTTAACGTTGGAGGTTTTCTCTTATCCTGAAAGATGAATGTCTGGTAACTCTAAGCTCTATGTACCCTGTACTCATTTGAACATCATTTCATTCACCGTCCGATATGACTTAACGTTGGAGGTTTTCTCTTATCCTGAAAGATGAATGTCTGGTAACTCTAAGCTCTATGTACCCTGTACTCATTTGAACATCATTTCATTCACCGTCCGATATGACTTAACGTTGGAGGTTTTCTCTTATCCTGAAAGATGAATGTCTGGTAACTCTAAGCTCTATGTACCCTGTACTCATTTGTACATCATTTCATTCACCGTCCGATATGACTTACGTTGGAGGTTTTCTCTTATCCTGAAAGATGAATGTCTGGTAACTCTAAGCTCTATGTACCCTGTACTCATTTGAACATCATTTCATTCATCATCTGATATGGCTTAACGTTGGAGGTTTTCTCTTATCCTGAAAGATGAATGTCTGTTAACTCTAAACTCTATGTACCCTGTACTCATTTGAACATCATTTCATTCATCGTCCGATATGACTTAACGTTGGAGGTTTTCTCTTATCCTGAAAGATGAATGTCTGGTAACTCTAAGCTCTATGTACCCTGTACTCATTTGAACATCATTTCATTCATCGTCCGATATGACTTAACATTGGAGGTTTTCTCTTATTCTGAAAGATGAATGTCTGGTAACTCTAAGCTCTATGTATCCTGTACTCATTTGAACATCATTTCATTCATCGTCCGATAAGACAACATTGGAGGTTTTCTCTTATCCTGAAAGATGAATGTCTGGTAACTCTAAGCTCTATGTATCCTGTACTCATTTGAACATCATTTCATTCATCGTCCGATAAGACAACATTGGAGGTTTTCTCTTATCCTGAAAGATGAATGTCTGATAACTCTAAGCTCTATGTACCCTGTACTCATTTGAAAATCATTTCATTCATCGTCCGATATGACTTAACGTTGGAGGTTTTCTCTTATCCTGAAAGATGAATGTCTGGTAACTCTAAGCTCTATGTACCCTGTACTCATTTGAACATCATTTCATTCATCGTCTGATATGACTTAACGTTGGAGGTTTTCTCTTATCCTGAAAGATGAATGTCCGGTAACTCTAAGGTCTATGTACCCTGTACTCATTTGAACATCATTTCATTCATCGTCTGATATGACTTAACGTTGGAGGTTTTCTCTTATCCTGAAAGATGAATGTCTGGTAACTCTAAGCTCTATGTACCCTGTACTCATTTGAACATCATTTCATTCACCGTCCGATATGACTTAACGTTGGAGGTTTTCTCTTATCCTGAAAGATGAATGTCTGGTAACTCTAAGCTCTATGTACCCTGTACTCATTTGAACATCATTTCATTCATCGTCCGATATGACTTAACGTTGGAGGTTTTCTCTTATCCTGAAAGATGAATGTCTGGTAACTCTAAGCTCTATGTACCCTGTACTCATTTGAACATCATTTCATTCATCGTCCGATATGACTTAACGTTGGAGGTTTTCTCTTATCCTGAAAGATGAATGTCTGGTAACTCTAAGCTCTATGTACCCTGTACTCATTTGAACATCATTTCATTCATCGTCCGATATGACTTAACGTTGGAGGTTTTCTCTTATCCTGAAAGATGAATATCTAGTAACTCTAAGCTCTATGTACCCTGTACTCATTTGAACATCATTTCATTCATTGTCCGATAAGACAACATTGGAGGTTTTCTCTTATCCTGAAAGATGAATGTCTAGTAACTCTAAGCTCTATGTACCCTGTACTCATTTGAACATCATTTCATTCACCGTCCGATATGACTTAACGTTGGAGGCTTTCCGTTATCCTGAAAGATGCATGTCAGGTCATGTTTTGGAAAGCGTATGCGATTTCGAGACCAAAATGTACAAAACACTATGAACATTTTGCTAGGACTTAAACAGCTAATAACTTCATTCTTCGTTCCTCAAGGTATGGTTTCCCCATAATTTAGCATCTTTGTTTTGTGCCGAGGTGAGCAGCAGTATCACAGCAGCAGTTCAATGGCTTTCCTAGGACACAAGAGGATACTTTATCTTTTTATTTACGTCCTCCAACATTAAGTGATGTCAGACGATGAATGGAATAGGTGAAATGAGCCCGCGGCCCTTATAGCTCAGTTACCCGACATTCGTGTTTTAGTATACGGGTAAACCACAATAAAAGCCTTATCCATGTAACTTGCCCTGACCTCTAGAATGTGAGGCAGACATGCTACAACCTAGGCTCTTTCTCTCTGTCTCTCTCTTTCTCTTTCTGTATTCAGGAACACAAAACATACAGTAATGAAATCTTGGTATCAAATATTTGCTACTTCAACATAATTACTGTATCTCTGTAGAGTACAAAGTACGTTTCTGAATATAGCACTTGCACTTGAAATTTAAATTGAATATGTAACTCGGGACATTTCATGATCCCTAAAACTGACAGGTACCTTAGAATTTCCGGGGCAAAAACTTAAAAGTAACTTGGGTATCTTAAGTGTAGCAAAAATATGATCTTGATTGATAGAGGACATTCTGTTTCTTGTTTGTTTGAGAACTGTCTAGAATTATCAATGCAGGTATATTTAAGAGATGGTGACACACCAACGAGAGTAGTAAACAGAGTAGTTGTCATAAACAAAGTTGTAATGAGAGTTGTTGTAAACAGGGCATAAAGAGAACTGAATTGTGGACGCTGTTGTTGTGGTCAACGTCCTTGGAAGATTGTAATTGTGTGTGTGACAATGCTGCTGGTGGACGAAGTGTATTTGTACATAAATAAAGAACATTTTGAATTTCTGCAACTCGGACTTTTAATTCTATGAACCCACAAAGTCACAATATTAGCGAGATTAATGTTCACCCAGTTTTACAAATCCTACAAGAAGACTAAAAAGTAAAAGTATGGATTTACTAATTCCAATTTTTGTTAGGTTTTATGAAATCAATTACCTAAACTTGTTTCTTCATGCTGCAGATCATGGAGATTGGACAGATTCAAGGGATGCTGCGAATACTGGCGGATACTGTACATGGTAAGTGTGGTTGTCTAAAACAATACATTCTGAAACCAATCATTACAAAAATAAACACCTGTCTCATTAAGTTACTTTGATATGTGAAGATTCTGAAGAAAAATATTCATAAAAGAGTATAACAAGGCGTCATTCATAGTACTTTACCATCAAAAAATGTAATCACTTAATACAACACCTGCAAAAGAAAAAATTGTATTAAACAATTAAATAAAACCGTTAAAGCTAGAGAAAAATAGGCAAAACTCCTATCAATCCATATATCCATGAAACACAACTGTTAAATTGAAAAACTCAACAGCATGATTGCAACATTCATGGAGAGAGGACAGTTTACAATTTTATATTATGCATTCAGTAGGAGCACCGTGTGCATGTGTGCAATTCCAGAACTACCCACACCACTGAATCAAGCTTCATTCGCATTGCTGATGATGCGAACGATGGTTTGCGAAACATGTCCTCAATGTAGGTACGTAAGTGATGCTAATGTGTAATAAATACGATTCATCTATAATTTAATAAATCTTGGTCACTTCACTGCTCAAGAAAGTCATTACCATTGCGAACGAACACATTTGGAGCAAAGCTTGCAGAGCAGCCAGCATATGCTCTCTAACTTCATAGATGTTTCTATAACTTAAAATATCCCTTGGTACAGCACTCTCCCCTGAGGGAAGGTTGCCAACTTTTCTTGTTAAAAATAAGACAGACTACAGTTTGCCACAGTAAAGAAAGCCTCCGGGGAATGAGGCTAAAGGGGAGGGGCTTAGACACTGTTCCAATACCCTGACTGTAATGGTTTGACAGTTGAGTCAGTTCAGTTACAGCCCATTTAAATCATTCTAACAATTTGTACTTTTATGAACATTACCTGTTTTGGTATACTGAGTGAATAGGTAGCATGCTTTTGAACGGTTCGACTCCTACATACGTTCTGTCACACATTTACTGACCTTGTCACACTGTGCAAGACTTCCTTTGCTTTGGCAAACAGTAGATAGATACTAAAATTAGGCAAGTGAGTCAACCTTGTATATACTTTTCTCCACTTACAAGTTTTTTATGAAGACTAGTTTCTGGGGACTTCTCCCCTATCGTCAGCTCTGTGGTAGACTGATGATGCATCCGGTGTCTGCATCTGGCTTGGTGTTGTGCTGCCATCTAAAGTCCTGGTAAGTTTGATGACGTCATCTACCGCGGGAATTTCAAAATTCATCAAGAGGTCCTGTTTTTTCGTAATAAATATGTTTTCCCAAATCTGTAGTTCCAGAGGTTTCTTTGCCTGTTTGATCAGTTCTATTTCTTGTTTTATGTTGTGATTCTCAGACCAAAAGTGATGTGATACGGCCGACTTGTCCATTTGTTTTAATTTAATATTTCTGAAGTGTTCTTTCATTCTTGTTCCTAGATTCCTTTTGGTCTTACCAATGTATATCTTGTCACAATCCTGGCAACTCATTTGGTAAATGCCTGATAATTGAGTTTTCGGTGTGCTATATTTTAGAGGGTGGTTTAGTAAGTTGCGGATGTTGTGTTTGTTTTGAGGGGCTAATTTTATGTTGAAGCTCTTAAATATCTTTTCAAATTTTTTGAAGTACTTTGGATGAAATGTAAATTTTCCATATCTGGTGTATATCCAATTTTCCATATCCAAACACCAGATATGGAAAATTTACATTTCATCCAAAGTACTTCAAAAAATTTGAAAAGATATTTAAGAGCTTCAACATAAAATTAGCCCCTCAAAACAAACACAACATCCGCAACTTACTAAACTACCCTCTAAAAAATAGCACACCGAAAACTCAATTATCAGGCATTTACCAAATGAGTTGCCAGGATTGTGACAAGATATACATTGGTAAGACCAAAAGGAATCTAGGAACAAGAATGAAAGAACACTTCAGAAATATTAAATTAAAACAAATGGACAAGTCGGCCGTATCACATCACTTTTGGTCTGAGAATCACAACATAAAACAAGAAATAGAACTGATCAAACAGGCAAAGAAACCTCTGGAACTACAGATTTGGGAAAACATATTTATTACGAAAAAACAGGACCTCTTGATGAATTTTGAAATTCCCGCGGTAGATGACGTCATCAAACTTACCAGGACTTTAGATGGCAGCACAACACCAAGCCAGATGCAGACACCGGATGCATCATCAGTCTACCACAGAGCTGACGATAGGGGAGAAGTCCCCAGAAACTAGTCTTCATAAAAAACTTGTAAGTGGAGAAAAGTATATACAAGGTTGACTCACTTGCCTAATTTTAGTAACAATGGCACTCCACTTTCTGAAATACTTCTTTTTATTCTATATAGTAGATAGATAATTTATTCATCTTGTAAATCATACATTGTACATAAGTACTATGATATAAGACACATCAAATTGTGAATTTACAGTACAATTAACTATACTTGTAAATTAACAAGTCGCATCCAATAAGGACAAGTCAGTGTTTGTACAAAATAATGTTTTATAAGGATATTTCAAGAATTTTATAATATACACAATTAATTCAGAAGTGTAACAATATTATAAACTTTCCATAAATCCACTAACATTCTCCGCCAACTGACATGCACGGTGTGCCTATACAGTTTACATGGTGCTGGCATGCCTGGTCATTGCTGGCGAGTGCTAGGAAGATATGCCAATCACTACCTCGTGTTGTGGCGTGACCATTAAATAGTGAAGAACAGGATAGTAGTGAAGGAACAATTCAAAAACTGTATAATACATGGTTTAATATATCTGTTGTACTTGTTATTAAATTATATATAAAACAACCCAATACCAGTAAGATTATTATAGCTTCAATCCTATACAACCAAATGATGGCATAGTGTATAGTATAGTATTTCATCCTTTGAAACATATACATGTTATTGGACACGTCAAAATTACAGAAAAACATATAGTAACACAATAAATGCAGCCATATTTATAACACTGATAGACAAAATTTGCAAAAATGATATAAACCAATTTTATACATAAATTATTTACACGGCATTAAAGTTTAGTATAGTATTCATAACATATATTATTTGAAAAGAAAAATTACACAAAAGGCGAGGGAGGAGAGAGAGAACTAAGTTTATGAAGTAAACTGCAAAATGGAGCTTAATGCTTAACTATTATATTATATTACTTCAGCATCTTATTTGCAGGTACACAGCATTGTTTGAATTCGTCAACCGAGTAGAACTGGTTAGAAAGCAGGAATTTATTTAAATCAGTTTTGAATGTTTTAACTGACCATCACTGTTCCTCAGGTGTGATGGTAAAATATTAAATAATTTTAGACAATTATATTTAAAAGACTTTTCAAACAGTTTTGTTTTATGACTAGGGATATGCAGCTTATTTTTACTCCGCATGTTATGAGTTTGAATTTCAGAATTTGTGACAAGATGATTTAGGTTAGATTTCACATATAGTTGGAGTTCTTTTATGTAAACACATGGTAAAGTTAAAATGTTCCCTGCAACTCACTCTGTTTGGTATACCTACTATAGTTCTCAGAGCTTTTTCCTGCAGCTTGAAAATCAGTTTGCTCTTTACACTGCTTCCCCATAATATTACCCTGTATTGTAAATGCGAGTGAAAATAGGCAAAATAAGAGCTCTTTAGCACATTTAACATAATGCGCGTCTTCAGCTGGTATAGTAAAAAGCAGACTGTACTTAATTGTGAGGTCAAATGCTCTACATGACTATCCCAGCAGAGGTTGAAATCTATCCATAATCCTAAGAATTTTAAATATTATGAGTCACCACCAAACAGCTGAGGATGAGATCGAATGATCTTGAAAACGTTTCAATTATACAACATAGAGTGTAAACATAGTGACTCATAAATCAAACTCAAAAAACCTAAGAATTTTGTTTCAGGTTTGCAATTTATAATCTTTGATCCAAGCTTAACACATGCTTGTTTAATATATATGCCATTTTTATGCTGGAATTTCATTGCCACAGTTTTGTCCTCATTTATGATGAGTTTGTTAGCTCCAAACCAAGAGATTAAGATATCTGTTACCATTTTCAATTTCCCTTCAAGCTCAACACAATCTCTACCACTTATAAACAGGCTTGTGTTGTCTGCAAAAAGGGTAACTTTTCCCTCACTTATATCTTTTAAATAAGTTGGCAGATCATTTACGTACAGCAAAAACAGGAGAGGGCCTAAGATGGACCCTTGAGGGATTCCCAGTGACACATTTCTTCTTTCTGAGGTAACCTTTATTATTGCATTTTTGCTGTCGTCTTTAAAATCAAGTTCAACTAGTTGTTCCCGACCCTCCAAATAGCTTGAGAACCAATTTAATGCAATGCCCCTTACTCTATAATTAGACAATTTATCCAGTAGTATGCTGTGATTGACCATTTCAAACGCTTTGGACAGATCTAAAAAGACCCCCATCCCTAACTTGCTACTGTCTAGTATATCATAGATACTGTCAACAGAGTTCATTATTGCTAAATTAGTTGACTTATTTGCTTGAAAGCTGAACTGACACTTGTCAATCATGTTGAATTTGTTTAAAAGTTTAATTAGTTTCTCATACATTATTTTCTCCAGTATTTTGGAAAAGGTGGATAACAGGTCTGTAACTGTTCACCTCGTATTCCTCCCCCTTTTTGAAAATGCGTTTAATTTTTGCTACTTTTAATATTTTAGGGAACACACCATTTTGAAGAGAATTGTTGATTAAATGACAAAGTGGTTTAATTAGGAATTTGCTACATTGTTTTACTATGAAATTGGAGCTGTCATCCAAACCACTGGATTTTTTATTTTTCAGTTCTTTAATTATTTAATCTTGCGAAATAGGGCCTATGAATGGTGACTTTCCACTAAAGATTTTCTGTTTTTTAGGCTGGGGTTCAGATGACCCGTCAAACTTCAGCACATTTTTTGATACATCTGCAAAGTAGTTATTGAACAAATTTACTACACTCTATGGATCAGTAACTGAACGACCATCATGAATGAGTTTGATGTTTATTGGAGAGTGGTTAGTATTTTTGTTAGTTTCCCTTTTGATCACATCCCACATTGCCTTTTGTTTGATGTATGAATTCATAATAATTCTGCTCTTAGATAACTTTTTTGCTGCCTGAATAACCTGTTTATATACTTTTTATATTTTTTGAAATATGACTGAAATTCCTCACACACATTTTCATTTTTACTTAAATAATTTAAAAGCTGTATCTTATTTTGAGAGGTTTTGTATCCCTTTTGTCACCCATGTAGTGGATTTTTCCCTTATTTTAACTTTGACAACAGGGAACGCTACATTGTAATAATATTTAAAAGTAGTTTCAAAACTTGCAAGTTTACCATCTAATGTAGAATCATTAAAAACATCTTCCCATGGTTCATTGTTAAGTAGGTAACAAAAATAATTGATGTTTTCTTGATTCTGTAGGCATATTTCTTTATACATAGAAAGTTTAGTTTTGGCTCTAATTTCCCAGTTTATTGATATTGCTTGGACATAGTGATCTGATAAATGGGTTTCCCAAACGCTGACTTTGTGATAAATCACACCCTTACTAATGGCTGTTTGATCTAAGGTAGTTTTAGTAGTGCTTGTGACTCTCGTTGGCACATCTACCATTGTTTTCAATCCATATATATTCAGCAGAGTTATGAGATTAGTTTTAATATTGCTGTGTTCTAAGAAGTTAATGTTGAATACTTCATATTAAACGAATATACACATTTCAGTTAAGAATTTGATACGTTCAGTTTTTGGTAGACACTGTTGCCTTCTGACATCTTTTAGTTTTCGCAATATTTGCCACATTTGGATACAGTGGAACACAACTCTGAACCCTTAATGCACACTTCAAGTTATGATCACTGATGTTGGCTCTCTGAGGGTTGTTAATGTGTTTCATAGCTGAAAATAAGGATTCACATACATAGGTCGAACCAAACATTGCAACCGTAGATGCGGCTCGCCTGTGTAATCAAGGGAATCTTGATTTAGGAAATCTCTTGTAGAAATCTAGCAAATTTCCTCTTGGAAGTGTTGAAAACAGTGTTGTACTAAGTCATACATCAGGAAAACAAGAACTGTCCACATGGAAACAAATCTTCATTTCAAAAAATAGGAACAGAGTATTCAATTTCGACATCCCCCAGAGGGATTTGTTCAGCAAGTTCCTTGAACCGCCACCAGAGGAGGCCTGTGACAGGATATCATCAGCTACACCAATGAGAACTAGTCGATAGCCGGCTGAGGATAGAGGCAAAGCCTCTGAAACATGTACCGGAAAAGTTTAAAAGTAAGTGTTGTTTAGTGTTATTGATGGACTCTCTTTAAAGCTAATTTATCATTACAACACTGTTTTCAACACTTCCAAGAAAGGAATCGCAATATTGGGCTAACAAGTCTTTAAGAAGTGAAAAACTTCCTCTGTTTCTGTAACTGTCAGCTAACTCAGACACTCTAAAATTGGTGAACACTGACAGGGGTGAACTTGCTTGCAGCTATAAGCATACATTGTTTAATAAGTGGACCATCAGAAAAACTACTAGAAGATCTCGTAACTCACATAAACTGAGGTTTCTGCCATTCCGCCATCCCCTCCTTCCTATTCCTCTTCCTGCGATGTGATCTAATGTCTAAGCTTTTGTGTCTCTGCAATGTGTTCTTCTTTTTATAGGGCCGAATAATCATTAGCCTGCAATGTATTAAAATGTCACTGAAGATTAAATTGTTTCAGCACTTGCAATATTTTTCTGGTAAATTAAACAAATAGCACTACTGCTACATTCCATGAAGAAGTAGTCAACTTCCCATTTGGGATTGAAATAATGTGTCAGTGTGGGTGCCCTTCACTTAAATGAATGCCCTTACATATCAAACTGACATTGAAGTACGGACCGCCACTGCTACAGAAGACAAACTGTGCAAAGCACACACTGAGGCAACACGGTGCTTGTAGCCCAGCACATGCACCGCAGCAAGCGAGTTGGCTATGGCTGCACTAATAGAATAAAAACAGTGGTCTAGCAAGTATGCCAAAACTGACTTTTTAAATGCTGAAAAATTGCAAGTGGTTTTATTGGCTATAGGCAGTTTATTAAAAAAAGTGATTCCTAGGTTTAATACACTATTTTGATGAGCTCTTGTGTTACTTCTATTCACATGAATATCCATTCTCTGTCTAGTATTATGGTTATGAACTGTATCATTAAAGGTACAGTGACCATTTCCTTTCATTAAATTTGTCTTTGTAAATGTTAAAATTTCAAAAATGAAAATACATGGGAGAGGTAAGATTTTAAAATTTTTTAAATAATGGTCTGCTCGTAGATGTTGATTAACTCCTCCAAGTATTGTGACTTTTTGTGTTCGTAGAATTAAAAGTCCAAGTTGCAGAAATTCCAAATGTTATTTATTTGCATAGAAATACACTCTGTTCTATTCTTACAGTAGTCGTATTACATCACATACACAATCGCAATCTACCAAGGTCAATAACCACACAAACAGCATTCTGATTACATCACTTTACAGCTGTTTACTCTTGTTTACAACTCTCTGTTTAGAACTGACTCTTGGCGAGTCGTTGCTTCCTTAAATACCTCATTGATAATTTGAGACTGTTCTGTAACAATCACTAGATATTTCTGGAATAAACAAGACATCGAATAAATATTAAAAGCAGAAGCATTATTAACAGTGAAGTATTCTTCATTTTTGAGTTTGATATGAGTCACTATATTTACACTCAAACTTCACTTACTTGTTGTATAATTGAAACACCAGATGGCAGAGGGATCAGAGCACCGTAGTAGTGGAAGAAGAGGAATGTTCATTTAGTCACCAAACAGCTGAGGAGAGATCGAACGATCTTGAAAACGTTTCAGTTATACAACAAGTAAGTGAAGTTTGAGTGTAAACATAGTGACTCATAAATCAAACTCAAAAAGACATTGAATGTTCTGTTGCTAGACAAAACCTGAACCTTCAAGAAGCATAACTTAATCTGTGCGGGCAAGTCCTTTATCTCCGCTATCTTTATTTGCCGGCTCTTTGTGTACACAAGCCGCACTATCGTAGATAATGGGTTTGCGACGGTATTCTTAGAATCATTATGAATAATGATTTACAATGTGGTGAGTTACCCCATAATGTTATGCCAGACGCAAAATACATGCTTCTGAGAGTTTTTATGTGAACTATGTATACCAATTGTCTGAAATTATAACAAATTGTACTCACATGTGTCTCCTGTTTTAGGTTACTCTGCATCCAAAGACCAAGAAATTTAGTAGTATTTACTATTGTTACATATTAATTGTGATTGTACAGAAGACTTATTCTGAGAAAACTGGAAATGAATTACATGTGCGTTATCCAAGTTTACAATTAAATTTTTATTGCTGAACCATTTAGAAATATTACTGGACATTTTGCTGGATAAGATTTGCAGCTCTTCAAGTGCATTGCTTTCAATTAATATATTTGTAACTTCAGCATATTGAACTATTGTTTTAGCTATAATATTTGGCTGCAAATTATTTACAAACAATAAGAAAAGAATAGGACCTAAAATAGAACCTTGTGGTACACCAAACTTAATATATTTTGTGCATGATAGGTATTCTTTAACGTGAGCTTTTTTTGTATGTGAAATTTCTATTTGTTTCCTGTCCTTTAGATATGATTTGATCCATTCCAATGCATGTCCTCTAATAGCCATATGTTCTAATTTTTGTGGTTTTGTACATGGATTGCTTTAGTTAGGTCAAAGAATGCGCCTAGTATTTTGTCTTTGCTATCCAAAGTATTTATTATACTGTTTACAAAATCAAATAGTGCAGTTTCTGTAGGTTTTCGTTTACAAAACCCAAGCTGAGTTTTAGATATTAAATCATTCATCTCTATAAATGCTATAAGTCTTTTATAAAATATCTTTTCCAGTACTTTAGAGAAGCTGGATAAGAGTGAAATTGGCCTGTAATTTAGTAAATGGGTTTTATCTCCTTTTTTGTATAGTGGCTTTACTTTAGCAGTTTTTAGAGCTCCTAGAAACACTGCATGTTCAAGTCTGCTAAGGGGTGTGCGATGAGAATAGAACATTTCTCTAGCAAAAAATCAGGAACATTATCAATACTTGAAGAGTACTTAGATTTAAATTTGGATATTACTGAAATGATTTCTGTGGAATCAGTAGGATGTAAGAACATTGTTGTTTCACATATATTTGCTCCATTTGTTTTTACTGAAATACCCATTGTGGAGTTTTTATCTTCAGCAAGATTTATGAAGTGATCATTAAAAGTCTCTGCTATTAACTTTGGGTTTGTTATTATTTTTTAATGCTTTTGCAGTATGTGTTTCAAGTAGGAAGGTGTTTGTCCTTGAGTGCTACTAAACCTTGTTTCACGTAAGCTTGCCCTGCAACTCTTAACGGTCACGTGACCTAATCACCTCTCATTGGTTGCTGTTGTGGTAATGACTGTCGTGCGGTAAAAATTAGTTCGTTATTTAACATGGTGATATATCATTATATGTTGGAAGAGAATTGTCAAATTTATATTTTCGTAACTGTTTTAATTAAATATATTACGCAACAGAGTTTATTTATCTGAAATGCATGTTAATTCTTAAACAAAGAGGAGTTTCCTTTGCTCTCAAGCACATGACATTTGTTTATGACTTTTATCACTGACCTTGTTTTGAACTGGATTAGTCATGCATCGCCATTCGAGAGTTCGGGAGCTAAATTATTTTATTGATCGTTTATTGTGCATGTATTATATGTATAATGGCAGAGTCTACCACCAGTTTTTCGTTTAAGTATCGCAAGGATAATTATTTACAAACAGGCGAAAAAAGAATTGTGTTGCATGTGTTTAATGCACTCACAGAGAAGAATCCATCTTTGTCAGTGAGAGAAGTCGAACAGCTGTGCTATGAAGTTACAGGTGTAAGTGTTAGATCCGTAGGAACATTGCGACATGAAATTGAGGAAACCGGAAAACTTGCCACTCCAGGCAAAAGCAGGAATAAACAAAAGTGCGTGCTCGGAGAAAATACGTGAAAAGTGTTGTGCGTCGTCATGTGTGTAGTTTTTCTTTAGAAACGAACTCCCTACCATAAGTAACATTTCGTCTGCTGTAAATGAGGATGCAGATTTACCAAATTTCAGCAGATTGCTTATACAGCTGGGATTTGTGAATGAAAAAAGAGGCAAGAAAAATGTGCTAAAAGACAGAGGCGATATTGCTGTGTGGCGAAGACGCTATTTAAGGACAACCACACTGCACCAAGATACAAATTGCTAAATATACACGAAGAACACACAAACAGTAAAGTATGGTGTGACACGACTTTTAAGACTGAAAGACAAGCATTTTTTAAAGGTATGTGTGCTGGTTTAAAAAATCCCAGTGAAAAGGCCAAGTGCCTTTCATTATAAACTCTTTCAGTTTCATTGCTCAGCCATTCTGTTTCAATTTGCTCAGTTTATTATAAACTTGTATTTTTGCATGCCTTCATATCTTTAATTGTATGATTTTATTTATCTTCCCGGCAATTATTACATTTACTGCACGTTTAAATATGACGGGAAGGCACCGCCTATGGCGTATGATGCGAAAGCATTAGCCAATTAGGGCGAGAGGGAGGGTTGTTGAACGCGGAGTGATACATTTCAGCGGGGCAAGGTTATATGAAACAGAGAATAGGTGAGCAACCAATAGGAGTACTGCGGTGTTGTCCTATTGCATTCCCCCTAAGTGGTGTGTGATGAGCGCCAAACTAATCAATCTCTAATAAATGCTATTCACACTAAGACAAAAATTCAGATTTTGCAAAACTGATCTGTGAGGAAGGAGAGAGTTATGTATTTAACATAACCATGAAAATCCCATATTTTTAGCTCAAATAGTTTTCCTAATACATATAAATAAAGTAGATACTATTATATTAATACAATGCATTGCGACGTAAGCACTGTAATGAATATCATTATTAGTTGGCATGTATGCGTGAACGTATATTTGAAGTTACTCAGAACTGAAACGTAAACATTTGACATGACGTGATAAAAGAAATATGTACTTTGAATAAGCCAAGGTGTTTGTTAAATTCGACGAGAGGAAAGGATACACTTCTTGCTAGTCTGGCAGAACGTGCCTGGTCACGTTATATCTTTGTTCATGAATGTTTTGTAATCTCTATTTACTCAAGAGAGTTCAAAGCAGCATTATTCAGTTACTCTTTCATGAAAAAGTGTGTCAGCTGGATCAGTGAGACGCAATCAACCTCCCACCCCCTTACTACTGCTAGAACAATCCAATAGAGTTAATGTGGGCTCAAATTATGTTGCAAACAGAAATAATATTTTTAAACTGACTGATGTTTAATGACTTATTCACAAAGAAATTGACAAGGAACAGAACAAGACTGGGAAAACTGTGGAGACATCAGATAAACTACAAGAAGATGACTTTTGGAAAGGAATAGCACATAGCGAGATTTTGGAACCTGTCATCATAAATTTGCAGTACTCGTACGTTGAAGACTGACAGTGACGAATTATCTCTTAATGTAAGTAACATTCACAGCTATACGGATGCACCGCTGGTATTTTCGTTGGATTAGAAAAATAAGTAATTCATAAACTATAATTTTAAACTAAATATTTAAAATATTTGTGTACTATACAAATATTCATGTTGCAATTGTGATTTCAACAACTGCATTGCCTGCTTCGGTAGCGTAAATGGAAGCGTGTGTGCCTCATGTTCAAGAGGTTCCTAGTTCAAATCTCGGTCAGGGTGAGTTACCTGGATAAGTTTTTTTTGGGGTTTTCCCTTATCCTGAAAGACAAATGTCTGGTAACTCTAAGCTCTATGGACCCCAGACTCGTTTGAGCATCATTTCACCCATTTCATTCATCATCCGATATGACTTAACGTTGGAGGATTTAAATTACCCCCCCCCCCCCCCCCCAAAAAAAAACACAAAAAAAACTGCATTATCATAAAACTTTTGAAGATTCGAAGATTCAGTTTGCATTTCCTTACATCTAGCACCACAAACACTGGCAAGTGTGCGAGAGAGAGGGGAATATAAAAAGATTGGTGATAACGAGGTGGCAACAGTGAAAGCTCTAATGCATCTGATTGGCTACAGGCAACATCTCTTCCCATTTGAAACACATAATAAATTATCTACATTCTTATTGTGTATTACTTTCCATAAAGCTTTCATTTTGTTCTGGGCACTTTTGATGAATTTATCATTTGCCATCTTTTTTGCTTGTTTTATAACTTTATTCAATGTGGCTTTATATTTCTTAACATAGTCACTGAATTGTGGAGTGATAGTCACTGTTTGCAGAATTTCATGTAATTTTCGTTTGTGCATGCAAGATGTTATAATTCCTTTAGTAATCCACAAATTTTAATTTCCTGAGAATGATTCTTTTATTTGTACAAGTGGGAAAGCTATATCAAAATAATGCCTAAATATTTTTTGAAAAGTCTCGAATTTTTTATTAGTATCAAATGTATCATACACTTCATTCCACATTTCGCTTTTTAATAGATGCAAGAAATAATCTATATTTGAATCATTGAATTGTCTGGTAGATTTTGTTTTTTTAAGGTTTGGATTTATACTGTTTTCCATATTTATTGAATGGAAAATTCTACAAGGAAGTAAAAATCCCATCCCAGACTACCTAAGAAGCAGTACTGTTGCCATCTTCTGACTGATTACTGGCCACAACTGTTTGGCCGCTCATCTACACAGGACTAATATTTTTGAATCCCCGACCTGCACACTGTGTAGGGATCCGAACTCATTGATGGACGGAGATCATCTGCTCCAGTGTAGTGCCCTGACAAAAACAGATGGAGAACTGACAGCACAACTAGTCACACGTTATTGGGAGGCCAGAAGGAAAATGGAAATTCTCCAACTCCATGAGCATTAGCAACCAACCAACCATATTTATTGATATTAACAGCATTATGATCACTATAGCCCATATTCAGTGGGTGACTTGTACGACTGACTAGCATTAGTAAAAATTTGATCAACTATGGTTTGCAGAATTTTGTATTTCTGGTTGGAAAATTTACTAAAGGTTTTAAGTTAAATGTAGCTACCAAATCAATTATGTCATTCTTTTGTTTTGAGATTTTAGCTAAATCAATATTGAAGTCTCCACAGACAATGAGTGTTTTGCTTAAATGTTTAAATTCACTAAGAACCTTTTCTAGTCTGTTCAGAAAAATATTAAAGTTATCATTAGGAGATCTGTATATACACACTACAATAAGGTTATATTCAACAAATTCGACTGCAGAGATTTCTATATCTTTTTACTTAATTGATGGAAATTAATCATTTCTTCATACTAGCCGAATATAGGCTAATGACCTTGATAGAGTCAACATGAAAAATTCAATGCCATGGCTGAGATTTGAACCACGAATCACCTGGTTTCCGTCCAGTCGCTCTAACCCACTGAGCTACCATGGCCAACGTGCATTCTTGACATTAAATTCTCCATTTGACTCATATATTTCCCCAGTAGACCACTAGGAGCTCTCGCATCCAAGATACACAGTTTGTGGCGACTTAACTTAATTTCCATTAATTAACTAAAATAATAAGAGTTAAATGGTGAAGCCTGGGACTCAAGTACTTACGATAGTAAGTTGCCACAAATGGTGTATCTCGGGTGCAAGAGCCCCTAGTGGTCTACCAGGGAAATACATGAGTCAAATGGAGAATTTAATGTCAGGAATGCATGTTGGTAGTAACTCAGTGGATTAGAGCGGCTGGTCGGAAACCAGGAGACCCGTGGTTCAAATCCCAGCCATAGCATTGAATATTTCATGTTGACTCTTCTATTTCTATATCTTTTTCACGCGACAGACCAGATATGTCATCTCTTACATATATACAACTTCCACCATGATTATATGTTTCTCTACAATAATGTGCAGCTAGATTGAACTTGATAAGCTTAGTATTTAAAATATGGTTTTCTTTCAGCCAATATTCTGCAAAACATAGCAAATGCATATCTGATCTTTCCTTGATGATAATTTCTAGTTCACTGATTTTATTAGACAGAGACTGGACATTATGATGTAATATTTTTAAGTCTGTAGATTTAAGTTTCTGCTTATTTGTCATAGTTGCTTTACCACTTACTTGAGAATCACAGATTAATCGGTCCTGGGCAGTTATTGGTTGAAGCTTTAAAGGTTCTCTGCTGGAAACTACAGCTGCTGCCGCTGAATGTAGGTCTCGACTATGATTTAGCTGATTTTCCAGTCGGGTTGCATTATTGCCAAAGATTCTTTTCTTCTTGTTTAAAAACATAGATTCGCGAACCCATATCTATGATCACATGGCTTGTTTACACAAAAGAAACTGATAGGAGGGCAGTGTGAAACCAAGAGCCCGCGGACAAAGATAACAGGCAGATAAAGGTCTGCCGAAGCAAACAAACTGAGATAAATGGAAATTTCTAATTACTTCTGGGCTGATAGAGATTGTTCACGTTCTGGTTTATTTGCGAATCATCTAGAAATTATCTGTGAAGTATTTAAAGAGGTGACGATTGGCCAAGGGAGAGTATAGTATAGCAACGCAAAGATTGTCCCTGTAAGGAATTTGCTGTGGGACAAGGACGCGAATGTGTGTGGCAAGGAGCCTCTGTTACACAAGGAGCAGACCCTTAAAAAAACATGCACCCTATTCACTCTGTATACTAAAATAGAGAACATTCATTCACAAAAGTAGAAGCCGTCATGATGTTTTTGAATGGTCTATAACTGAACTGACATGGGGTGTCATAAACTTGTCCAGGGAGGGTGTGGAAACCTTCGCCAACCCCCTGCATCTCAGCCATCGGAGACTATCTCTCCTGTGGAGGACAGTAGAGTTGTAAACAGAATGTTGCAAATTGTAAAACAGTTGTGAAGCAGTGTTGTGAAATGAGAGACGGCCAGCTGTGTTGTTGTAACGAGAGCTAAGGATGTAATCTGCTGTCACTATTTATTGTGATCGACCTGCTGTGACGTAATGCTGCTGTAATCTATAAGAGTATTTCTATGAAAATAAAAGGAGATTTTTAATTTCTGAAACTCGGCCTTTTAATTCTACGAACCCACAAAGTCACAGTTGGTGTCAGGAAGCGGGATAACGACATCACCAAGAAGATGGAAGAATTGAAGACCTAATTAACAACGAAGACGGAAGCTGCAAATAGCAACTTGGGCGCGACGATGACCGCGAAGATGACCGATACCAGGAAGAGTAGCCGGAGGAACAAGTAAGGACCGGCGTGGTGAGCAGCACGTCGGCGCCATCTACACCATCTTCTCGAGTGACACTGCGTGCCGTCAGCCAACGTATGGATAACAGCCTCATCGTGGACGGTTGGGTCACAGGGAAGTCATGCCGCATACTCGTAGACACCAGGGCAGCTGTGGCCATCATCAGACCTGACGTGGCCAAGGGTTTGCCGTCGAGGAAACCGAGCCGACTACACCAGCTAGTGATGGCATCGGGCGAAACCTTGACCGTGGAGAGGGAGACCCTGATGCAGTTGACCTTGGGATGGAGTGCCGTGCGTCAGTGAGTGTTCGTCGTGGAGGTGGCTGAGGAGGTGATACTGGGACTGGATGCCCACAGGGGCCACGAGGCGACAGTCGACGACGGCAGGAAGGTCCTGCGGCTCAATGGAGAAGAGGTCATACTCCGGCAACCCGAAGAATGCCTTGGTATCTGCAGGGTCATCTTGAAGACATGGGTCCCTGCGAGAAAGGAGGTGGTGGTGACAGCGCGACTGGAAGGACAGCGAATGAAGAACATTGTCGCCATGCCGAGAGCTGCCAGTGAGGTTGCTTAACCAAGCGGACATAGATCACGACGTCCAGGCCGGAATGGATTTGGGGATGCGCGAGCCCTTGGTCATCGTGACAGCAATCGACAAGACACAGGTGCCGGTGCCAACGCAACACCTGGGGCCCCGGCTGGAAGGCTTACTGGAGAGGGTGGCCGATCACCTGACCGCAGAACAGCTTGAGAAGGTTCGACAACTGCTGAGACAATACCAGTGCATCTTCAGCCAAGGCAGAAAAGAACTACTGTGTCACCCGGCGAGAGTTACTGGCGGTAGTAAAGGCCTTAGAGCACTTCCACAAGTACCTAGATGGTCAGCCATTCCACCTGAGGACTGACCACTCCGCCCTAACCTGGCTACTGAGCTTTAGAAACCTGGAAGGCCAGACAGCACTTGGGTTCAGAGGCTGCAGGAGTATGACTTCGCCTTTGAACATTGTAGAGGGAAGAACCACGGTAACGCAGACGCCATGTTCCGAAGACGCTGCCCATAGGAGTGTGGCCAATGCACAAGAGTGGAAGACATGGAGCATGCCACAGCAGTCCGAGTAGTCACAGCAGTGCCTGCAGATGGCTGGGATAGCGCAGGCCTGAGGAGGGAGCAGCTGGCGGACGCAGACTTGGGGCCACTCTTGAGAGACGTGGAGGCAGGGACAAGATCAACCTGGGAGGACATCGCACCGAGGAACGCCACCGATAAGTCGTACTGGGCCCAATGGGACTCGCTGTAGATCAGAGAGGGCGTGCTGTTCCGGGTATGGGAATCACCTGATGGGAAGATGCAAAGAAAACAGGTGGTACTTCCCCGAAGTAAGGTCCCCGAAGTATTGGAGGAAGTGCACGCAGGTACTTCAGGACGACACCTGGGAGCAAACCAAACAATCGACAAACTTCAACAGCTGTAGTAAGGACAGTACCAGGCAGTGAAGAGGACTAATGACGTGGTGTACCACATCCAGAAGGTTCCCCGAGGGAAGATGTTGATGGTACACCTGGATTGTCTGGCCCGCTACGATGGTGCTGTTCGGGGCGACCAGCCTTGAGGAGGGAGCAGTGTCGCAAACCCGTATCTACGATCGCTTGGCTTGTTGACACAAAAGAATCTGATAAGAGGGCAGTGTGAAACCAAGAGCCCGCTGACAAAGATAACAGGCAGATAAGGGTCTGCCGAAGCAAACAAACTGAGATAAGCGGAAATTTCTAGTTACTTCTGGACTGATAGAGATTGTTCGTGTTCTGGTTTATTTGCAAATCATCTAGAAATTATCTGTGAAGTATTTAAAGAGGCGACGATTGGCCAATGGAGAGTAGAGTTGTAAACAGAGTGTTGTAAGTTGTAAGACAGTTGTGAAACAGTGTTGTGAAATGAGAGATGGCCAGCTGTGTTGTTGTAATTAGAGCTGTCACTATTTGTTATTGTGATCAACCTGCTGTGACGTAATGCTGCTGTAATCTATAAGAGTATTTCTACGAAAATAAAGGAGATTTTTAATTTCTGAAACTCGGCCTTTTAATTCTACGAACCCTTAAAGTCACAATACTAATACCTTTCCTTAACTGTGTACTAGTCGGCCACACTATGAGTGCACTTGAAGGAAGGCGCTGCAGTTTTGTTTACTACATGAAGCTTAGGGAACCGAGAGGAGGGAGGGGAAAGGTGATACTGAGAATGTACAGTCACACAATTAAAACAGTACTCATCTGCTGATGTCTTCACGTTAGTTCTCGGAAGCAGCACGTCCGGGAATGTTTGTTTGAGGTCCTTCATCTGTTGTATTCATGTCACTAGATGAAGTCTTAGGGGATTTATTTTCCTGTACGGTATGGTAGGGTGCATTATCTACAACAATGCTTTCAGGTGGAATATTTTGTATTAATTTCTCTTCTACCCACCCTTTTTATAATTTTGACTGTTCCATTCATCAAGGAAATCCACTGAATTTTATTTTGAATTGTTTGCGCCATTATCGTCATTTGTTCTAGCAGGCGCATGAATATTTCACTTGGTGCCGGTTATGCGGCCAGCTGGACATGTGACTCGCCAGCGTGCAAGAAAATAGTCTTCTTCCGGTTGCCGTGTCAGACATGTTTGAGACATGTAGAAGATATGTGATGTGTTTCGTGGTGTGGCTGAGTGCAACGTTGTTGCAATGAAAAGACGTTTTTTAGTTTATCTAAATGTTAAATGTATTGTTGTCTTCTTTATGATTATTCATATAAGAAATGTAGCATGTGCAATAAATTTATCTAGAGATATGAATACAGCTCTATCGAGTACAGTCCACAAAATCAGTTTCCTTGATTTCTGCTAAAATCAAGGTTGTCCTCCGAATTAAATTAATCACGACACGGACATGAATCCTAAATCAATTCACCTCCCTCAATAAATCCCATGGATCCCCCTGCATATACAACAATTGCTCTTTGACCAGCAATAGTAGATATTAGTCAAAACACCTGATACTTCCTGGCAGCACTTCTTGATGGTATAGCGAGTATGGACCCAAGTCTCGCCTGTATAAAATACTGAAAACGTGACCCTTTTTCATTTACACTAATAGCCCTTAGGTACTCTGCAAGTTTTGGGGAGTGGTTTCTTCATTAGTACAAATCGTTTGGTTTTGCATTTCTTATATTGAAATCCCATTTCTCCTAATATTTTTCTAAATGTTTCTTTGCCACCCTAAAAGTTTATTTCTTCTTTGGCGAAGTTCAGAATTTTATCAAAGCAGGAATTTCCTTTTTCTGTTCATAATATTCAAAACATTTTCTACACACAATGCACTTACCGAATCATCAATAGATATAATTTTACGTGATTTTAGATTTTTTTTCGGAATTGTAACCTTAACCCCAGTTGCTGAAGCAGTTTTGGAATCCTTTATTATGTTCATGATTGTTCTCTCAGACTTTCCCACTATTTTTGCTGCCATAAGTGTTGCTTTTTCAAGGGATATAGTAACTTTTCTCCCGTTTTTCTTGTCTACAGAACTGTATAACCTGATATGTGATATGCCTTTCATCAAAATGGAATATTTTTCTTGTTTTTAACTTTGTAGGTGCCTCCTAATTAAACCCTTCACAAGCACACGCCAATTTTATCACAAGAGCACTGCAACTGCCACTATACTATTCAAATTTTAACTGCACAAGAAAAGCTTCAAAGAAGCACTGTGTTGAACTGCGCTGTGTTTGCACGTCACATTGGAAGCATCTTGGTATTGTTGATGTTTGCATTATCGGAACTATACCTGCAGTACTCCGCCCACTTGTGACGTATCTTTTAGGAGCACCTCTCACCGAGTGCATTCATATCGTGGCCGACTAGTAGCTAGATATTCTTTACCATTACAGTTGAGATGAAGGCCATGTCTTGTATGGTGATCCCTGGATAGTATACTTATATTTATTAATGTGGCATTTGGGATCATTGCACAAAGGAGTTTCATATGTGCATTTGTTTTTTTGATCCCTTTGTTGACACATGAATTTGCATCGTAACGATGGGATATATTTGTGACGAATACTGCTTTGTCCTTGAGATTACAGCTTAATAACTTGTCCATTTTTGTAGCATATTTCCTTCATTGCTGGCATAATATAGATGTAAATTAAAATTATAAAATAGAAGTATTTATAAACAGTGGAGCTTTATCAATAAAATCTTTTTAAACCACTTGTCAAACTATAAAAACACTTAAGCTCCACTTACATTTAAAATTAGGACATGTTTCAAGGACCACGCATCCTCATCATCAGCTGATGTTTGACTAGTTCTTCAGGTGACCTCCTCCCTCTCCTGGCGCTGTTCAACGAGTTGACTGACGTCATCCACTATTGTTATTTCGAAATGCATGGCTCTCTTTCTATTCTTAAAAATGTGTATATTTTCCCAAACTGTTAATTCCCAATACTTTTTGCTGGTACCAAAAGTTTGATTTCTTTAGAAGTATTATAATATTTTGACCAAAAATGATGTACTATGGCTGATTTATCTGTCTGTTTGTATTTTATGCATCTCATGTGTTCTTTCATCATTGTTTTCAAGTTTCTTTTAGTTTTTCCAATATATATTTCATTGCAATCCTCACATTTTACACTATAAATTCCTGATAATTTGTTGGCCAGACTTGTGTTTTTGAGCAGGTGATTTAGTGTATTTCTCATGCTGTATTTGTTATGTGGAACTAGTTGCATATGACAATGATGGAAAATGCTTTTAAATTTATTAAAAGCCTTAGGATGATGTTAAAAGCTGATGACTTAAAGAAAATATATTGCAAATTTACATATCATCCTAAGGCTTTTAATAAATTTAAAAGCATTTTCCGTCATTCTCATATATAACTAGTTCCACATAGCAAATATAGCATGAGAAATACACTAAATCACCTGCTCAAAAATACAAGTCTGGCCAACAAATTATCAGGAATTTATAGTGTAAAATGTGAGGATTGCAATGAAATATATATTGGTAAAACTAAAAGAAACTTGGAAACAATGATGAAGGAACACATGAGATGCATAAAATACAAACAGACAGATAAATCAGCCATAGCCCATCATTTTTGGTCAAAATATCATAATATTTCTAAAGAAATCAAACTTTTGGTACCAGCAAAAATGTATTGGGAATTAACAGTTTGGAAAAATATACACATTTTTAAGAGTAGAAAGAGAGCCATGCGTTTTGAAATACGAATAGTGGATGACATCATTCAACTCGTTGAACAGCGCCAGGAGAGGGAGGAGGTCACCTGAAGAACTAGTCAAACATCAGCTGATGATGGGGACGCGTGGTCCTTGAAACATGTCCTAATTTTAAATGTAAGTGGAGCTAAAGTGTTTTTATAGTTTGACAAGTGGTTTAAAAAGATTTTACACAGGTAAATATATACAAATATAACTATAAAAATTTGTAACTTAAAACTTCACTTATAAGAAATGATGATACTTTTCTTATAAATTGCCCGGGATTGTGATTTCATGTAAAACTGTTCCACATCCTCAGCTGGAAACAATAAAGCTGTTGCCATCGTTATGAATGCTGAATGTTCATATGTTCTTGTCAGTACTATCAAAATCTGAAAATAAAACAAATCTAAAAACAGAATCGACTGCCAGTATTTCAAAATTCATTACACAATGTTTCTTTTTTAAAATAAATATCTTTTCCGAAACCATTAAATCTATCAGACCATTTAATTGTTTTAATAATTTAACTTCTGGATTTATTTCATGGTTAAATGACCAAAAATGATCTGCTATGGCCGATTTATCAATCTGTTTATACTTAATGTTACGAAAATGTTCTTTCATTCTGGTTTTCAAATTACGTTTTGTCTTTCCAATATAAACTTAATCACAATCAAAACAATTAAACTGATAAATACCAGATATTTTATTATTAGGAATTTTATCTCTTAGAGAAATACAATACATTTTTAATACTATATTTATTTTGAGGAACTAAAGTTTTACCAAACTCTTTAAAAAAAATTTTGAAAATGTTTATTAACCCAAGAAGGGCGATAAGGACAACACACTCTGCTGCCATTCTTCCACAATAGCTTGTTTTTTTGTCAGTGTATAGTTTTTGCTAGTTTTGTTTGCATAGTTTATTCTACATTAATTAACTTTGGTTATGTTTCACTCTGATAGACCACAGCTAAGCTCACTGGCACTCCAGTTTGGTCAGATTCGCTACTCTCAGAAGAATTAATTCTGCGAACTTGACGATTGTGGCCATATGCTGCACACAATCTGAATTGCTACCATGTTTAATGTTGAAGACACCTTACAAAGTGAACAACACACTTCATACTGGATCAAGCCATGAATAAATTTCTTCCACTTCTAGTACAAACCTAGATTTTCCTTTCTTTTTGGGACGTGTTTTGCGTCCATCTCCATTAATAATTCACTGCTTAAGAATTTACTACATCAAATAAACAAAAGGCAGTGTCTTCAAATCAAGCTGATTTCAACCAATGCACAATGAGAAATCAGCGAATGGAAATGGCCTCAGTATGGAAAGATAGACTGCAAAATTCAATGCCATAGCCAGGATTTGAACCACGGATCTTCTGGTCTCCGTCCAGTTGCTCTAACCATTGAGCTACTATGGCCAACATATTGATATGACATTAAATTCTCCTACTGACTCGTATTTTTTCCGGTAAACCACTTAGGAATTGTCATAAACACATGAGACAACTACCTTAATGGCGACTTACAACTTGTAAGTACTTTAAGGCCCAGGCTTTTATACTTAACCACTATTAGGTCAATTAATGGGAATCAATTGTTTTTTTTTCACACTGCCGTGTGTAGGTTAAAGTAGGAAAGATAGAGTCAGACTGAAAAATTCAATGCCATAGCCGGGATATGAACCATGGATCTTCTGGTCTCCGTCCAGCCGCTCTAACCATTGAGCTACTGTGGCCAACGTACCGATATGATCTTAAATTATCCAACTGACTCGGGAAAAACACGAGTAGTACTTGTAAGTAACACTTGTAAGTTACACTTGTAAGTACTTTAAGGCCCGGGTTTTTATAGTTTTATAGTTAACCACTATTAGGTAAATTAATTCAGTCTGACACTATCTTTCCATTCTTTAGCCTACACATGGCCAGAGTGAAAGAATAATTAAATTCCGGAAATGGCCTCATTTTGATGAAGTCATGCTATCGATATTACAATATAATATCGATTCATTCACTACTAATTCAAATCGAGGATACATAACTGCGGCAGCTCTATTTGTCAGTCTAGTGTCCATACTGTATATCCGATTTTCCAGACTAAATAAAAATGGGAGACGGGAGATAGCTTAAAAATGTTGCAAAATAAATTAGTTGCCGTATCATATGGGAGACTTGACAACCCTACATTAAGGAGACTCATCCAGTTTGGGTAGGGCTCTTGGTTTAAGATCTGTATATGCAGGAAATACATTCTCGCCCTGGTAATCCAAAGTTTAACTCCAAAACTTAACACTTCAATATCAGTGGAAAGCTTTCATACTGCAATTCAGCAACAGCACAAACCCTCCGCATATCCATTAAACACATTGTGACACTTGTCCATAGAATCATTTACAAAGTTCACATTTAACTCCTGGTTTAAAGTTCGTACTTTCTACTGGCACATGTACACTAAAACATGTATAACATACTCCAGCAGCCCGGATGAATTCATTGCAGATATAGAATTAGCAGTAGAAGGCTTGGAAACCATGGACAAAAATATAATTAGGAAAAAATCATCTCCTATATTGGAAAACTTAATAAATAAAAAACTAGGAAAACATTTGAAACAAATTAAGATAATTAAATCTTTAAGGAAAAAGGATGTAATCTTCTCAAGGGCTGATAAAGGGAACAAAATAGTAATCTTAGATACAGCTACATACAAGGAAAAAATATTAGAGCTACTACAACAAAAAGAATTCCAGGAATTAGATTCTAATCCACTCAACCGATGCATAAAAGATGTACAAAAAACCATCATTAATAGTAAAATTTTAACAACTGCAGAACAAAAAACTATCAAACCGGACAACCCTACCCTACCCTTGCAAGCCTATATGGTTTGCCTAAAATACACAAACCCAACATACCCATGAGACCCATTGTAAATAATATAAACACTCCTACCTACCTTCTGGCAAAATGGCTGTCCAAAAAATTTCAGTCCTTTCCACAATTCCACACTCTGAGCATAAAAAACTCTTTAGACCTGGTAGAAAAAATTCAAAATCTTAAACTAAAACCTCATGACACTTTAGTATCCTTTGATGTCCGCTCCCTCTTCCCTAGCATTCCATTAGACAAACTTTTGATTCAACTGAAAAAATGGCTAAATTCTATAAACCTAGATGCCAATGCAATAGAGGAATATTTGGCAATGACTGAAATATGTATACATCAAAATTATTTTGTCTTCGATGGAAAATATTATAAACAAATTTCAGGACTAGCTATGGGAAGCCCGCTATCACCATTTTTGACCAAACTATACATGAGCTTTTTCGAAACACATATATAAAAGCCTTCCCTCATATTTTTAAAACATGGTTCAGATACGTAGACGACATCTTTGCAATAGTGCCCTGCAAACAAATAGATGATGCTTTGAAACTACTCAACCTGCAAGAACCCAGCATACAATTCACAGTGGAAACTGAAGAGGACTGTACTCTACCTTTTTTAGACCTTAAAATCAAAAAAAGCAATGAAAAACTAGAATTTGATATCCATAGAAAACCAACATACACAGATAATTACATCAAAGCAAATAGTTTCAACCCAATTCCACACAAACTTGCAACCATCAACAGTCTCACACACAGATTAGTAAATCTACCCTTCAGCCAGCAAGAATATCAAAACGAATACCATCAAATCTTAAAAACTGCAATTAAAAATGGATATGGAAAAAACCTTGTAGATAAAAAACTAAAATCATTCAAACTTCAAAAGAGATTAAAACAGATCACAGCTCTCACACCAATAAAACAAGAAATTAGATTTGCTAAATTTACTTACCACCCCTGGGCCACAAAAAAGTTCCAAAAAATATTCAAGAAATACAATATAACATTGGCACCAAAAAACAATTACAACATTAAAAACCTACTTCACAGTAATAATACTGATAAGATAAAACCAGAGGAAAAGTCAGGCATTTACAAGATTAAGTGTAAAGACTGTGAAAAAATTTACATAGGGAGGACAAAAAGAAACATAGGCACTAGAAAGAAAGAACACTTCAGACACTTAAGATACAAAAATATTGATAAGTCTGCAATAGCAGCTCATTTATGGTCTGAAAATCATGAAATTGAAGATAGCACAGAATTACTAAAATACGTACAAAAACATAGTGAACTCGTCATATGGGAGAGAATATACATAGAAAAACATAAAAACCAACTAATGAACTTTGAAATCCCGCCAGAGGAGAATCCCACATTTAAGTTCATCACTAAATCAACAGATGGCAGCAGCAACCCCAGAATTACCCACACCACTGGATCAAGCTTTAGTCGCATAAGAGCCGAAGATGCAAACGATGATTTGCGAAACATGTCCTCAAAATAGGTACGAAAGTGAAGCAGATGTGTAATAAATACGACTCATCTAAAAATTAATAATTATTTTGCTTCACTGTGGTGTTCCAATACAGTTAAATCTCGAGGTACATTTTTGTTTTAAGTATTACAGAAGATCTCGTTTTGAGAGCTGGTCCAGTGGTAAACGACTCCTGATGCAGGTTGGAAAGCTGGATTTTCTGCCAAGGGAATAGTGAATGGCTCCTGAGATGTATTCTAGGTTGCTGTGGAACTTTTCGGCTTGTGAAGAAATTGAGTGTTGAATGGTGCTGGTTCCAGTTTCTCTATGTAGTTGACTATTTCTGACAAACCATGGTGCGTTTGTTGAGATTCGCAATACTTTGTTTTGAAATGTCTGGATAGCTTTGATTTTGGAAGGACTGGTCCCTCCCCAGACTGGGCAGGCATATTGTAGGAGTGGTCTTAATAAAGTCATGTAAAGTAGTATGCAGTTTTTTAATCTGAGTGAAGATCTTTTGTTGAGAAGAGGGTAGAGCTTAGCCAGTCTTGCTCGAGCTAGTTTGAGTTTGTTACTTAAGTGTTGTTTCCATGTGAGTCGTCAATCCATGAGTACGCCAAAGTATTTAACTGTTTCAGTCTCAGTTTTCCAGGGTATAGGTTTCACTGGGAGTGTTATTGGAGGATGGTAGTCCGGTCTGCATAGTGTAAAGATCATTGCTTCACATTTTCGCTGGTTGAGCGAAATATGCCAGTTATCTAGCCAGGGTATAATTAAGTTTAAGGCCTCTTGAAGTTGATTTCTGGCGGTGTGGATATTGCGATGCGTTGCAAAGATTGCTGTATCATCCGCATACGTAGCAATTTGAGCTGTAGGCATTGCAGGAATATCAGAAGTGTACAAGTTGAATAGAACTGGTCCCAGTATAGATCCTTGAGGTACGCCTGCTTTTATAGGTTTGGTAGAAGAGTGGCTACTACCTACGCGGACTGAGAATGTACGTTGTGACAGAAAACAGGAAACTATTTTATAGAGGTAGTCTGGGATGCCATTGATGAACAGTTTGTATAGAAGACCCTGATGCTAAACTCTGTCAAATGCGTGAATGAATTCAAGGAATGCTGCAGCTGTGTGTTCTTTCTTCTTGAAGCCTTGTGCCACTTGCTCTGTAATCCGGAGAATTTGATGGGTGGTTGAATGTTTGTGACGAAAACCGAATTGAAAGGGAGGTAATATTGGTACTTCATTTAGAAATTTTGTCAAACGCTTCAGTACAATTTTTTCAAACACTTTGGATAGAGTTGGTAGCAGACTTATAGGACAATAATTATTTGGGTCTGAGGGGCATTTTCCTTGCTTATGGATAACAGTAATTATGGCATGTTACCATATTCTGGGAAAGTAACCCATATGCATACAACTGTTGAAAAGTGTGCCTAGAATAGGAAGTGCTTTGCAAGTCAGATGTTTCCATACAAAATTTGGAATTAGATCATGACCAAGCGATTTCCTGCTGGTAGATGCTGGATTATGAACAAGATTTCTTTAGGTGAAGTGAAGTCAATGGGGAGTGGAACAGTAGCATAAGAATCAGAAAAACGTTTAATTTCTTGGTTAAATTCTTTGTTAACCAATGGATTTGGGCAGAAGGTATGCTGTAGAATATCTGCGAATAGTTCAGTCTTCTCAAAGACAAATATGTCGTGTTCACCATCTTGTATTAAAGGTGGAATAAGCATCGGTGTTTTAATACTCTTTTGGTTTCCTTCCACAAGGATGAATCCTCTGGTGAAATGCTGGAGAGGTGCCATTGGTAAATCGAATACCGATATTCATCCATTTAAATTAATTGGGAGTCGATTAATGACACTAAACAACACTTACTTTTAAATTTTCCCGGAACTAGTTTCTGAGGCCTTCCCTCTATCTTCAGCCGGACATCGACTGGTTCTCATTGGTGTAGCTGGCAATATTTTGTCATCGGTCTCCTCTGGTGGCGGTTCGAGGAAGCTGCTGAACAAATCTTTCTGGGGGATGTCGAAATTGAATACTTTGTTCCTATTTTTTGAAATAAAGATTTGTTCCCATTTGGACAGTTCTTGTTTTCCTGATGTATGTTTTAGTAATTTTGGTTCTGGATTTATGTTGTGGTTTTTTCCCCAAAAATGCGTGGCGACTGCTGATTTTTTTTAATTGTTTGTATTTTATGTTCCTTAAGTGTTCCTTTGCTCTTGTTTCTAAATTTCTTTTGGTTTTTCCAATATAAATTTGACTACAGTCACAGCATTAAATTTGATATATACCAGATTTTTTGTTAGATGCAATGGCATCTTTGGTGTTTGAGCAAATTAGGTTTTTTAAGGAGTAATGGTTCACTGGAGCAAGTTGAATGTTTTGTTTTTTGAAGACTTTTTTGAATTTATCATAGGCCCATGGATGGTAAGTGAATTTTTTGAAGATCATTTTAGTTTCTGTAGCTGAGAGGGTTGTGGTTTCCTTTAGTAGTTTCTTCTTATTTGCTAAGTTCACTTTTTTGTCTACTAGTGATTTGGGAAAGTCATTTTTCTGTGCTATTTCAATAATTTTGTTGTATTCTATTTTGTATTCCTTTGCTGTGAGAGGGATGTTGACCAGTCTGTGTGCTAAACTATTTAAGATTGCCTGTTTGTGGGATTTTGGATTGTAGCCATTAGCTTTTATGTAGTTGTCTGTCTGTGTTGGTTTTCTGTAAATGCCAAAGTTTATTCTATTTTTATTTCTGATTATTTTTAGATCTAAAAATGGTAAATACTCGTCTTTTTCAATTGAATGCTGTGACACTAGTCAAATTTATTATAGAAAAACCAAAAGAAATTTAGAAACAAGAGCAAAGGAACACTTTAGCAACATAAAATACAAACAATTAGAAAAATCAGCAGCTGCCACGCATTTTTGGGAAAAAAACCACAACATAAATCCAGAACCAAAATTACTAAAACATACAACAGGAAAAGAAGAACTGTCCACATGGGAACAAATCCTTATTTCAAAAAATAGGAACAAAGTATTCAATTTCGACATCCCCCAGAAAGATTTGTTCAGCAAGTTCCTTGAACCGCCACCAGAGGAGACCGATGACAAAATATTGCCAGCTACACCAATGAGAACCAGTCGATGTCCGGCTGAAGATAGAGGGAAGGCCTCAGAAACTAGTTCCGGGAAAATTTAAAAGTAAGTGTTGTTTAGTGTCATTAATTGACTCCCAATTAATTTAATTTATACAACAATGTTTTCAACACTTCCATGAAAGGATTTATTCATCCATTTGTTTCTTTACCTCTCTTGTGAGTTGGTTCAAACAATGAAGTTGCCAAGTTTCTCTATACTTCTGCCAAAGCTGGCGCATTTTGTGTTTTTCTTTCAAGAGACATCTGATGTTAGAGGGCAAGGTTTCATAATAGGGTTTCTTTTGTTGCTGAGGCCTGGCTGGAGCTCTTGATTTATCTATAGCTGACAATGATTATTTATTTTTGGGTTTAAAATCTAATTTTAAAATTAGAAGTTTCCTGGCTTTGTAAAATGTGACATTGTGATTTAATCCAACGCTTAAATCTCTTAGTGTTTCTACCAGTCAGGTTGGATATTTCGCTTGTGTTGGCCAACACTTTGAATTACAAAATTAAAATGAAATTTATATCACAGAAGCTAAATACTGTATAAATAATTCAGGTTATTCAGAAACCAACAGTAAGGTCACACATGTATACCACACCATATACATGTATGCCATGCTGATACATGTATATCACACAGTTCATTACAGAACATGAAGTAGAATATCATATGTGAAACCGTTTGTAAAATTGTTACAGCTCACGGGCGCCGCCTCGAAGAGCAGCAAGTTCTAATGGACAGCTTGGATGAACAGAACCATGAGCTGGTGCAGGACCACAATATACTGCTGGAGCAAATTGAAGTTTATGAGCAGCAGCAAGCACTAGTGCAGGCGCAGCAGGAAGAGCTGCAGCAGCATTACGAACAGCTGCAGCAGGAGCACATACAGCTGCTGCAGCAGCACCAAGAGCTGCTGCAGCAATTTGAAGACCAGGATCATCACCAGCAACTGCTGCAGCTGCAGCATGAAATGCTGCAGCAGGAGCACCAAGAGCTGCAGCAGCAGCACCAACAGCTGCAGCAGCAGCACCAAGAGCTGCAGCAGCAGCAGGAGCAGCACCAGCAGCAGCTAATTAACGAGACCATTGGCCCCCTGAATGGTAGAGTTGAATTGGTGGAGTCCACTATTCAGGGGATGCCAGAAAGAATCCAGCAGTGGCTGCTGAGGCGGCAGCAACAAAGTATCCACCAGCTGCAGCAGCAGTTGCAGCAGTGGATGCAGCAACAGTTGCAGCCGCCTCACCGAGTTGTGCCGCCACAACAACGGCAAGTTGTGCCGCCACAACAACGGCAAGTTGTGCCGCCACAACAACGGCAAGTTGTGCCGCCACAACAACAGCAAGTTGTGCCGCCACAACAACAGCAAGTTGTGCCGCCACAACAACGGCAAGTTGTGCCGCCACAACAACGGCAAGTTGTGCCGCCACAACAACAGCAAGTTGTGCCGCCACAACAACAGCAAGTTGTGCCGCCACAACAACGGCAAGTTGTGCCGCCACAACAACAGCAAGTTGTGCCGCCACAACAACGGCAAGTTGTGCCGCCACACCAAGGTGTTCCGGCACAACCTCCACCACGCCATGTTCCGGCACAACAACAGCAAGGTAGGTTCCAATGATTTGTACAAATTTAATATAGTAGAACATATCATTAGGAAGTAGAAGCAACATGTTGTATAGAAATCAGTACTTCAAACTTGTGCTAGACAAACTATAAAGTGAACTTTGTTAAAGCAGCATCTTACAAAGGAACATAAGCAAGACGATGACTTCTCATGCCACATTGTCGGTACAACAATATATGTAACTTATTCAAATATTCTGTCAAAATTTCAAAATGTTGAGTCACCAAATATTTCATTACAGTATTATATAACCAAGAAATCCTGTGGTCTTAACGCTTGTTTACTCGACTTAGTACTCAGTGCATTTCAGAAAGGAACTAATTTCAGAAAGGAACAAGCTGATAGAAGAATTATTTTAGATGCAATATGGGTGTGTATTCATCAGATAAAATCCTTAAATTCATTGTCTGATTGGGTGGGAAGTCCTTATACTATTGTAATATCTCAAGATAACTTCCAAGCATTCCTATTATTTTGTGGTTGAAGAAGATTGGCACTTTTGTTTTATGTGCTTGATTTAATTATGCTATTTGAACTTTTGGGGAAGAAACCCAGATTAAAATATGAAACAATTTAAAAACTATATGAAACGTTAGGTGTTTTTTGTAATTTACGTCCTCCAACGTTAAGTCATATCGGACGATGAATGGAATGGGTGAAATGATGTTCAAATGAGCCCAGGGTCCATAGAGCTTAGAGTTACCCGACATTCGTCTTTCATGATAGGGAAAACCCCAGTAAAAACCTTATCCAGGTAACTCGCCCTGACTGAGATTTGAACTCGGGACCTCTTGAACATGAGGCAGACACTTAACCACACGCTACTGAGGCGGACAGTTGGGGGGGGGGGGGTGATTTGTACTAACACCAAACAAAATCATCGCCCGCCTCGGTAGCGTGGTGGTAGCATGTCTGCCTCATGTTCAAGAGGTCCCGAGTTCGAATCTTGGTCATGGTGAGTTACATGGATAAGGTTTTTTCCGGGGTTTTCCCTGATCATAAAAGACGAATGTCGTGTAACTCTAAGCTCAATGGACCCCGGGCTCATTTGAGCATCATTTCACCCATTCCATTCACCGTCCGATATGACTTAACGTTGGAGGACCTAAATTAAAAAAAAAAAAAAAATCAGTAAATAAGTACTATGAATTTGTCCTATAAAATTAAAATACAAGGAATACTTACAAAGCTTGATTCAAATTAGAGGTACAGTAGTGGGCATGGCATGGCTATACATATAAGAAATAAAGCAAATAAAAAACTCTAAAACTGAACTGCTAATTCCGTTTTGGGTATATTTTATCATAATAGGATTTCACATCTACTCTTGAAGTTTTTAACCCCAGGCATCATAAACTGAGAAAGTGAAACTTCTCAAATGCATCTGCAAGATACAGTCAATAATTTGATACTATGCTTTTCTTTCTAATGGAACTAATCCTTAGAGTTTGAGGAGATAAACAACAGGTCTTAGATTTATGAAGTGCATAAGTCACTACCGCATGCACTGCATAAGTGAGTGCTAAGGTTTGATATCTGAGTTTCATCTCAATAGAGCATTCAAGCATTGCTAAGCATAGAGCATTCCACAGGCAGACAGAAATGAAGTATATCGAAATTCAACTTATTGGAACACCATAGTGAAGTGAAACAATTATTAAATTATAAATGAGTCGTATTTATTACACATCGGCTTCACTTACGTACCTATATTTCAGCTCTAATGCGACTAAAGCTTGATCCAGTGGTGTGGGTAGCTCTGGAGTTGCCTCTGCCATCTGTTGATTTTGTGATGAATTTAAATGTGGGGTTGTCTTCTGATGGGATTTCGAAGTTAATTAGTTGGTTATGTTTTTCTATGTATATTCTCTCCCATATAACGAGTTCACTATGTTTTTGTATGTATTTTAGTAATTCGGTGCTATCTTCAATTTCATGATTTTCAGACCAGAAATGAGCTGCTATTGCAGACTTATCAATATTTTTGTATCTTAAGTGCCTGAAGTGTTCTTTCTTTCTAGTGCCTATGTTTCTTTTTGTCCTCCCTATGTAAATTTTTTCACAGTCTTTACACTTAATCTTGTAAATGCCTGACTTTCCTCTGGTTTTATCTTATCTGTATTATTACTGTTAAGTAGTTTTTTAATGTTGTAATTGTTTTTTGGTGCCAATGTTATATTGTATTTCTTGAATATTTTTTGGAACTTTTTTGTTTCCCAGAGCTGGTAAGTAAGTTTAGCAAATCTAATTTCTTGTTTTGTTGGTGAAAGAGCTGTGATCTGTTTTAATCTTTTTTAGGCAATCCATATAATCTTGCAAGGGTAGGGTTGTCCGGTTTGATAGTTTTTTGTTCTGCAGTTGTTAAAATTTTACTAAAATTTACTACCCTTGCAGGATTATAAAACCAGAGAAAAAGTCAGGCATTTACAAGATTAAGTGTAAAGACTGTGAAAAAATTTACATAGGGAGGACAAAAAGAAACATAGGCACTAGAAAGAAAGAACATTTTAGGCACTTAAGATACAAGAATACCAAAAAGTCTGCAATAGCAGGTCATTTCTGGTCTGAAAATCATGAAATTGAAGATAGCACCAAATTACTAAAATACGTACACAAATATAGAGAACTCGTCATTTGGGAGAGAATATACTGTGACTTTGTGGGTTCGTAAAATCAAAAGTCCAGGTTACAAACACAAAAAATTGCACTTGATTTCCGTAGAAATACGCTTCGTACACATACACAATACAACATACAAGGCCAACAAACACAGCTGTTTACCCGCACGCGTTCAATTACCAACTAACTCTTTGGTGGGCTGCCTATTTATAGTTTACTAACATTCTCAAACAATCGAGACCCGGCTAGAACAAAGGCGAACTCTCGAGAAACCCGTCCATTTCGGCGAGCTTTTATCTCCGCACTGCACTGCCGTCTCTTTGATCTCATCTGCGCCGCCTCCAATCAACAGTGGCCTGGCGACAATACATAGAAAATCATAAAAACCTACTAATGAACTTTGAAATCCCGCCAGAAGATAACCCCACATTTAAATTCATTACAAAGTCAACAGATGGCAGCAGCAACTCCAGAACTAGCCACACTGGATCAAGCTTTAGTCGTATTAGAGCCGATGATGCGAACGATGGTTCGAGAAACATGTCCTCAATATAGGTACGTAAGTGAAGCTGATGTGTAATAAATACGACTCATGTATAATTTAATAAGAAAATGAAGTGTTTGTTCTTTCTGAATTTAGCACCTTGAATTATTCAAAGTACGAGGGCTGTTCAATAAAGAATGATCTCTCTCTCTCTCTCTCCTTTTTTTTTTTTACAACGTACCTTTACTCATCCTCATAATTTTGATGGTCCTTCTCAAAATAGTCTCTCCTGAATGCGATGCACTTGTCCCAGCGTTTCTGCCAGTCTTCAAAGACATGCTGGAAACCATTTTTGAGAGATCCTTCAAAATCACCTCCACAGCCTTCACCACTGCTTCTGATAGTAGTACATGGGGCTCTTTATTGCTCTTTATAACAAGTACAATAGTATACACAATTGAAAACTTGTTTAAGATCATAGTCCAGTTAAGAATAAATAAAGACAATCAATACAATTACAAGTAATAGCAGTTAAAGTGCTAAAATAATACATAAAGATGGTTGTAATACAAATACATTGATAAAAAGTTACTGTAGGTCAGTTATATCATTATCATTCAGAAATTCTTCCACGTCATAGTAAGCTTTTGATTTAAGAAAATTAGTTAATATATTATTAATTTTTAGATGAGTCGTATTTATTACACATCTGCTTCACTTTCGTACCTATTTTGAGGACATGTTTCGCAAATCATCGTTTGCATCTTCTGCTCTTATACGACTAAAGCTTGATCCAGTGGTGTGGTGGGTGTCCGCAATAGCAGCTCATTTCTGGTCTGAAAATCATGAAATTGAAGATAGCACAGAATTACTAAAATACATACAAAAACATAGTGAACTCGTCATATGGGAGAGAATATACATAGAAAAGCATAAAAACCAACTAATGAACTTTGAAATCCCGCCAGAAGAGAATCCCACATTTAAGTTCGTCACTAAATCAACAGATGGCAGCAGCAACTCCAGAATTACCCACACCACTGGATCAAGCTTTAGTCGCATAAGAGCCGAACATGCAAACGATGATCTGCGAAACATGTCCTCAAAATAGGTACGAAAGTGAAGCCGATGTGTAATAAATACGACTCATCCAAAAAATTAATAATTATTTCGCTTCACTGTGGTGTTCCAATACAGTTAAATCTCAATATAGTTAATATATGTTTAAACTTAGGTAATGGAGTAATATTTCTAAAATTTATTGGTAATTTATTGAATAATTTACTGCCAATATAATCAATCTTTCATATAATTTTAATCTATGTGATAGAGTTATCAAGTTCTGTTTTCCGTGTTGTAGTTATGAATAGCTGAATATTGAGGCAAAGACCTATTTCGTATATACAATATGGATTTTAATATAAAGATACTGGGAAGGTTTAGTATTGAAAGAGTTTTGAATGCTTCCTTACAAGGACTATACATTGGCATATTAGCTATGTATCTGATAACTTGTTTTTGTAATGTAAAGATATTTTTGAGATGGGCTTTAGATTTTGATCCCCACAGCCCTATGCCATATGTAATATTTGAATGAATGAAAGCGAAATGGACTATCTTGGCAGTTTCAGCTGATACAAATTTTGATATATTACATATAACAAAAAGGGCTGATGATAATTTCTTTTCAATTTTATTAATATGTTCATTCCATGTTAGTTTAATGTCAACTGTTAAACCGAGAACATCCACATTATCGATAGGTAGAATCATATCATTGTCCAAGTATTTATGAGGCTCAAAATGAGTGGTTTTAAAATTGAAAATTATTAATTCACTTTTTTTTTTTTTTTGCATTAACACATAATTTAGAGTTATTAAAATATTGAGTTATACTATTTACAATTTCATTCATTTGTATTTCTAGGTTATTAAGCTCTTTATTCTGAAATCCCACCGTCGTGTCATCAGCATAGAGATTTAAACTAACATCATTAGGAATTGCATTGACAATGTCATTTATGTACAAAATAAAACAGTAGTGGTCCCAAAATGGGGCCCTGAGGAACTCCCGCTACAATGTTTATACTATGGGATGTAAAGATTCCTTGGGTAGTATTTAATTCTGTGAACTGAGTTCTATTAGTCATATATGAGCTTATTAGGTCATACGCAATACCTCTAAATGATGGATAATGTCTCCCACGAAGGCGTTTCTTCAAGTTAGGGAATAGAAAAATGTCACATGGGGCTTAATCCGGACTATAGGGAAGGTTAGGTATGCACTTCACGTTGATTTTTGCAAGATATTCAGCAACAACATGGCAATATGCGGCCGCACATTATCGTGGTGCAGCATCCAGCCTGCTTTACGGAAATGCGGTCTTTTGCACCTGATATGGATTTGCAATGTTTTCAGGACATCCCTGTAGTATTGTCCGGTTACTGATGTGTGTACAGGTACAACATGCTGATAAACCATTCCATGAATATCAAAGAATGAGATGACCATAACTTTCCCAGCAAAAGCAACCACTTTTGCTTTTTTGTGGGTTGGTGATGGAGATTTCCACACTGAGCTTTGCTCTTTGCTCTCAGGATCAAAAGATGTAGCCAAGTTTCATCAGCAGTGATTACGTTTGAAAGAAACTCCGGATCTTCCTCTAACATCAACTTTAACTGTGTGTTACCTCCATTGCAGTAGTAGGCGATACTGAACATGTCTGAACTTGCCTGGTTCTCACAGGCAGGAACCAGGAGTACCAACAATGAAACTACTACAGCATGTTTGTTTCTTATTAAGCTAACAGAATATAATAAGATTGAATTTTAGTGCGAAACATTATTACCGTAAAATAATTATGATCATTCTTTATTGAACAGCCCTCATAATTCTTTCATGACATCAGGTCAACAGTTTGAGTAATTACAAGTATATATACACACATACAAACTTAACCAGTAATGACAGTGCTTCACCGCACGATGTACCGGTAAATATATTGATATTTGTTTATTACGAAAGCTATATCTGCTGATACACTTCTACATGGTAAAACTGAAAATGGGAAAACTGAATAATAGTGCTTTGAGCTCTATAGAGTAAATAGAGATTATGAACCATTCATAAACAAAAATATGTAACATTTGACTTGATGTTTCCACACATTAAATACCTTCTATAATGGTGTGCTTGCTTTGCATATTTTTTTGATGTAACATTAAATCAATAAATGTGTAGCCAAAGTATGGCACCTGGCTGTTTGGTATTCGAAGGGCAGTCAGATTGAGAAACTCAACGCCTAGCTGGTCTCCCATTCTCCATTTTGTAACTCTCTGAACTGCCATTGCAATATGCCTACATGACATTAAATTCTGCAACTGACTCATCTCTTCCGGTAAACTAATAAATTTCATACATAAGAGATAAAATGCCTTAAACGGACTTAATAACCTGTAAGCAATGGGTTGTGTAGCTAACTTCACTAAATAGGTTAATTATCGGAAAGTAATTGTTCTCTCACATCATGATTGTGTTTTTAAATTTCTATTAATTGATGCAACACCTAGTGCTCTGAACCATAAATGCCAGGACTTAATGTGTAAGCACTAACATTTAAGGTATGCTATGTCGTGTATTACTTCTAGAAGGAGAAAATTGCGAGTCATTTGGAGATTGTAATGTCATATGTAGTCAGCATAAAAAATTCAATGTCATGGCCAGGATTGGAACCACGGATCTCCTGGTTTCCGTCCAGTCGCTCTTAACCTTTGAGCTACCATGGCGAATGTGCCGTCCTGACATTAACTTCTCCATTTGACTCATATATTTCCCCGGTAGACCACTAGGGGCTCTCGCATCCGAGATACACCGTTTGTGGCGACTTACTATCGTAAGTACTTGAGTCTCAGGCATCATCATTTAACTCTTATTATTATAGTTAATTGATGGAAATTAATCATTTCTCCACACTAGCCGTATATAGGCTAAGGATTTTGATAGAAAGATCAACAACCCTAGCCTATATATGGCTAGTGTGGAGAAATGATTAATTTCCATCAATTAACTAAAAAAATGTAATGTCATACTGGTCAGTGGCTAGAGCAGTCGTATAAGTACCAATGCATGATTAAATCCCAGAAATGGCATTGAATTTTTTAGTCTGACTCAACTTTCTAAACCTTGACGTACACACAACTAATGTGAAATAACAATAAATTCAAGCTGTGCTATTATGTTGGCCTATTGACCTATTTTAATATGTGTTAAGCTCTTTATGTGAGCCCATTTTGTATAAGTTTGTTAAATAGAACGTTTCTAATTTGTTACAGAGTTGGATTGGCCACCAAGGTACTCCAGGCGAACAACGCCATTCTATCCACAAAGTAAGTTTTCTTCTTGCATTCTGTTCATAGAATTATAAAAATATAAATTGACGCATTACAGCAGTTAAGTGATTACCCTCTGTACATGTCGGTCAACTAATTATACAAGTACAACAAATGACTGAGTTATACAGGTGTTTATTGAGGGACCCTGGGAATGAAAAACAGCCCAAAAGTCTCAAATTACAACTTTTAGATTATGTTCCCCAAACCGTCCTTTATTGCATTGTAGTATATTTTTTTATTTCTACCATTTTAAAGGTCTGGCGCAGGGTTTAAATTTTCTGGGCATGGTCATTTAAACGTCCCCTTTCTTCCTTATCGAGCATGATGGCCTGATTTTGCCAATTCTGTTCGTTTTTGGCAGCTTTTTCTCTAAAACTGCCTTTAAATCTTGCGGCATAGCTTAGTACTGCTATCTATGGACAGTTTGGTAAACTATTATTATGTATTCAGTACAAAGTGTTTAATCAGAAACATTCAAACATAAATGCCATATAAAAAGTTGTCAGCCCACATTGAGTGCTTTAGCAACTAAAAAAATACAAAACAGTTCAGAATATCTGTGATTATTCTATGTTCTTTGCAATAAACTTAGCGAATACTTGTAGGTTCATTCTTGTTTTGACTGCCTGTGTTTGCCCCAATGCATAATGGCAACTTCCATGAAAGAAATGTGCTTTTGTTTACAGTTTGTTTTAAATAAAGAAATAGGTTTATATGCAAGTTATTTGTTTTTAGTGTAGTGTATTGTTAACTATATAAACAACATAATGCATGCTATTTCATCATGTTGGCATAAGCCGGTGAATATCAATAATGAAAAGAAGGAAACTAAGAAAACATGCTGCAGCTAAATGGAAAAGCAAAAATTGGGAGCAGATTTTCATTTCATATGTACAGTTGGACATAGAGGAACATCTAATATTTCAACTTCACATTTTCAAATGGACATTGATGAACATGCTAATGCTCAAAGTATAAAATTGAAAGAGGCGTAGAGACAGTGAAGCACAACTTATCACAAAAATGAGTCGAGAAGATATTGACACACTGCTTCACTCACACTGTATTTTCACAGGACATGTTTCAAGAGCTTTTGCTCTTATCAGCTGGAACTCAACTAGTACAAATTGTAGTGGTTTCCTCTTTCTCCGTATTGTCGATAGATGGCATGATGTACTTGTCAAATTTACAGAAAGTTGTATCAATCAGAATTTTTTCAGTTTTAATGGACAGATCTATAAACAAAAAACGGGCCTAACTTTGGACAACCCATTGTCTCCCTTCTTAGCAGATTTTTTTATGAGTGCTTTTGAAACACATATCACAAAAACTTCTCCAAGCTATGTCAAAGTTTGGTATAGTTATGTTGACATTTTTGCAATAGTACCTAAAAAAACTTATACAAGATGGTCTTGGACTTTTCAGTATACAAAATCCAGCTATAACATTTACTTGGAAACAGAAGAGGATGGTGTGCTCCCCTTTTTGGACATCAAGATCAAAAAAATGGACAACAAACTCACTTTTGGTATTTACAGGATAATTATATTAAGAACAGCAGTTTCAACCCAAAACAACACCAATATGCCATTTTCAACAGCTTAATATTTCGGATGATCAACTTTCCACTAAACAGAGAAGATTATCAAGAAGAATATGTACACATAAAAAAGTAGCTATGTCCAACGGTTTCAACCCAAATTTAGTGGACAAAACAGTTAACAGACTCAACAAGGCTAAGAAAATAAAAGAAACCACCACCCTAGAACCTAGGAGCAAAAGAGAAAAATAATTTTAAAAAATTTACCTTCCAAAAAATCTTCTCAACACACAGCATAATTCTTGCACCTCAAAATAGATTTAATATCAGAAATTTGTTAAAAGGCCCCCAAATTCAATTACTACCAAAGAAAAACCAGCAGTGGCTTTTCATTTTTTTGAATACTAGACATGACATCAAATTGGAAACATCTTTAATAAAATATGTTAATCACCCCATAGACCTTTCTGTATGGGAAAAAATCTTCATTAACAAAAATCACCATAGAGTCATGAATTTTGAAACTTCACTACCGGACATCTTTAACAAGTACATCATGCCATCTATCGACGATACAGAGAAAGAGGATATTGATATTGATATTGATAGTTTATTGATCCAGTTTATCAGATGTACATTGATTTTGGACACGTCAAATGTAGAAACCACTACATTTGCACTAGTCGAGTTCCAGCTGATGATAAGAGCAAAAGCTCTTGAAACATGTCCAGTGAAAAAACAGTGTGAGTGAAGCAGTGTGTCAATAACTTCTTGATTCACTTTTGTGCTAATGCTGTTCAAACTATATTTGTAAAAGCCAGAAGAAATTTGCAAGATTTCAAAATCTAGGTGCAAACTATGTATACTACATAGTGTAGATAGTAATTTAAATAGCAGACTATGCATTAGTGACAATAATCAGAAAATTTTGAATACCAGTGTACATAGCAGTAGAGATGACAGTGTAAATAATGTGCAGAACAGTGTAAATAGTGTGCAGGATAGTGCAGTTACCAGTGGCGGCTGGTGGATTAAATTATTGGTGGTGCCAAACGTAAAATAAAATAGAGTAGTAGTGACTCACCTATTTATACGGGAACTCTGCTCTCCTCTCCTTAGACCTGGCAAATCTATCAATAACTTTTGCATTGAAATCGCTGATCTTCATAACAAACTCCCTCTCAATTGAAAGCATTGCTAATGCTGACAATTGGTCTTGTGACATTTTATTCCTAAGGAAAGTTTTTACTCTTTTTAAAGTTGAGAAACTGCGTTCTGCTTCAGTGGTAGACATTGGCATAGTTAACAGCACTCGCAGGAGTTTGACACATTTGCTGAATGTAGCACATGAATTGTTTTCCTTAATGAAGTCCATCAAGCACAAAGCGCCAGACATTACATGGAATTCCTCTCAACTTTAAATTACAATTTTTGTTCCAATAATAAAAGGACAGAACCTTATTGTTTCTCTAAGAGAATCCTTTGGAAATGTCTTATCATGGAGAAATTTTCTTGATGAAACAAAGTCGAGACCACCAGATGCCCCGTGAAGCTAAATCTGTCCTTTGCATCTCTAAGAATGTCACATACTTTAAGAGCTTTAAGTAAGTGTTGTTTAGTGTCATTAATCAACTCCCTTTAAATTTAATTTATCATAACAACACTGTTTTCAACACTTCCAAGAAAGGAATTTAAGAGCTTCTCTTCTTTTCACATTATGATCTTCTATTCTTCTCCTCTTAATTGCAGTTTTTTCATGTTCCTCAATATCCACACTATTTCTTACTTTTTGCACTTCCCTTTCAAATGCATTTTGCTGAGCGAGGGCAAATGTTGCATTGCAGTCTCTTTTCTGCAGCTGATTGTACAAAATGTCCACATGGGGCATGATCTTGTGGAAGAAAGACAGCCAGAGTACAAAATTATAATCTTTCAAAGTGGCCATAAACCCAGAAGTCTCAACAAGTGTGGCGTTGTTGTTTAACAGAGCTCTCTTCTGAATAACCTCCATGCATTTAGTTAAATTCTCCCTGTGTTCGAAAATGGTATTGACGGTCCGTGAATGAAAATTCCATCATCTCAGAACACAACATGGCAATTGTTTCTGCACAACTTCATCAAGCACAGCTGTTCTTTGAGAAGAATTTGAAAAAATGTGCATATTCCTTGTAAATTGACAAAAAGTATCCTCACACTGGTGTTTACTGAGGCTAAATTCAGCATTATTAAATTAAGTTTATGTGCATGGCAGTGTATATAAGAGGCACAAGGATACTTCTCTTTCACAATTGCCTGAACACAGTGTTTCCTACCTCCCATGACGGATGCACCATCATAGGTCTGTGCTATAAGTTTATTTGGGCACCCTGGCAGTTACAAATCAAATTCAGATTTAATGACTGTGGCAAGAGGGTCTGCATCATGACCAGTAGGTCGAACAAAACTCCAAAATCGTTCTACAGTCTTGTCATTCACAAGATGTCTGTAGATAATAACCATCTGATACACTGAGGAAACATCAGGGGTTTCATCTGCTATGACAGCAAGGAATTCTGCATCCTTAATCTCCTTCATTATTTCCTCTTGGCATAACTCTAACATACACTGAAGAATTTCGTTTTGTATAGCAGTTGCTTTTTCCAGTTGGCCCTTCAGGACACTATCGAGATCAGTGCTGAAATCTATTAGGCCTCGAAAGATACCAGGGTTTTGTGATGTATCAGATTCATCATGACCTCTCAAAGCCAGCTCAAATGAGTCGCAAAACTATATACAGTTTATTATGATATTTAGGGCATATCTATTCTGCGTAACTTTATCGTTAGGCAGCTGTATGTTCCTTCTGTATGCAATGTCCATTTGTGCAGCAATATTTTTGTATTTATTTCTCATCTTTCTTCTACATACAATTTCATTGATACATTGACATTTGTAACATTTCTTTCACACAATAACAAAATGACTTCTTCACATCTAATATACCCTTCCTACCTGCTTGCCTCGAGTCTTGATCTCAATACACATAACCCCAGGTTTTCCGTGTATTGATGACCCTCCTCTCCCTTGTATCCCTCGTTCTAGTTTTCCAGCCCTTAATTGTTAGTTATTCTTCATCAATCTTAACCATTTCTCTCTAACTTTCCCCAGATATTCACCTATATTTCTTACATTCTTTTCTTCTTTTACCAATAACATTTTCTTTATTATTAATACCTTCTTCTCTCCCTAAAACTGTCCCACTTTTGTTGCCAAAGTTGTTCTCTCCATACCTTTGTTTGTTTGAATAAAGTATACTATGCCAATCTGTATTCTCTTCTCCACACATTGGGTATTTCCGTATATCCTTATATCTAATACCTTTCAAATTTCTAACTCCTGTCCTTGCCCAGGCAAATCCTTCTCGCCCTGACTTATTACACACATCTATGTACTTCTCCCTCCACCATACGGCCCCCCAGGGGCCTACTTATGTCGGTACGGGAATTGGCAATCCTGGGGTCCGAGCCAAACTGACACCCTCGATGTGGGTTCCTCTTAGTGGTGAGGGGTCAGACAAAACACCCACTCACGTTTAGGCCGTGTGTGGAGACCCGTGTCGATGGAAAGGTTTGTCCTGGTGGTTGAGGGATGCGCATCTGAGCTCGTTCCAGTGTTCTTCTGAATTCGGGGAGGGTGTGCATTTCTAATACACTACTTTGGTTTCTGCTTCGCCTAAACGGGAGGTTAGGGACTAACCCACCCCTAATCAATCGGCCAGGACTAGGTCTTGTACCGAACTCCAGGGTGAGTGGGATGGCGAGCTCGCTATATCCCCTGTGTAGCCCTGTCATCCCAGTGGGATGACCCCTTGTTGGGCTCCATGGTGGGTGGGGAGCACTGGGGGATGAAACTTAGTCCATCTATTATGGCAAACCCCAATACAACAAAAAATTTAAAAAAATGTGTTAACGGTGTAAAAGAAGTAGTTGAGTGTAGTCCTCGCTACTTAGTTATCAAAAGGACAGAGGAAGGTAGAACTTTTTCAACAGTTAATCTGTTTATGATTCAGAAAGGTCTTGAGAACATAGCTCATACTGTTAAATCATGTACAAAATCTAGAAATGGTACGCTGCTGGTGGAAGCAACTACAGCATTCCAGGCAGTTAAAATACAGAGAGCCAGCATGCTGGGCAGTTATCCAGTCAAAGTGGAGATGCATAGGATCCTGAATTCCTTGCGCGGTGTTGTAAACACTAGCATGTTGGATGGAATGTCCAACGAGGATATTCAGGAGAACCTTCAGGAAAAAGGTGTTACAGCAGTCTTATCGTGTGCAACGGAGAGAGCGAGGGGAAATGGTTCCTACTCGTACCCTGTTCTTGACCTTTGATTGGGTAGATCTCCCTCAAAGGATCAAGGCAGGATATGAAGTGATAGGTTAGACCATATATACCTAACCCTCTGAGATGCTACAAATGAAAGGTGTACCTACATGTGTCAGCTGTGGAGACGGCATGCATGAAAATGCATGTACATCACCTCCAGCATGCGTTAACTGTAGTGGTGAACATCCATCAAGTTCACGAGAATGCCCCCGTTATATTGAAGAGCGAGCTATTCAAGAGATCCGGGTTAAAGAAAAGGTATCCTTTTCGGAAGCCCGGAAACTTCTTCATATCCACAAGCCCTCTTTAACTAGCTCCCGCACCTACAGCTCTGTGGCAGCTACCCCATCACTAAAACGGGAAGCTGGTACCCAAACATGCGATATGAACAGGGCAACTATATCAGAAAACGTTCTAGTACCTAGATCACAACCAAATGCATCAGTAACAACCGTAAACCTCCGAGCACACCACCTAAGACTACTACAAATAAGAACATCTTAGTTAAGTTGCCTGACAAAGCATTGACGTCTGGCAACAGGACCAAATTGCCTGTAGTGTACCAAGCACCAGAAATAAAGTTCAGGACTCAGTATGACAGAACTGCCTTTCTGAAGGAAAACGCAAAGCCTGCTTCCGAAAAGACCAAGAAGAAAAGTCCAAGAGCATCTCCAAGATTATCTTCGGAGTCACCTGAGGAGGACTCAGAAAGGCGACATTCATCTTCGTCGGTCGTAGTTTCTAACCAGTTCGAGAATCTCGAACCGAAAGTTGCAGAAGCAAAATGGTCCTGTTCCATAGAAGATATGAAGCAGGAAATATCTGACCACGCTGCTGCATTTGCAGCAAAGAAGAGTCAGGATAAACCTGCAGAAACTAGCCCTACACCTAAGAAAAAGGGCAAATTGATCCGACCATCGCTAAAACCTACGTAATGTGCATATTTATTTGACATATCCCATTACTATCGCCGTGGCTATCCTTCAAATGAACATATGACGTTTAAGAGCACATCGACCAGAACTCGAACTTCTGCTGTTGATATGCTTACAAGAGACTAAGCTACGACCTCAAGACCATTTTAAAATCCGACGCTACACACCACTCAGGTGTGATATTGAAACAGAAGAGGGCATTCCTGCTCACGGGGGCACTATGATGCTCCTCAGGGATGACATATTTGTAGATCCGTTACAGCTACAATCTGACATACAATCTGTAGCTGTAAGGATTAAGCTGCCATCAGTCGAATTTTGCATTTGCAGTGTATATCTGCCGCCATCAGATGACCTCTCTTTAACTCACCTTGAAGATCTGGTTTCCCAACTATCAACACCATTTATCGTAGTGGGAGACTTTAATGCCCATCACCCACTTTGGGGCTCAAATCGGGCATGTTCGAGAGGCAACCTCATTGCAAAATTCTTGGAGAGCAATAACTTGGTTCTCCTGAATATCGGAGAGCCAACATTCCTTTCAGACACCTTTAACACCTATTCCCACATTGATTTGGCAGTGTGTTCATCCCAATTAGCAGTTTCATTACAGTGGAATGTCATCTCTGATTTACATTCACGTGACCACTTCCCATGTCTTCTTAGTCTCTTAGCACAAGATGTGTCTCCCTCGCGTATCTCTAGATGGCGCTTTGATCATGCCAACTGGAATCTTTACATCCAGTTGGCTGTCTTTGATTACAACGAGCACGATTCTGTGAATGATTTAGTTGATTATCTCACAGAGAAAATTCTCTCCTCTGCAGAACAGTCGATTCCACGTCTGGCTACCCACCCCGGTCGATTTCCTGTCCCATGGTGGACCAACGACTGCGGGAATGCTATTCGTGCTCGTAGATGTGCTATAAGGGTATTCCAACAACACCCTACTCTAAGTAATCTAATTGAGTACAAGAAAGCGCGTGCAAAGTCTAGGCAAATAATTAAGGATAGCAAAAAGACCTCATGGAACAACTTTGTATCATCTTTTAATAGACGTACACCTTCCTCTGTTGTATGGGATAAGTTAAGGCGCGTGGCCAGAAAATCGACCCACTTGTCAATCGCTGGTCTGAAAACAACAGCACAACTTGTTGTTGATCCGTTTGTTGTGGCTAACACCTTTGGCTGTGCTTTCGCTCAGGTGTCTAGCTCAAATAATTATGCTCCGGAGTTCATCTCAATTAAAACTCCAGTAGAATCTCAAGGTTTCGTGTTTAGTTCCAGAAACCTTGAAGATTATAACCGCCTCTTCACCTTGGCAGAGTTAGAAAATGCTCTTTCATCATCGCGACTGACAACACCAGGACCGGACAGAATCCACGTTCAAATGTTACAACATCTATCACCTGAAGGTAAGGCATTCCGCTCGAAGTCTATAACCGTGTTTGGGTTGATGCCACTTTTCTTGACAAGTGGTGAGAAGCCACCATTATACCTATCTTGAAAGCTGGCAAAGACCGTCACCTCCCTTCTAGCAACCGTCCTATTTCCCTCATCAGTTGCATATGCAAGGTGATGGAACGCATGATAAATGGGTGGTTGGTATGGTGGTTGGAAACACACAACCTACTGAATAACATCCAGTGCGGTTTTTGACGGCGCCTTTCAACAGTGGATCATCTTGTGTCCATGTCGACACAGATAATGAACAGATTACTTAAAAACTGTCAAACTGTTGGAATATTTTTGACCTTGAAAAGGCTTATGATACGTGTTGGCGGGCAGGGTTGCTATGTACTCTGCACACCTGGAATATACGTGGACACCTACCACTCTTCCTTCAGGAATTCTTGAAAGACCGCATATTCTGAGTAAGGGTTGGCTCGGTTTTTTCTAATCCTTTTGTTCAAGAGAACGGTGTAACACAGGGATCGGTACTTAGTGTTACGTTGTTTGCTATTGCGATTAGTTCTATCTCGAAATGTGTACCTCCGGGGGTCTCGTCATGCCTATTTGTAGAAGACTTTGCCATCTACTGTACATCTCAGCGCACACCGTTTTTAGAGCGCCGTCTACAGACAACCTTAAGAATTAGGAGTTTTTAAAACAGCTTCCGATTCTCCGCTGAGAAAACAATCTGTGTTCACTTCTGGCATCGTCAGAGTCGACTACCTCCAAGGCTCCGTTTAGGTGCTGATCTACTACCGTTTGCAGATGAGACGAGGTTCCTTGGATTGATATTTGATGGAAAACTTAGTTGGTCGTCGCATATAGCACAACTGAAAGCACAATGTGACCGGTCTTTAAATATCTTGCGGGTACTAAGTGAAAAATCGTAGGGAGCGGATCGTACAGTGTTATTGCGAATTTATTGCGCACTCATCCGTTCCAAATTAGATTATGGCAGTATCGTTTATGGCTCAGCACGACCATCTGTGCTGAACAGATTAGACACAGTCCATAATTGTGGTATACGTATAGCAGTTGGTGCATTTCCAACAAGTCGAGTTATAAGCCTGTATGCTGAATCTGCAGAACCTCCTCTGCAGTACAGGCGCAACATGTTATTAGCAAATTATGGCTGTGGACTTAATTGCATGCCCACACATCCATTATTTACGCCGTTCTTTAACACCTTAATGGACGCTCGTTATAGAAACACTTCTATTAAACCAAAGCCACCTGGTTTTCGATTCCGGGAGCTCCTTAGACAGCTTGATACTGAATTGTCCAAGATGTATCCTAGAGGGGAGAGGACATACCCTGCTTGGTTGTGCAGAGCATGCCACGTTGATCTGGGCATGACTAAATATGATAAATCTACCATGTCTATGTCTAGTATCCACACATGTTTTTTAGAATTTTTATTGCGATATGAGGACTATTTTATAATTTATACCGATGGCTCCAAGAACTCAAATGGTGTTGGTTGTGCTTACGTGTGTCGAATCGAATTGTATACATTTGGATTCCACACTAGCTCTTCCATTTTTACTGCAAAGCTTTATGCAATATACTGGGCCATTTTACATGTACGTTGACGAAAGTTGGGGGACTGCTTAGTTCTGAGTGATTTCCTCAGTGCACTTCAAAGCCTATGGCAGCTGTACAACTACCACCCTATTGTGCAGCGTATCCAGGATGCCCTCCATGTTTTACATGCTTCCTGCATTAACGTGGTGTGTGCATGGATCACTGGTCACGTAGTCTTGTGGGGGAATGAAATGGCGGATTCAGCAGCCAAGACAGCTACCATGAAGCCCGGGGTTCGAGCACCATCTGTGACATCGGAAGATTTTAGGGCTGTATTGCTGAGAGTTGTGCAAACCTGCTGGCAGGAAGAGTGGTCCACTCTCCGCAATAACAAACTTAGATCCGTGAAAGAACTTCCGATTCCCTGGGTTACCTCCTGTCGTTCATCTCATCGCGAGGAGGTGAGTTTGGCTCGGTTGTGTATTGGGCACTGCTTTTTTACTCATAGTTTTCTTTTTAAAGAGGAGCCTGCTCCACTGTGTCCGTTTTGCAATGAAGCGTTATCTGTACGACATGTGCTGCTAGAGTGTTTTTACCTAGCACACCTTAGGACGTCTCTGTAGCTGCTGGCCAGCTTTGCAGAAATGCTAGCGGATGATAACATAATAGTGGAGAAGGTATTTTGATTCTTTTCTAGGTTAGACTTTAGGATTTAATGAAGAGAATTTTTGGCAGTTTAGATTTATATTTCTTTTTGTTTTTGTAGTTTGTTATGTGCATGTATTTTTTTATAAGATTACTTACACTTTTATTCAGTTTTAGAAATATTTATTTCTGGCTTTTGCCATGATTAATTCCTCAAAGGTCGCTGATAACCTATGCAGTTGAGCGCTCTTATACACATCGTCGTCATCATCATCATCATCATCTCCTCCATACTGTCTTTATTTCCCTATATGTCCTCAATGATCTTTTCTCCCTTACATTGTTAAATATAACTTGGCTATCTAAATCTTCCAGCCTTAATTCTACCTCTTTCCAAAAGCCTCTATAATAATACTCCTTGTTTCTCCAGTTATGTCCCATACCTATCTGTTCCATCAGTTCCCTTACTTTTTGCGCCCAAGACTCTCCCCATTTGATTCTCATCTGCAAAAGAAAACATTCCTTGATAATATTGCTTTCCTCCAAATTTGCAACTCTGTATAGATAATTCAATACCCTTGTTGATCGTCTTCCCAACTCTAATTGTGCTGCCCCATTGGGTGAAGCTACCGGCAAGACCAAAATATATTTACAAAAAGATCTGTTAATAACGTCCTGCTCTTCCCATGCTTCATCCACTCCCCATATCTCTGCCCCATGACACATTTTTATATGGCAGTATATATCCTTTCTAGCCATTTGACATTAATGTCAGGTAATTTCCTTAAACATGCTCTAACACTACTCATGGCCATTTTACCTTTTGCTAGAACCAATTTTTTCTGTTCAGTCCATTTACCATAACAGCTCAATCTTATCCCCAAATAATCAAATCTCTTTACCACCTTTGGCATTTACAGAAAACCAACACAGACAACTACATAAAAGCTAATGGCTACAACCCAAGATCCCACAAACAGGCAATCTTCAATAGTTTAGCACACAGACTGGTCAACATCCCTCTCACAGCAGAAGAATACAAAACAAAATACAACAAAATAATTGAAATAGCACAAAAAATAACTTTCCCAAATCATTAGTAGACAAAAAAAAAAAATGAACTTAGCAAAAAAGAAGAAGCTAATAAAGGAAACCACAACCCTCTCAGCTATAGAAACTAAAATGATCTTCAAAAAATTCACTTACTATCCATGGGCCTATGATAAATTCAAAAAAGTCTTCAAAAAAAAAAAAAAAAAAAAACATTCAACTAGCACCAGTTAACCATTTGTCCTTAAAAAACCTAATTTGCTTAAACATCAAAGATGCCATTCCATCTAACAAAAAATCTGGTATATATCAAATTGAATGCAGTGACTGTAGTCAGTTTTATATTGGAAAAACCAAAAGAAATTTAGAAACAAGAGCAAAGGAACACTTTAGAAACATAAAATATAAACAATTAGAAAAATCAGCAGTGCCACACATTTTGGGGAAAAAAAACCACAACATAAATCCAGAACCAAAACTACTAAAACATACAACAGGAAAAGAAGAACTATCCACATGGAAACAAATCTTCATATCAAAAAATAGGAACAAAGTATTCAATTTCGACATCCCCCAGAAAGATTTGTTCAGCAAGTTCCTTGAACCGCCACCAGAGGAGACCTATGACAAAATATCGTCAACTACACCAATGAGAACCAGTCGATGGCCGGCTGAGGATAGAGGCAAAGTCTCTGAAACATGTTCCGGAAAAATTTAAAAGTGTTGTTTAGTGTCATTAATCAACTCCTTTAAATTTAACTCTTTACAACCTCTATTTCTCTTCCATTTATCTCCCATTTCTCATCTGTATGCAATCTATAACTTTTTTTTAAAAACCATGATCTTCGTTTTCTTTACGTTAACTCTCAACCCCTATTTTTGGCAATAACTACTTATTGCTTCAATTGCCCTTCTCAGCCTTCCAACAGATATACAACCAACTACTAAGTCATCTGCAAATTACAACCCTGGGATTTCTTTGTTATGAATAACTGGTGAGTGAACCCTATTTTTAGTAATCTCCTCTAGAATATCATCTATAAAAAGGTTAAATAGTACCAGTCTCAGTTTACAACCCTGTATTACACCTACCTTGCTCTCTATAAAATCAGTTACTTGTTTCCCTGCAGCTTGATGCAGAACTCATTATCGTGATATATTTTGCACACTATTTCAATAAATTTACAACTTACCCGTTTGTTATTTAATTTTATCCACAATGCCTCTCTATTAATTGTATCAAATGCTTTCTCTAAATCACTAAATGCCATATAAACCCTCCCCCTTTTATTGCTTAAATATTTGTCTGACTGTTTTGATAATTAAAATATTATCAGTTGTTCTCCTCCCTGGTCTAAATCCTCTTTGGAACTCTGATAGCTTCTTCTCCTTCTCTACGCACTTCTGTAGTCTGTTTGCTAAAATACCTGTAAAGATCTTCCCTATAACAGAAAGTAAACTTATCCCCCTATAATTTGTTGGGTCTCTTTTACTTCCCTTTCCTTTGTAAATTGGTGCTACCATGCTTATCCTCCACTTCTTGGGAATTTCCCTCGTTTCCAATATTTTATTAAATGGCCTTATTACTATTTTTCTACGCATCTCCTCAGCTACCAATACCTTCCAAACCTTCCCTGGAATACCATCAATCCCACTGGCTCTGTTGGCTTTTAACCTCCTAATTTGCTCACATAACTCAACATCTGTAATTTCTCCATCTAGATCATTTATTAAATACTGGCTTCCCTGGAATTACCTGTATACAAGTCTTTCCTAATAAATTTTTAAAGTGCTCACACCATTGGTCTGAACTTATATCCTCATTTCTTGTCCCCTCTTTATGTAGGCTTTTAACTATTGACCATATCTTTTTCGTATCATTAGTTATTGCTGCCTTATTTAACATTCTACCTATTTTTATCCCTCATTTCCTCTTCTTTTCTTCCATCAGGCATCTATATGCCGATCTATGTGTCAAAAAATTTTCTCTCTCCTCTCTTGCTCCTGGCTGTCTCCACATCCTCAACTCTTGTCTTACTCTCATTTTAGCCATTTTGCAATCCTTATTAAACCAACATCTATTTTTATCTTGAAAACCTATCTTCATCCCCCCCCCCCACACCCTCTTTACACAATATTCTAATGCTTCAACAACTTGTTCTATTTTATTAGTATTTACTAAACCACTTACTCTCACTTGCAGTATTTTCCCCCCTTTTGAACTTAGTTCCTCACAAAAAGTATCATGCTTTTCCTCTCTCCATTTATAAATTTCCACAACACTTCTGTAAAGTTTCTACTAACTTCTCTTAATTTCAGTTTCACTGGAAAATGGCAACTCCCTGATATAACATTCAATAATCTCAAAATCTATTATCCAGTTGTCAATCCCCAGCGAGTACATTACCATTTCCACCACACTCTGGCCATTTCTATTAATAAATGTATATTCCCCTTCTGTATCCAACCCTTTGAATCCATTACAAATCATAAGATTCTGCTCCTCACAAAAATCTAAAAACTTCCTCCCTTCGCTATTAATAACCTTATCTTTGCTCTGTCTCCTATCTGATGCATACTCTTTATCATATTCTCCACTTGGGTTGTTCAATTTAACTTGGTTATCCCCAATTCTTGCATTTAAATCCCCTGCAACTATTATTTCTACACTTCCATATTTATTTTTCAGTTCCTCGATTTCCCAACCTAATTTCCTGAACACATTTGTATCAAAATAATCTGATGTAGACGGTGGATTTTATACTACAGCAATACACACCATTCCTCTTTTCTTAAATATATCACTCATGGATAGCCACAACACCGATTTACTCCATAGGTCCTTTTCTTCTCTCACTTTGCACCTTACAAAGCATCCTATACCACTTGAGGCTCTGCCCCTTCTGTGGCTCTTCACGCCCTCAATACTATAAAAAGTAAACCCTGGAATCACTATATTTACTTCCCTTTCTAACCATGTTTCCACCACCAACAACATGTCACATCCTTTCAACACAGTTTGAATCTCACCACTGCACACTTTTTCATATAAACCTTCCACATTACAAGCCACCACCGAAAATTCGAATCCCTATACTGACCCCTTTCTTTCAAATGCATATTTTTCTAAATTCACTTGCCGTCTAGTCCACACCCGGTCTTTTAGCTCCAAAATACTGCCCGAAGGCATTGAAACTACATTCAAATCTTCCTGATTCCAGCTGACTCCTTTATCTGTCGTTCCACTAGCCTCTCCTCCCGCAGTTACCACCAGCTGATCTCTTGAGCCACGCGCATCTTCTCTCATGTATGACATCATCTGCTTTGCCGGCCTATCCGGTGACGTCACTGGTGACGAAACTGTACTCCCCTTCCTATGCTGTTGTGACATTGATGCCACTGGTGACGTATCTCCCCTCACCATGCTCTGTTGTTCTGAGGTTACCGCCGTAGCTTCCGTATGTATTCGCCTTTCTTGACCTGTGCCATCTGCTGACGATATACCATCTCTGCCACGCGCCCTACGTAGGACGTAGTTCCCCTCCTATGCTATGTAATGCTGACTGAGTTCCTACTTCACACCGTCTATCCATAAATCCATTCCTTTAACAAAGGCTTTTTTACCGGCTTCTCTTGCTTTTTTCATTAGTAGAGCTATTGATTTTAATTCCCTCTGTTTCTTTCCCAGATCATGTTCAATGAATATTTTTGTCCTTTTTAGCTGTTTACTGCTTCTCAGCACTTCCCATTTGAATTTCATTGTTGCAGTTTTAACTATTATGGGCCTTGGTCTTGGTCCTTTTCGTCTTATCCTGAAACAGTCCACTATTTCCCATCCCACCAGCTTCAACTTTAATTTCTCTTGAAATAGCTCTTCTACGTCCTGCCAGGCTCTTATGTCCCTTTTCTCTTCTACACCAAAGATAATCAAATTCAGTTTCCTGTTTCCTTCCTCCAAGTTTTCTAGATGTAATAATCTGCCTTTACACTCTTTGATTTCATCCTTTATCTTGTCTTCAAATTTTCAATTTGACCTCGTCAAACTTTTCTCCCATTCTTTTGCCTAGTCTGCTTTCCATACTTTTCATTTCCTTGGTGATATTTTCCAGCATTTTGCCTATCAGTTCCATCGTCGGTCCCAGATTTAATGCTACTTCTCCAATAGCCAAAAGAGTGCATATTAGTAAGATAAACCACCAATTTGGGCCCATTGTGCCTTGTTCTTTCTTCTTAAATTTAATTTTGCTGGCATCGAAAGCATCTATCCTCGCTCGGTACATTTGTATATCTATCATCTTCGTTTACGAGCGTGCACACTAACACGTCCGACCTCTCTCGCATCCAGCAAGCAAGTCCGTGCAGCAATATTAATATTGTCATACATTGCTAAACTTAATGCATTTTTTATATGAGTTGCAGAGGATTCATGCTTTTTAACATGGTCATGCATGTGTTGTATGTCTTTCATTCCTTGCTTCATCCAGGAATCATCTCCTCCAAAGAGCAGGCATGGAAAACAGTATAAAGGGCTATTAACTTCACATCCACATAACCAGTTGTGCTTCTTGTACATGTCAGGGTTGAACTTCCTATTGAATATTCAAGCTTTTGTCTTAATTGTTTGAGTTATAGAAATGTTTGGCATAGGCTTACCCATTCATTTCACTTCAGATTTTTCTTTAGCACTCCATTGCAAAAAGGGCTTTCCCAGAAAAGATTGCATGGTATTCATTCTATCAGAATTTTAAAAATGCACAAAAACACCACACAATAACCACTATAAATAAAATGTTAGAATACTCAGCATAACCTTAAACAAAGCTTTCTCAATGTTCTGTGTTCGTGTCGTGCTTAATTTAATGTGGAGGACCACCTTGATTTTAGCAGTAACCAAGGAAACTGATTTTGGGGACTGTACTCGATAGAGCTGTATTCATATCACTAGATTTATTGCACACGCTACATTTCTTATGTGAATAATCATGAAGAAGACAACAATACATTTAATATTTGAGATAAACTAAAACGGTTCTTTCATTGCAACAACAAGCTGCACGCAGCCACACAACGAAGCACATCACATGTCTCAACATGTCTGTAACTCTAAAAAGAAGAAAGAAGCCTCTTTTTTGCGCGCTGGCAAGTCACATGATTGGCTGGCCGCATAACCGGCTCCAAGTGAAATATTCATGCGCCCGCCGGAACAAATGACGATAATGGCGCAAACATACTGGGGCCCAAAAAACTGAACAGTTTTTTAATTTAACATAAACACACTTTGAAAAATATCACTGTTGTTCTTGAACTGGCAGAGGACACAGTTTCACAATGGGACGCCTATATTCACCCTTAGAAGTTCGCACTGTAGCTACCCGCACTAAACCATCACCACCAGGATGAGTCTCAGTGATGATTCCAAGTTCCCAATGCAGAGGAGATGAATTGTCTTCCATTAGCAGAACCATGGTGTCTGCCTTAAGATTTTCACTGGAGCTGGACCACTTTTGCCTCTGCTGGATTGAATGTAGATAGTCGGTTGACCACCGTTGCCACAGATGTTGTAGACGATCTTGGAGCTGTTGCCATATCTGTAACTGATTCAGATTGTCAGAGCAAGGTGATGGTATGGAAGTCAATGGTTCTCCAATGAGGAAATGACCTGGAGAAAGGTAAGAAGTATCAAAAGCATCATCAGTAAGGTGTAGCAATGGACGGGAGTTCAAGCAAGCCTCAATTTGAATTAGTAATGTGGTTAATTGTTCATAGGTCAGTACTTGTGTACCCATTACTCTGCGAAGATGATATTTCATCGATTTCACTGCAGCCTCATGTAATCCTCCAAAGTGGGGTGAGCTGGGTGGTATAAAATGCCATGTGCATTCATTAGATGAAGCATAGTCTTGTACAATCTCTTGGTGCTTGCGAGATTGCAAAAGTAGTCTTAAGTTCTCTAAGTTTGTTGTTAGCACCTACAAAATTTGTGTCATTGTCACTTAGGATCTCTTTACACAATCCTCGTCTAGCTGTAAACCTTCATAAGGCAGCAACAAAAGCATCAGAAGTTATGCCTGAAACCAACTCAATGTGAATTGCCTTTGTGGATAAACAGACAAAGATAGCTATGTAGGCCTTCACCTGACTCTTGCTGCGAGGCGAGCCATAACATAGGAAGAATGGACCAGCGTAATCAACTGCAACTCATAGGAAAGGTCTCGCTGGAGTCACTCTGTAGGTAGGTAGATTGCCCATTAATTGTTGAGCTCCCTTGGCCTTGAGTTTGAAGCACGGCAGGCACTTGTGTAGGACTGACTTAAGAGTTTCTCTTATTCTCGATATCCAATACCGTTGTCGAAGAGAAGAGGTAAGTAGCTGATTGGAAGCATGCAAAAGTTTAACATGTTCACTTTCAATAATTAGCTTGGTAAGATGATGCTTAGGAGATAAGATGAGCTGATGTCTTGACTGGAAGGAAATTTCAGCCTTGTCAATTCTTCCCCCTACTCGGAGTAAACCTTCATTGTCGACAAATGGATGCAAAGATTTCAATGAGCTTTTAGTAGGAACGTGTCCTTTATCATTAAGTTCTGTTAACTCTGTGATATAAGCTGATTGTTGAGCAAGCTTAATGCAGCAGTGCAATGACTGTTGAAGCTCAAGTGCTGAGAGAGGACCTTGCCGTCTCGTGTTGCTGTTTCTACAGTTGAATGCAAATCTCAGCATGTATGCTGTCACTCTCTGCAGGCGTAACAATTTTGAAAAACGAGAAATGATATCACTTTCTGTAGTGACCATCAAGCATGCAGTAGTGCGTTGCTCAGTAGCATCTTGAATATCTAATCGTTTGGGTTGTTCTGGCCAAGATGCAAAAGGGTTGTGAGATTCAATCAGGACCTTTCCACCACAAGTCATTTGAGCTGGATTATTTTGAGTAGCTACACATCGCCAAACAGCAGTTTCTGATAACTCTTGTATTTGTGAAACTCTGTTGGCTACAAAAGTCTTCCATTTGTGTGGGTTGGATTTAATCCATGCTAGAAAAATCATAGAGTCCGTCCATAGATAGTTCTGTGAAGTCTGCAGCTTAAGGTTAGCTACAACCTTGTAAAGTTTAGCGAGTAGTAAAGCACCACAAAGTTTGAGCCGAGGAATGGTTTGCTTCTTTAATGGTGCAACCTTGGATTTGGAGCAAAGAAGTCTGGTTTTCACCTCATTGCAGCTGTTCATAGAACAAAGATAAATACAGGCACCATAAGCCTTTTCTGAGGCATCGCAAAACCCATGTATTTGTATGTCCCTTAATGTACCTGTGATTAGGACGTGTCTTGGAATACGTATAGCATGAATGATGGACAATGTCTCGCAGAAATTTAGCCATTGTTGGATGAGGTGAGATGGTATCAATTCATCCCAACCGAGTTTTTCCAACCAAAGAGATTGTAGAAACATCTTGGCATTTATGACAGTAGGACTCACTAGGCCTAAAGGATCAAAAATATGATATGACAGAAAGTATGCTTCGTTTGGTGTAGCTAGAATTTAGATTATGCTGAAGAGATGGACTGGCTTGTATCTGGAATTGATCTGTTTCAGGATGCCAGAGGAGACCAATAGCATGCACATTTTCATTGCTATCCAATGAAAGTGGAAGTTGTCTCTCTCTGTGTTCCGCTGGAATGGATTTTAAAATATCTTCATGATTAGAACACCATTTCCTAAGTGGGAGTCCACCACTGTCTAACATCTGAAGTAGCTGCCTCTGAATATGTAAAGCTTGCTGTAGATTATTATGACCACATAAGCAATCATCTACGTAGAAGGATTCACGGATAGCTTGAGAAGCTAGTGGATATTTAGCCTCTTCCTCTGAAGCTAGTTGATGCAAAGTCCTTATGGCCAAAAAGGATGGAGGTTTGGTACCATATGTGACTGTAGTAAGAGCGTAGTCCTTGATAGGTTCATCTTTGTTTTCTCGCCATACTATTCTTTGGAGATCTTGATCATCAGGATGCATTTTCACTCGCCTGTACATCTTAGAAATGTCAGCTGAGAATGCATAGCGATAAGTTCTGAATCGTAAAATAATGGAGATAAGGTCATCCTGAATAATAGGACCCAACTTCAGCACATCATTCAAGGATAGTCCTGAAGATGACTGCGCAGATGCATCAAATACAACTCTGGTGCGAGTAGTAGTAGACAAAGGTTTGAAAACTGCATGATGCGGAAGATAGTAACAAGGTTCACCTTCCTTTGGTGGTGACACTTGCTTCATGTGCCCCATGGATTCATATTCAGAGAGAAATTGAGTGTAATCTTCTTTAAGTGTGATGTCGTTTTGAAGACGTCGTTCTAAGTGCATAAAGCGATTGATGGCTTGCTGTCTAGATTCACCTAAGCAAATTTTGTCCTCCTTGACGGCTAGACGAACTGTAAAGCTACCATCGACATTACGAGTGGTTGTTTTTACATAATATTCTTCACACTCCTTTTCCTCCTTAGTAAGAACATGCTGAGGAAATTCTTCCAAATCCCAGAAACGTCTTAACTGTGTGTCAAGGTTATCAGTGCTGATGAAGAAATTATGCTGAGGCAAAGACTTAGCCTTGTACTTGTATGATGACCTTGGAATAGGACCTGATATTATCCAACCGAGGGCTGTGCTGGCTAGTATAGGATGTCCTTGTTTCTTTAAGGTTTTCCCATGCAATAACTCGAAGAATAAGGAACTTCTGATAGGATTTCAACTTCATCAGGAATGTTGAACCTAGGATCTGCTAATGGAATGCTAGAAGGAATATTCCAGTTGCACAAATTTATATGTGTGGATGGTAGTTTTCCTGTTATACGAGGAAGTACTAGACATTCAATTTTAGTCTTAAAATCATGTACCATAGATTTCAGATTGACCTGAACATGGTGAGTGGCCATAGAAATGGTGCCATTTATACCATTGATAGGCGTATCAGCTGTCACCTTGTTAAGCTGTAAGCGCTTCGCAAGATCTGCAGTTATGAAATTGGATTGACTGGCAGAGTTGAGGAGTGCTCTACATTGTATGAGATTGCCATATCTGTCTTCTACTTGCACTAGTGCGGTGGCAAGCAAAACCTGCTATGTGGATTTTGATTTAAAAGAACAGTAGCTAGATGGCGCGTCAATCGTTCTAGTAGAATCATTTACAGGACTAGATGAAGTTGCAAGTGAAGCATTTTCTCTGTTACTATCATGAAGCAACTTGCTATGAGTGGATGAGCCACAATTGCAGTATGAGGCACAATTACATTTACTTGATATGTGATTAGGAGCAAAGCAATTGGCACAAAGGCACTTGGATTTAATGAAAGTCCAACACTTATACACATTAAGGTTTTTGAAGTTATCACAATTATGTAGCATGTGATTGCACTGACAAAATGGACATACACGATCACTCGTGGATAAGTAAGAGAGTTTACTGTCTCTGCTGTTGTGCTTAGCAGAGTGTAAATTAGTCTTAGACTTAACTACCGTCTTGTTACATGCAGTGTTAGCAAGCAATTCAAAAGAGTGAGCTCTTGCTTCTAAAAATTGCATAAGATCCTTCAAAGAAGGGAAGTTTTGAGAATCTATTTTACTCTCCCATTCTCTGCGTGTGGTGTCAGACAAATGCTCTAGGAGAAGTTGCATTAAAATGATTTCATGCAAAGGCACTTCAAGCTTTAATGCTTCAATGGCATTCAAGTTATTTTGAAAATGGTTGAGCAAGGTACGTAGTTCATTTACTGTTTCCTTATGCATTACTGGTAGTGCTAATAAATTTTTTATATGAGCTGTAGCTATTAATCTTGTATTGTTATAGCGTGAGCATATGAGCTCCCATGCTACATCAAAATAGTGACAGGTATGTTCTGTATTTGTGAATGAGCTTGTGAGAAAGGAAAGTAAGTAATGATATTTCTGAACAGCATCCAAAGCTTGGTTGTTTACCACTAAGCTTGTAAATGTGTCATAGAAATGTTTGAAATGAGTGACATCACCCTCAAATTTAGGTAATTGTATCACAGGCAGTTTGATAGCTTTAGCTGCTTGTGACGATTGCGATTGCACTGTATGCTGCGAATGTCCAGAACCATTTTCTTGCTGTTCATGATCCTGTATTAATTCAGCTAACCTAGCCTTCAATTCGAGGTAACTGTTTCTTGTTTCCTCCTTGTGTTCTGCATGCATATCTAATTCAGTTTGCGCTTCCACAAGAGATTCAATTTGGGTCTGAATAGCTTCATATTTGTCCCAAATTTCACTTAAGTTATCGAAATTAGCTCTCAATATGAAAATGTTGACCTGTTCTGGTAATTTATCAAGAAATTTTCGAACAAAGGTAAATTCTCTTTTGATTATACCCCTTCTTTTGACAAGAGCTTTTAAATCCTGCTCCATATTGAATGTTTATGAAACTTGCTTAAAGGAGAGAAAGAAAGAAAAGGAATGTTGTGACCTGAAATGTGTTGCGATGCAGGCTTCTGCATTGTTGCGAATGAAATGCTGATCATCTGCTACGTACATCCCGATGCCTGGCGTCCTGGGACCCACTGATGTACATCCATGCAGAAGAAACTGTTGCGTTGCACAATAAATATCCGGCCCGGAGGACCAATGTTCGTGTCATGCTTAATTTAATGCGGAGGACCACCTTGATTTTAGCAGCAAACAAGGAAACTGATTTTGTGGACTGTACTCGATAGAGCTGTATTCATATCACTAGATAAATTTATTGCACACGCTACATTTCTTATGTGAATAATCATGAAGAAGACAACAATACATTTAATATTTGAGATAAACTAAAACGGTTCTTTCATTGCAACAACAAGCTGCACACAGCCACACAACGAAGCACATCACATGTCTCAACATGTCTGTAACTCTAAAGGAAGAAGAAGCCTCTTTTTTGCGTGTTGGCGAGTCACATGATTGGCTGGCCGCATAACCGGCGCCAATTGAAATATTCATGCGCCCGCCGGAACAAATGACGATAATGGCACAAACATTCTGTGAGCGTGAAACCACACCACAGAACAAGCAGACACAGATAGAAACTAAGTGAAGCCCAAAGGTCATGTTATATCCATCACTAGGAGTATTATGATTGGTTGGTAGTTGCTAGGAGTAGGAGGAGCTAGGTTGATAAACCTCCATTTAAGCAATGTATAGGAAGCCACTCCCTTCTCTTCACCTTCCTACAACCCCTTAGGGAGCCCATATTTGGCCGAACTCTGAGGTTAACACTGTGTTTTAAACCTGGCGGCTCCTACAGCTAACATCTATTTATTTCGACTTCTGTGGTCATGGGCAACTACAGACGATAAGCGTAATTGAAACATCTTTGTATACAAAACAGTGCAAACAAGTACAGCTTTAATGTGCAAAATGCACCTGTTGTACATTCAAAATCAGTGGGTGTAGCGCAAACCTGCAACGTTATGGAGGAACCGCCGGTGGTAATTACTATTTTTGGTGCATATTTTTAGAAAAATTGATTTTTCTCCACTTTACATTTTTAATACAGTATCTGCTCCCATCGCATTAGTTTTAGAGCTACGACTCTGAATTTTTTTGAGCACATGCTCCATATACCTATGGGTCTACATCATCAGTCTCAGGCTATAAGAGTTAAGACTTGGTTTGGTGGTAAGGACCTCAAACAAGCCACCTCTTCCGAAGAGATTATGGGAGATTTATATAGTGCAACTAAGTGTATTAAGCATATATACCCTAAAGCATTAGTTATTATAAATGGCATAATCAAAAGGCGGGATATAAATTTTAACTTTACAAATAGTGTAAATCAAAATCTTCGTTGGATGTGTGAGCAACTGAAGTGTGTTTTTGTAGACATAAACAAGCAGATTGGAAGTGATTGTATTGGAAGAGACTTAAACAGAAAATGTTCTTCAATGCTAGGAAGAATAATAAAAAATGTAATTAATCTATGTAAAGTACAGGAAAACTAAGCAAGAGAAGTGTAAATAGCATATTAAATACAAATGAAATAGGTACACAAGTACATGGAGATAAGGTACAGGTTAGTACTAACCTAAATTTACAAAATCATCTTAATTATAAAAAACACACAGTAACAAAAAGTAAGTTCAGACAGAAGCATTTTAAAATACTTCTTCATAATATTCAAAGCATTGCAAACAAAAGGGCATTAATTGAACAAAATATACTAACTATGCAGTTAGATGTAATAATTTTTTCTGAACATGGGCTTAAGATAGAAGAAATAAATGTAAATAGTTATGAAAATTATACTTTAGGTACCAGTTTCTGCAGAGAGAAACATAAAAGTGGGGAAGTTGCAATTTATGTTCGAAATGGGCTAAAATATAAATAAATTGACTGTAAAAAATATAGTGTAGAAATGTGTTGTGAGTTAGCCGCAATAGAGGTTAATTTAGAAAAGAAAAACTTTATAATATTAGGGGTGTAGAGTCCACCAATAGCAAACAAAAAAGATTTCTTTAAAATTTTAGAAGATTGTTTATATAACATAGTAAAAAACAAACATAATTGTGCTCGGGGACATTATTAATATAGATGTACTTATAGAAAGTAAAAAGAAACGTTTGTTACTAGAAGTACTAGAAAGAAACAATTTAACATTAATTAAAACAGAACCCACAAGGGTAACCAATCATTCCTCGACCTGTGTCAATCACATATACACAATTATTAAATTATAGATGAGTCGTATTTATTACACATCAGCTTCACTTACATACCTAAATTTAAATTTCGACATATACACAAATTTAAAGCTAGAAGAGTTGTGTAGCAAAATTTAAAAAATGGGAATTAGTGATCATTTTGGACAACTAATTGAAACTAAAATGTTAGGTAAACAAAAAATAAAATAGAAACTAAAAGGATAGTAAATAAAACTACACTAGAAGCTCTAAGAAAAAGTCTACAAGCAATAAAATTGTTGGATATGCACTGCGAAAAAGAAATAAAACATAAATTTGACCACTTTTATACTATTTCAAGAAACTGTTTGGACACAATGGTATCATTGCACAAATTAAAATTAAAAAAACAAAATGGAAACACTTGGGTCTCTAAAGGTATAGACATTTCCAAAAAGTGTATGCAGTTTCTTAACAGTCTTAGCACCCAAATATTGATGCTAAATCCTATAATTACATAGAAAAATACAATAAAATTTTAAATAATGTAATAAGAGAAGTAAAAAGGTTACATAATGCAAAATTAATAAAAAATGCAGAAAATAAAATTAAAACTACATGGAACATTGCAAATTCAAGATGTAAGGAAAATCAACAAAAATGGCAGGGAAATATGTTCATTGAAATAAAGAACCAAGTGATACAAGATCCCATAAAAATAGCTAACCACTTCAGTGAACACTATATAAATATTGTGACTTTGTGGGTTCGAAGAATTAAAAAGCCAAGTTGCACAAACTCAAAATGTTCTTTATTTCCACCGAATTACATTTGATACACTTGCAAATCACAGTAGGATTACGTACCACACACAATTACGTAACACTCACAATTACGTAATACTCACAATTACAACTCACCAGTTCGCAGGACGCAAGTCCACACTGCACTTGCTACTCGGCACCTTGTCGTACTAGTCTTTCTAGACCTGACTAACTAAAAGCTGACTGACTCATCCAATGCATCGCTTATATAGACAAATCGCAGTATCTGGAAATTTCGAGGCTCAACAAATCATCATGGTTTTTCCAGACGTCAGGGGGAGGGGAAAGAGACGGATAGTGACTTGTGGTACTTTTCTCTCCACCCCCTCAGCGAGCGTCACACAGTCACATGAGTAGACGTGGTCCGAACGCTTCCCGTCTCTCACCCTACCTGCCAGTTGGTTTATCGGGCCTTCCGATATCGGGTGACACTGCTCCCTCCTCAAAAGCTGGTCGTCCCGAACATCACCATTGTAGCAGGCCAGACGATCCAAGTGTACCCTCAGGACACCTTCTGGATGCGGTAGACCACGTCGTGAATCCTCTTCACCACACGGTACGGTCCTTGCCATGGCTGCTGAAGCATCGGGCAGCTTCCCTTGGTCCGGGTAGGGCGATACAACCAGACCAGGTCACCTTGCTGGAACCCTTGGCTGTTGGCTTGCCTGTCATACCTGGTCTTCATGCGGTCGCTCGCCTTCTGGATGTTCTAGCGAGCCATCTCGTGCATGTCGTGGAGGTGCTCCACCAGGTTCTCCACATACTCGGTTGCTGGCTGTTTCGCTTCCGGAGGGCTAACAAAAGCCAGATCACATGGGAGGCGTAACTCTCGGCCGAACATTAAGCTGGCTGGCATCATCCCCGTGGTGTCGTGCATTGACGAGCATCAACAAGAACAGTGGCACCTTGACGTCCCAGTCTTGCTGATGGCTGGCCACGACCTTCCTGAGGTGTTCCACTAAGGTCTTGATGTATCTTTTGACCATGCCGCTTGACTGGGGATGTAAGGGTGTGGTGCGGGTCTTGGTCACCCCAAGTCTCTCCAGTGCCTCCTTCATTAGGTTGGACTCAAAATTGGTGCCCTGGTCACTCTGGAGCTCTAACGGCACCCCAAATCGGCAGAATGCTTGCTCCACGAGGCAGTCTGTGATAATCTTTGCCTCCTGGTTCGGGATGGCATACACCTCCGGCCACTTGGTGAAGTAGTCCACGACCACCATCAGGTACTTGTTGCCTCGGTCGGACACTGGGAACGCTCCAGCTATGCCAACGGCGATCCGTTCGAAAGGCGCTCCGACGTACTGCTGCATGCGACCTCGACTCCTATCTGGGGGCTGGGACTCGCCACGCACACGTGACACTGACGGCACCATCTCTCAGCATCTGCTTGGAGCCTCAGCCAGTAGTAGCGCTGCCGTAGTTTGTCAATCGTTCAGTTCGCTCCCAGGTGTCCTCCTGAAGTACCGTCGTGCACTTCCTCCAAGACTTCCGGAACTTTACTCTGAGGAAGTACGAACCATTCTCTCTGCGTCTTCCCATCGGGTGATTCCCATACCCGGAACAGCACGCCCTCTCAGATCTTCAGCGAGTCCCATTGAGCCCAGTACGACTTGTAGGTGGCGCTCCTCATTGCGATGTCCTCCCAGGTTGGTCTTGTCCCTGCCTTCACTTCTCTCAAGAGTAGCCCCAAATCTGCGCCCGCCAGCTGCTCCCTCCTCAGGCCTGCGCTATCCCAGCCATCCGCAGGCACTACCGTGATTACACGGACTGCTGCGGCATGCTCCTTCTCTTCCACTCTTGTGCATTGTTTGCACTCGTCTGGGCAGGGTCTTCGGGAAATGGCGTCGGCATTACCGTGGCTCTTCCCTCTACGAAGTTCAGAGGTGAAGTCTTACAAAAAACATTAGCTTTAAGACTATTTAGGTTGCAAAAAAGTCCAGTACGTTTGATGTCAGGAATACAGAAAAGAGACACATTTAGAAATGCATTTAAAAACTAAATATTTTAACATTACCTTCATTATATATATGTATCAAACTTACATTAAAAAGTTGTGATCAAATCAAAAATAGTGACATCCACAAACCTAACATCAGAACAAAAGATAATTATTTTAGAAATAGACTTACTGGTATCCTAAATAACAAATGCATAGAAAATAGCATCAACGATTTTTATAACCTCCAACCAGCTGAAATCAAACAGATAACAAATGAGAGAACAAAACTAAAGGCTCTTAAAACTTATTTATTACAAAAAGTATTTTATTCCGTGGAAGAATATAAACAGGTTAGGTAGAATATGCTGTTTACACTTCTCATCGACTTTGTAAATATTATTGTATTAATTTTATGTATATACAATTTGACGATCCATGTAAAAAGCTTTATAATTAAACATCAATCAATCAATCAATCAGTACAATTTTAAATGCAAAAAAAGTACTAGATAATTAAAAAAATAATTTTCCTAAAAGTAATTTATTGTTCTTGTACACAGACTGAAGTTGTTTATACAGTTAGTAGGAATGCTAGTTATTCCACTAGCATGGTTATTGATGCACATGCATTAACTTTAATATTGTCATGAACTTTAATTAAAATAAAAATAAAAAATTAATTCCTTCAAAACTAATGATCAGAAATTACTAAAAATTGGTGTGGTATTTTCTAAAATAAAATCCATTAGGCATGCAATGTTTGAAGTTTGTGGGTATAGAAATATAGAAAATAGGAATTTCATTCCCAGGGTCCCTTAAATATTAAAAATATCAATTATTTAGAACAACAAACTTCATACACATGCCATATCTTTTAAGAATATGAAGCTATGAAATAAGTAAATTTTACTTAGGTGTTAGTGGTGTAAATCGGATTAGAGGATCACATTAAATTTAGCCAAGTATTCTTGATAGCTGAAACGTCTGCACACACCAAATAAATGTTGGGACTGTAAACTGGATGATAACCTAAATTGCTATTGCTTACTACTTGTAATCAGTATATTGTGAGATATGTGAACTTGTAATGGATAAAGAAAGCTATATGAATTCCCTAATGTTCTCAATAAAGCAACAACGTAGTGAGTTATATAGTTTCAAATCCAATGTTACATATTGGATACGGATATGTTCATTTTTCAGTCACATAGAAAAGTTTACAGAGCTAGGCTACTTAGGATCATCATTAAATAACTATTAATCCTGGATTAAAAGCTGTGCAGAATAAGCAATATTTTTCATAGAGTCAACATGAAAAATTCAATGCCATGGCCGGAATTAGAACCACGGATCCCCTGGTTTCTATCCACTCTTACCCATTGAGCTACCATGGCCAACTTGCCGTCATGACACTAAATTCTCCATTTGACTCATATATTTCCCCGGTAGACCACTAGGGGCTCTTGCATCCGAGATACACTGTTGGTGGCGACTTTACTGTCATAAATACTTGAGTCCCAGGCTAGTGTGAAGAAATGATTAATTTCCATCAATTAATTAAAGTAATAAGAATTAAATAATGAAGCCTGGGACTCAAGTACTTATGATAGTAAGTCGCCACAAACAGTGCATCTCGGATGCGAGAGCCCCTAGTGGTTTACCAGGGAAATATACGAGTCAAATGGAGAATTTAATGTAATGACGGCAAGTTAGCCATGGTAGCTCAATGGGTTAGAACACTGGACGGAAACCAGGAGATCCGTGGTTCAAATCCCGGCCATGGCATTGAATTTTTCATGTTGACTGTATCAAAAACCTTAGCCTATATATGGCCAGTGTGAAGAAACTATTAATTTCCATGAATTAACTAAAATATTTTTTATCCTAAGAACAAAGGGAAAAATGGATATATTCAGGCCACATCTTAACAACCTAAGGCAATCTCTCTCAGGATACACCTGCAGGTGGGATTGCTTGATAAATAGAGTAGAGCTTTATCACTTTCAAAAGTGTAAATATTTACAAATTTCAAACTAAATGTGAGAATACCATGGACATGATATGAATCACAAAACGTGACTTTAAAATTCAGTGCATCAGAATATATATTTTTCATAGCATGAATTTACCTATCCTTTACATTTTAATAAATGTAGAAAACTCTCAGAGAATAAAGAAACTCGTGAAATATTCATAGAATATTAGTTACCCATTTGATTGGTCATGCACGTATCATAAACACATTTAAGCTATTCATTAGCTAGTTTTGGAATAAAAACATACTAACCAATGAGGTATATTAATTCCAATGTGTAAGGATTATGATACAATGAAGCACAAAATTAATATAATTTGAGTCGACTAATACTCAATGCTCCACTTATTGCTAGTATTTACCTAGAATGCCTTTCGTTAGGATCTTCCTAACATCATCAGCTGTTGTCGACTAATGGATGTTGGTTTGGTGAACTCATTGGAGATGATAGGTGCATCTCTGTCAATATCTTGATGAACTTGAAGTGTGGGTTTTCTTCAAAGGTAGTGTCGAAATTAAACAATTTTCTTTCATATTTCTTTATGAAGATTTTTTCCCATGTGGTTAATGCAGCTGGACCTTGGACACTTTTTAATAATTGGATTTCTCATTCTATATCATGATTCTGCTTCCAAAAATGGTACGCTACCACCGATTTATCTATTTCTTTGTTCCTGAAGTTCCTAAAATGCTCTTTAAGCCTAACATTCAAGTTCCTTTTTGTTTTTCCGATTTAAAAGTTGTCACAGCCCTTGCAGTTTATCCGGTACACACCTGATTTTTTGTCTGTGGGTATCTCCTTTGTATTATGTGATTTCAAAAGGTGTTGTACACTAAATTTGTTCTGTGGGGCCAAAGTTATATTGTGCTCTTTGAAGACTTTTTGGTAAAGGTGTGTAGCTCTGGGATGATAAGTAAATTTTCTGTATGAAGTTTCATTGCTGATCGGGGAAAGAGTAGTTACTTGTTTACATCTTTGTTGTCTTTTGAATTTATCAATTTTCTTTTTGATCAATTCAGCACTGAATCCATTGTATTCTGCAATGTGAATGATATTATTGTACTCTTTGATATATTCCATCTGGTTTTAAGGTACATTAACTAGCCTGTAAGTTAAACTGTTGGTAACAGCATGCTTGTGTTGTCTTTGGTTATATCCATCTGATTTTATGAAATTTTCTGTGTGTGTTTCCTTCCTATTTATGCTAAATTCAAGTTTTGTATGTTGTCTGGTAAGTTTCAATTCTAAGAATGGGAATTCATTCTTTGTCTCTTTTTCTATGGAAGATTTTATTGCAGAATTTTGTAAATTAAGTAATTTTAATAAATCATCCACTTGTTTCTCATTTACTATTGCCCAAATGTCATCCACATATTTATACCAATGTTTGAAAATTAGTGGGAATTCCTTTGTGATATGGGTTTCAAAAAAACTCATGAAGAGGTCTGCCAAAAATGGGGACAATGGGTTGCCCATAAATAGTCCTGATTTTTGTTTGAAAAACTTTTTATTGAATGTAAAAAAGGACTGTTCAATGCAAATATTCGTTAAGTGAAGGTATTCCTCTATGATGTTTTGGTCTAATTGTAGGGACTGAAGCCATATTTCCATGCACTCCATGAGTTTGTCTCTTGGCACACTTGGGAACAAAGAGATTACATCAAAAGATAACATTCGGTCGGTGGGAGAAAATTGTAGATTTTTAGTTTTGTTGATGAATTCCAACAAATTTTTAATACTGTGGCTTTCAAATTTTGGTGGCTCCTTAAATCTTTTGTTTAGCCATTTGGATAGTTTGTAGCAGGGTGTATTTATGTTGTTAATGATTGGGTGCATCTTACATCAAGCAAAATGCTAGAAGAAACCCTATATATAACAACTACAAAACTATTGCAGTACTTTTCTACATTAAACTTAAGTATAAATGCATCAAAATATGAACTCATAACATTTGGCTCGAAGACACTGAATGCGCCTATACAATTAAATATTGACAACAACTTGATAAATAGTGTTGACAATGTACAACTACTTGGGGTCACACTGGACAAAAAATTATCTTTTACACCCCATGTTGACCAATTAGCATTAAAACTAAGTAAAAATTTATTTCTTTTAAAGTGTCTAAAGAACTATGTCCCAGAAGCAACTATTAGAATGATTTATTTCTCCCTCATTCAGTCACACATCTCATATGGTCTGGAGATCTGGGGCAATACTTCGAAATTAAATTTACACAAAATTTTTACTTTACAGAAAAGAGCAATTAGATATCTATCTAATTTAAAAACCAAAGAATCATGTAGGGAAGCCTTTCGTCAGCAAAAAAATAATGACGCTGACAAGCCTGTACATCTACAAAACAATTTTATATATGATAAAACACATCCCATTGCAAACAAATTCGGATATTCATAACAACAACACAAGAAACAAGAATAATTTCGCTACTATGATGTATAGACTCCACCTGTGTGACAAGTTGCCTAGTTACATGGGAGCCAAGCTATATAACAAACTCCCAGCAGAAGTGTCTAGTAACTTAACAAAAATCAAATTTTTCTTGAAATCATATTTAATTAATAATGTTTTTTATTCACTTGATGAATTTCTAAACTAAGACTACAACTTCAGAATTTATTGTTTGAGTGCTAGTTTCTTATTTTACAATACTTATGACTAAAACCCAGACATTGTATTGGGTGTACAAGAATAGAATAGAATAGAATAATTTATTCATCATAAACATTTACACTGGTTGGGCAAGAGCCCAGTAAACAGATGACTCGTCAAGATTAACATTAGAAATACAAGAGAATATATCGAAAACAATTAAAGATAATATGTACAGTGATGCTTAAACAATTATGTGCAAATGCAATCTTGTAGTTGCTACATTGGTCCTAGAGACTGTCTGCCATATATTCTCTTACTGAATAATATGCTTTTTCAGCAAGAGTCTTTTTTAATGTGTTTAGAAACTGGGTTTTATTTTTAATTTCTCTAAATTTTGGCGGTAATTTATTATATATTTTTATGCCTGCATAGAAAGGACTTTTTTCAAATAATGTGAGTCTATGGGCCGGCACTTTCAGATATTTTTGTGTTCTGGTCCCATGAGTGTGTTCATTCTGTTTTATATAATAATTATCAAAATTTTCATACATGTATTTGGTTAATTCATAAATATACTGAGAAGGCAGAGTAAGTATATTTAATTTACGAAATAAGTTTCTACAGGAACTTCTGGAGCTAACCTGCATCATAATACGGATAATCTTTTTTTGTAATTTAAATATTTTATCAAAACCCGTGGCTGCTCCCCAGAGTATGATACCATATGCCATTATGGAATGGAAATAGCTATAGTAAACAGCTTTTCTTGTTTCTATGTTAGTAATTTTTGTTATGCAATGCATGTTGAAGCAAGCACTATTTAATCTTTTACTAAGATATTGAAAATGTTCTTCCCATCTTAGTTGTTCATTTATGTGTACACCTAAGATTTTGCATGTAGATGCAGAACTTACTGGGATGTTACTTGTATAATTTGTAGTATTTGTTTTTCTTGAATGTGTTTTAAATTGTATAAGTGCAGTTTTCTTCATATTCAGTTTTAAACCATTTTTATCGAACCAATTTTTTAGTGTGCTTAGTGTTTCTTTTGTATTCTGAATTAAATCAAATTGATTACCACCATGTAAAAGGATGGAAGTGTCATCCGCATACATTATTGCTTTAGCTTTAATATTGTTTGGGAGATCATTTGTATATATTATGTATAAAAGGGGTCATAAGACGCTTCCTTGTGGAACACCAGATTTTAGTTGTTTCCAATTAGTTATAACAGTTTTTTCTCCATCGTCTAAGATTATTCATTGCTTACGATTTTCCAAATAAGATTTGAACCAATTTAGCGAATTATTTTTTATGCCATAGTGTTCCAGTTTTTTTAACAAAATTTCATGGATTACACAGTCGAAAGCCTTTGAGTTATCACAGATTAACACTGATGTTTGTTGCTTTTCTTCTAATTTTTGGGAGATTTCATTTACAAGATTTATTAGTGCAGATATGGTGGAATGGTTTCTCCTAAAACCGTGTTGTGAGTCAGTCAGTTTGTTGAAGTGTTCTAGATAGAAAATTAATTGGGATTTTACTATTTTTTCAAATATTGTTGAGAACGTAGGAAGAATCGAGATGGGTCGAAAATTTTTATATTCACAGATTCCACCTTTGTGAATGGGCGTCACATTGGCATATTTCATTCTATCCGGAAAAATGCCCATAGCTAGTGACTGATTTATTATATCTGTTAATGGTTCACCTATTTGGTATTTAATTTCTTTTATAAGAAAGGGTGGAAGTTCATCCCAACCCATAGATGATTTAGATTTTAAGTTACTAATTTCTTTTACTATTTTATCTGGGGTTATGCTGGAAAATAAAAAAGGAGGTGTGAACCTCATATACTCAGTAGACAGTTTGTCTTCAGCCTCGCTTATTGAGGGAGGAACATCTCTAATTTGTTCACTAACATCTACAAAAAATTTATTTAATGATTCTGCATACAAGTTGGTGTTTATATTCTTCGGCATAGACGTGGGAAGATTTGATTTTACTATTTTGTTTAAACCTAATTCTCCTTTTACAATTTTCCATGTGGCTTTGCTTTTGTTGTTTGAATTTATTATGTAGTTGTCTATGGCCATTTGTTTAGCTTTTCTTATTACTTTTTTATAAATTTTAATGTATTTCTTATAGTAACTTATGATGAGTGGGTTGTCTGTTTTTTTATATTGTGTATATAATAATCTTTTGTTCACACTTGATACCCTTATTCCCGTTGTACACCAATTTAGTGAGTATTTTTTAATAATTTGTGTACAAGTAATTTTTGGAAAGCACTCATTTCGGTGATTTAGGAGTTCACGGAGAAAGTTATTATAATTTGTATCTACTGAATTTAGGGGACTTAAGGGCCAATATATATTTTTTAGTTTTTCTTTAAATGCATCTATATTTTCCCTACTATACACACGCTTGGTTATACATTTCCTTGGTTTATTGAGATTTTTCGTATCCGGTAGATTAATAATAACAATTTTATGGTCAGAGAATCCAGTTTCTAAGGTCTGACAGTCCCCAGGGCCATATGTTTTATTAGTAATTATATGGTCTATGCTAGTAGATGAAAACATTGTGACCCTAGTTGGATATCTGTGTTTGTGATTAAAACCATATCTCTGTACAATTTGTTCATAATTTCTAGCAACACTTGAGCTCCCCTTAATTGTTTCATTTATCTTGAGTACGTCAATATTACAGTCTGTGGCTAATATTATTCTTATTTTTTCATTCTGTAGTTTACTTAACAGGGTTTCAAGTTTGCTTAGAAATAGTTTAAGTGTAGAGTAGTAGGGGACTCTATATATTGATATTACTATTAAATTTAAGCTAGCAATTTCAATTATAGATAGCTCAAAGATGTTCTCTTCATTTAAGAATTTTAGGTCATCTCGTGTTTTTATTTGTTCAATAAGTTCATTTGATACAAGTATACCGGATCCTCCTCTTTTTGCATTTTCTCTGCTATAATAGTCTGCTAGACTGAAACCCTGCAAAGTATTTAATAGTTGCAGTTCCCCTTTATTTAACCAGTGCTCATTTAAACATATTACTAATGGTTTTTTGTCCACTATGGTTTCTAAAAAAATATTGAGCTGCTCTACTTTACCCACCATACCTTGAATGTTTAAGTGTAACAAGGCATTAATTTTATGCTTTTGATTACTTTCCACATTATTATCGATTTGGTTATTGCGTGCTTCTATAGTGTCACCCACTGTCTCCAACATTAGTTTTCCTGCCTAGTTTTAATTATATTTATCACATTCTCTAGTACCTTTCTTACAATGTATGTACCCTTTCGGTTTAAATGCAAACCATCCTTACCTAGGCAATGGTCGTCCAGGTATTTGTCAATGTCCACATACAAAGCACCTAACCTATCACATGCCCATCTTACATTTTCATTGATTAACAAGTTGTAACTTGGGTTTATGTCACACCTTTTGATTATACTATTCACAGCTACTATTGCTTTGGGGAATTATACATTTAGAATAACATCACCTAAGTTTTAGTTTCTTCTAATATCTGTATGTATATATATATCCAGCAACTTTAATTGTATATATAATTGACGACTTGCCTGTTTTCAACAATGCTTGTAAAACATAAGGTGATAATAAAGTATTATTATTATTATTATTATTATTATTATTATTATTATTATTATTATTATTATTATTATTATTATTATTATTATTATTATTATTATTATTATTATTATTATTATTATTATTATTATTATTATTATTATTATTATTATTATTATTATTATTATTATTATTATTATTATTATTATTATTATTATTATTATTATTATTATTATTATTATTATTATTATTATTATTATTATTATTTATTATTATTATTATTATTTATTATTATTATTATTATTTATTATTATTATTATTATTATTATTATCATTATTATCATTATCGTTATCATTATTATTATTATCATTATCATTATCTATCATTATCTATCATTATCATTATCATTATTATTATTATTATTATTATTATTATTATTATTATTATTATTATTATTATTATTATTATTATTTATTTCCTGTTTTATGAATATAAAGCCATTACGTCAGGTACCCGTGAATGGATATGGGATCAATTCTCTCATTTAGCTTCTTTTTCACATTTTTCTTAACTGAAGAGGAAGCCTGAATTTTGGCTTTGGTCAGTTTCCAAATTTTGCTTAATTATTTGCAGATTATTTGCCTTCAGAGTCCATTTCTTGTGGTTCCGTATCTGATGGCTTGATCATTTTATAGTAGTAGTAGTATTTATTCATCCTTTTGATCATAGTACATGATATAGGACACATCTAGTACTTATAACTAAAAATTGTGCAATAAACATATACACAACACAAGTTTAGAAGTGAAAATTCAGAAACTGTATGCACAATATAATAATAATTTATCTGTAGTTGACATATTAAAAAAATGCACCTATACTATAAAACCAATGTTCTAATAGGAACTTTTTCACACAGATATGCTTTTTAGGTGTTAAGGGAGGCCATTATAAAGGCAAAGTCCAGTATACCAACAAACTGGTGTTATGGGGGATTATACTTATTTGCTCTTTTCTTTGAGTATCATGATTATTATAGTTCTAATAACAAGGAACAGTTTTCAAAGCAAACTGCCGCAGTTCATTTTAGCATTTGTCACTCTCTGTGTTGCATCTTAATGATAAAATTAAACTCAATTTTTCTTATTTGAGTTTGATTTATGAGTCAATATGTTTACACTCAAACTTCACTTACTTGTTGTATAATTGAAACGTTTTTAAGATCATTCAATCTCATCCTCAGCTGTTTGGTGACTAAATGAACCTTCCTCTTCTTCTTCAATTTTTCTGTTCATTATACTCTTGTGCAGAGTTTAGTTGATTCGTTTGGAATTAAAATTGTGTATCTGTATCTCCAGATATCGAAATGGAAGTTTAGATGGAATGCCATAGCTTATCTATGAAAGGTAAAACCAAATTCAATTTCCAAATTTTCACTACAAAAAGCTATAATGCAATATAATAATATTTCAAAATATGTCGTCGAATGATATGATTTGGTATGTCAGCAAGTGACCTCAGTGATGTGTAATACGGGTTTTGTTTGTTCTTGGCATCTTATGTAGCGCCAAACACCATGAGGTCAAGCCTACGTTTCCTTGGTGTTCTCATCCATCACCGCGCTTCCTTGGCTGCTTCTCGAGTGAACCACCACCACGATGTACCCACTGCAATGTACCCTTACCTTACACTATGCTAGCAGCTTGGTTTACCTGCAGATTTAGTTATTTTAGGCAACGACTCTGCCTGTTTCCAAGCTTTCCCAATATATTCAGATCATTGGTCTCTACGCATTACTCTGGCAGATTCCAATTAATTACCAAACTTGAACTGTTTCAATGTATGTCAGTTACTGTTTACCATGAATTGTATATTTTGGGTATAAGGTTGGTAATTTGCTCACTTCCTTCTCAGGCAACAAGCCAGGTGAAAAGACGATTAGAAATTGACGTTTCGGAAGTGTGCATCACTCCCATCATCAGGTTATTTATAAAATGTTATAACCACAAATGAAACACTGGATATGACACAAATATTAACAAAGACAAAACACTATAAAAATTTGCATTACTGAACAAAAGACTGTTTTCAGTAAATTAAATGCCAGGTTTGAAGATGGCATGATTATAGAAAATTTTGTCAAAGAAACGTAACTACTTAACTTGATTATCAAGCTGTATTGATCTTTGCTTCTTAAATCGACGGATTTCAATTTTTAAGGCTGGTTTCCAAGAGGAGCTGAACTGAAATCCAGCATCACTATTAAGCGCACTCCTCTTGGAGGAAATGGCCAAAGCCTCCTTAACTCTCTGCTCCCAGTAACTGCTGCATATTGCCAAAATTGTCGTCTCCCGAAAGTTGGCTCTATGGTCATTATCAAAACAATGCTCTGCCAGCCCAGACTTCTCAGGTTGCATTAAACGAATGCTCCATTCATGTTCAATTATTCTGGTAGCGATGGTCCTTCCAGTTTGTCAGGTAAGCCTACCGCTACAGCTTACATACCGTTTACCGGCAATCTATCCGGCCGAATCAGGAGAATTCTCGCCAAATACCATATCAGGACAAGCACCTCTGAAGATTAAACATCTGTTGAGTCCAGTAAAAGACAAACTGGACTTCCAAGTTCCAGAAGTGTACTGCATTCCCTGTGAATGTCGGACACCATATCTAGGACAAACCGGAAGGACCTTCGCTACCAGAATAAACTAACATGAACTGAGCATTCATTTAATGCAACCTGAGAAGTGTGGGCTGGCAGAGCATTGTTTTGATAATGACCATAGAGCCAATTTTTGGGAGACGACCATCTTGGCAAAATACAACAGTTACTGGGAGCGGAGAATTAAGGAGGCTTTGGCAATTTCCTCTGAAAGTAGCACACTTAATCATGATGCTGGATTTCAGTTCAGCTCCTCTTGGAAAGCAGCCTTAAAAATTGAAATCCGTCGATTTAAGAAGCAAAGATCAATACAGCTTGATAATCAAGTTAAGTAGTTATGTTTCTTTGACACAATGTTCTATACTCACGCCATCTCCTGACCTGGCATTTAATTTACGAAAACAGTCTTTTGTTCAGTGATGCGAGTATTGGTAGTTTTGTATTTGTTTATATTTGTGTTATATCCAGTGTTTGATTTGTGGTTATAATATTTGATAAATATCCTGATGATGGGAGAGATGCACACTTCCGAAATGTCGATACCTAATCATCTTTTCACCTGGCTGGCTGAGCACATTCGTCGCCAGGAAAGCTTCAGGTCTTGTTTTAAGGTTGGTAATTTTTGGCTTAATATTTTCACTCTTGTAATAGGGTTCGAAACAAATATATAACCAGAGCGTGGTGCAGATGACCTACATAGCTGCTTTGCTCCACTCAAACTCTCATATTCAGTGCAGGAATTCAGGCTTTTATTGCATTTGGTGCACTTCCTTTGTTGCTGCAGTGTTTAAATAAGCTGCACAAGCGCAAATTAGTATTGCTACTAATCAAAACAAAATGTAACGAGTGTTCTGTTGTTACAACTTGGTAGTTAGGTAATATAAATTTGATATATCAAAGCAAACATTTAAATTTCTAATGTTTCACAGAGGAACTCTTTACAGACTATGAGAAGGTGGCCCCTCACTTCCTTAATTACTTACTATTTTGTTTCAGGCGCTGAGAGGCCCCATATATGTGACATGTGTGGGTGTGCTTTTAAATCGGCATCGGGGCGGCGAGACCATATGCGTCGTCACACAAATGAAACGCCGTACTCTTGTGGCGAGTGCCACCAAACATTTAGATATAGATGCTCAAGGATACGTCACATGAGGGTAAGTAATCTTATTGTACTTAATGCCATTGTTAGTATTACTAGTGTCATATCCAGTTTTTTATTTCTATTTGCAAGACTGAACATGCCAATTTTGTAGATCTTTATTTTCCAACTACGTAATGCTGTAAGTAGGTCCTAGATTTTGAATAAAAGTCATCTTTTTTCTGAGTAGTCACAGACAATGCTTATTGGAAATTAAGTGCATTTTAGAACAAATACGTTAGATATATATGTTTTTATTTGTCATCAAAATGCATTTTTTCCACATTTTTATAATAAAATCATTTTTTAACATTTAGATGCATTTTCCGGTCATTTTCTTTCTTTTTCAAGAATTTATTGGGCATTTTCATCTGTAGCCCACATTCGGGAGGCCCGGGTATGATTCCCATGACAGACCTGACCTGGATCCGTGAGATTTTTGGGGGGTTTTAAAATAATTTGTGATTAAAAGTTCATATAGTGTTTGCCGATATCGTGTCAGGAGACAACTTGAGAACTGATATTTTTGAACAGGATTTAACAGGCAGTGACATAATGGAAATAAACCACCACTACAATTCGTTACATTCCACAGAATTAAAAATATACGAACTACACTTAAAAATTTCGAAATGTATGAACCCGGCCATGTGGTCTAACTTAGAAAATAATATGCTGTCAATTCTTAATTTGGAAATGTGTAAGAAAACAGCCATTTTGAAACAAAAATTCATTAATCTTCAAAAGAAGCAAGAACCAAATCCACATAAAAAGCAAGATTTATTACTCTCATGTCAAAAACCTAACAATGTAACGAATCTATCCACATGCAACTTCACGGAGAAAGAAATAGATTTACTAAACAAAGGCCTAAAAACATGTGTAGATTACACAAAAAACATTGAAAACTATTATTAAATTTTAGATGAGTCGTATTTTTTTACACATCTGCTTCACTTTCGTACCTATTTTGAGGACATGTTTCGCAAATCATCGTTTGCATCTAAGGCTCTTATGTGACTGAAGCTTTATCCAGCGGTGTGGGTAATTCTGGGGTTGCTGCTGCCATCTGTTGATTTAGTGATGAACTTAAATGTGGGATTCTCTTCTGGCGGGATTTCAAAGTTCATTAGTTGGTTTTTATGTTTTTCTATGTATATCCTCTCCCATATGACGAGTTCACTATGTTTTTGTACGTATTTTAGTAATTCTGTGCTATCTTATTTTTGTATCTTAAGTGCCTGAAGTGTTCTTTCTTTCTAGTGCCTATGTTTCTTTTTGTCCTCCCTATGTAAATTTTTTCACAGTCTTTACACTTAATCTTGTAAATGCCTGACTTTTCCTCTGGTTTTATCTTATCAGTATTATTACTGTGAAGTAGGTTTTTAATGTTGTAATTGTTTTTTGGTGCCAATGTTATATTGTATTTCTTGAATATTTTTTGGAACTTTTTTGTGGCCCAGGGGTGGTAAGTAAATTTAGCAAATCTAATTTCTTGTTTTATTGGTGTGAGAGCTGTGATCTGTTTTAATCTCTCTTGAAGTTTGAATAATTTTAGTTTTTTATCTACAAGGTTTTTTTCCATATCTATTTTTAATTGCAGTTTTTAAGATTTGATGGTATTCGTTTTGATATTCTTGCTGGCTGAGAGGTAGATTTACTAATCTGTGTGTGAGACTGTTGATGGTTGCATGTTTGTGTGGAATTGGGTTGAAACTATTTGCTTTGATGTAATTATCTGTGTGTGTTGCTTTTCTATGGATGCCAAATTCTAGTTTTTCATTGCTTTTTTTGATTTTAAAGTCTAAAAAAGGTAGAGTACAGTCCTCTTCAGTTTCCACTGTGAATTGTATGCTGGGTTCTTGCAGGTTGAGTAGTTTCAAAGCATCATCTATTTGTTTGTAGGGCACTATTGCAAAGATGTCGTCTATGTATCTATACCATGTTTTAAACATATGAGGGAAGGCTTTAGTTATGTGTTTCGAAAAAGCTCATGTGTAGATTGGCCAAAAATGGTGATAGCGGGCTTCTCATAGCTAGTCCTGAAATTTGTTTATAATATTTTCCATCGAAGACAAAATAATTTTGATGTATACATAATTCAGTCATTGCCAAATATTCTTCTATTGCATTGGCATCTAGGTTTATAGAATTTAGCCATTTTTTTCAGTTGAATCAAAAGTTTGTCTAATGGAATGCTAGGGAAGAGGGAGCGGACATCAAAGGATACTAAAGTGTCATGAGGTTTTAGTTTAAGATTTTGAATTTTTTCTACCAGGTCTGAAGAGTTTTTTATACTCAGAGTATGGAATTGTGGAAAGGACTGAAATTTTTTGGATAGCCATTTTGCCAGAAGGTAAGTAGGAGTGTTTATATTATATACACAAAAAACTATCAAACCGGACAACCCTACCCTTGTAGACTATATGGTTTGCCTAAAATACACAAACCCAACATACCCATGAGACCCATTGTAAATAATATAAACACTCCTACTTACCTTCTGGCAAAATGGCTATCCAAAAAATTTCAGTCCTTTCCACAATTCCATACTCTGAGTATAAAAAACTCTTCAGACCTGGTAGAAAAAATTCAAAATCTTAAACTAAAACCTCATGACACTTTAATATCCTTTGATGTCCGCTCCCTCTTCCCTAGCATTCCATTAGACAAACTTTTGATTCAACTGAAAAAATGGCTAAATTCTATAAACCTAGATGCCAATGCAATAGAAGAATATTTGGCAATGACTGAATTATGTATACATCAAAATTATTTTGTCTTCGATGGAAAATATTATAAACAAATTTCAGGACTAGCTATGAGAAGCCCGCTATCACCATTTTTGGCCAATCTACACATGAGCTTTTTCGAAACACATAACTAAAGCCTTCCCTCATATGTTTAAAACATGGTATAGATACATAGACAACATCTTTGTAATAGTGCCCTACAAACAAATAGATGATGCTTTGAAACTACTCAACCTGCAAGAACCCAGCATACAATTCACAGTGGAAACTGAAGAGGACTGTACTCTACCTTTTTTAGACTTTAAAATCAAAAAAAGCAATGAAAAACTAGAATTTGGCATCCATAGAAAAGCAACACACACAGATAATTACATCAAAGCAAATAGTTTCAACCCAATTCCACACAAACATGCAACCATCAACAGTCTCACACACAGATTAGTAAATCTACCTCTCAGCCAGCAAGAATATCAAAACGAATACCATCAAATCTTAAAAACTGCAATTAAAAATAGATATGGAAAAAAACCTTGTAGATAAAAAACTAAAATTATTCAAACTTCAAGAGAGATTAAAACAGATCACAGCTCTCACACCAATAAAACAAGAAATTAGATTTGCTAAATTTACTTACCACCCCTGGGCCACAAAAAAGTTCCAAAAAATATTCAAGAAATACAATATAACATTGGCACCAAAAAACAATTACAACATTAAAAACCTACTTCACAGTAATAATACTGATAAGATAAAACCAGAGGAAAAGTCAGGCATTTACAAGATTAAGTGTAAAGACTGTGAAAAAATTTACATAGGGAGGACAAAAAGAAACATAGGCACTAGAAAGAAAGAACACTTCAGGCACTTAAGATACAAAAATATTGATAAGTCTACAATAGCAGCTCATTTCTGGTCTGAAAATCATGAAATTGAAGATAGCACAGAATTACTAAAATACGTACAAAAACATAGTGAACTCGTCATATGGGAGAGGATATACATAGAAAAACATAAAAACCAACTAATGAACTTTGAAATCCCGCCAGAAGAGAATCCCACATTTAAGTTCATCACTAAATCAGCAGATGGCAGCAGCAACCCCAGAATTACCCACACCGCTGGATCAAGCTTCAGTCGCATAAGAGCCGTAGATGCAAACGATGATTTGCGAAACATGTCCTCAAAATAGGTACGAAAGTGAAGCAGATGTGTAAAAAAAATACGACTCATCTAAAATTTAATAATTTTTCGCTTCACTGTGGTGTTCCAATACAGTTAAATCTCGATATATTGAAAACTATATCGCGAACATTGAAATAGCGATATATAATTTGCCCGATAACAAAAAATGTACGATCAGAACACAGTGCATAGAAACTCTAGATCATATTCAAAATGCAAATTCAAAGGATATTCATATAAAAAATTAATCAAAAATTTAAATGAAAAACCGGTAGTCTACACAAAAGCAGACAAGGGTAACAAAATAGTAATATTGGGCGAAGAAGACTATTGCAAAAAAATGGACAACCTTTTAAACGGAAAAGAATTTGTTAAACTAGAAAACAATCCATTAAAGAAAGCATGCAAATCTGTGGAATTAGCAATTAAAAACAGTAAAATCATGACTAAAAGAGATAAATTGAACAATAAAATAGACAGTCCAAAAACAACATACATATATGGTTTACTCAAAATACATAAATCTGAAATTACCCTCAGACCAATAATTAATAACATTGATACACCCACTTACCAACTATCGAAATGGCTGGTTCAAATCTTCAGATCCTTCACAAAATTTGAAAATTTAAGTATCAAAAACTCGTTTGAATTGTTAAATCTCCTGAAGGGCACAAAGATCAACTCTACAGATGCTTTAGTTTCCTTTGATGTCATTTCTTTATATCCAAGTATACCTACCAATGAGCTTATTTCACTTCTCAAAAAATGGCTGGAATCAATACAAATAACACCTGAAGAAATAGAAGAACTTTCATAACTTACAGAAATTTGTATCAATCAAAATTTTTTCAGCTTTAATGGACAGATCTATAAACAAAAAACGGGCCTAGCTATGGGCAACCCATTGTCTCCCTTCTTGGCAGATTTATTTATGAGTGCTCTTGAAACACATATCACAAAAACTTTTCCAAATTATTTCAAAGTGTGGTATCGCTATGTTGACATTTTTGCAATAGTACCTAAAAAACTCATACAAGATGGTCTTAGACTTTTCAATATACAAAATCCAGCTATAAAATTTACATTGGAAACCGAAGAGGATGGTGTGCTCCCCTTTTTGGACATCAAGATCAAAAAAATTAACAACAAACTCACTTTTGGTATTTACAGGAAACCGACACACACAGATAATTACATTAAGAACAACAGCTTCAACCCAAAACAACATCAACATCCATTTTCAACAGTTTAATCTTTCGGATGATCAACTTTCCACTAAACAGAGAAGATTATCAAGAAGAATACCTACACATAAAAAAAGTAGCTATATCTAACGATTTCAACCCAAATTTAGTAGACAAAACAGTTAACAGACTCAACAAAGCTAAGAAAATAAAAGAAACCACCACCCTAGAACCTACAGGAGAAAAAGAGAAAAAACTTTTTAAAAAATTCACCTTCCACCCATCAGCCTATAACAAATTCCAAAAAATCTTCTCAAAACACAACATAACTCTTGCACCTCAAAATAGGTTTAATATCAGAAATTTGTTAAAAGGCCCTCCCAAAAATTCAATCACTACCAAAGAAAAACCAGGAATCTATGAGATCAAATGTGAAACTTGCCCTAAAATTTATATAGGAAAAACAAAAAGAAATATTAACATCAGAACTAAAGAACATCTAAGAAACATTAAAAATGGTGAAACAGAAAAATAAGCAGTGGCTTTTCATTTTTTGAATACTAGACATGACATCAACTTGGAAACATCTCTAATAAAATACGTTAATCACCCCATAGACCTTTCCGTATGGGAAAAAATCTTCATTAACAAAAATCGTCATAGAGTCATGAATTTTGAAACTCCACCACCGGACATCTTTGACAAGTACATCACGCCATCTATTGACAATACAGAGAAAGAGGAAACCACTACCACTTACACTAATCGAGTATCAGCTGATGATAGAGCAAGAGCTCTTGAAACATGTGCTGTGAATAAACAGTGTGAGTGAAGCAATGTGTCAATATATTCTCGATTCACTTTTGTACTACAGTGACATAGTGTTTGTCAAATATGACCTATAACATATGTGGAAGTGGAGAGAAGTTTCTCAAAGTATAAAACAGTTTTAGCTGACAACCGCCGTTCCTTTACTTTTCATAACTTGAAGATGACCAACGTTAAGTAAGGTATGTTTTGGCTAATGGAACAAATAACTTATTTTTTATTTTATAAAATTGAAATTGACCTGGTGAATTTTGAATTTATTTATTATTTGGTAGCAATAATTGCATTATTTACTAAGAAAGTTAATTTTAAAATATGGTTATTCAAACCATGTATGCATTATTTGTCTGTGGCAGTTATTAATTTATTATTATGAAAGAAATTGTTAATTTTGTTAGATCTTTTTTTTTACATTTTATGTATATTTTTATATTTTAAGGGCATTTTATAACTCATTTTTAGAGAATATTTAGGTCAACAACTTCCGGGCCCTATTTATAAGGCATTGCTGTCAGTAAGTCAAATTACTATATGTTTTGAACAGGAGGTCTGTTGATAGCGAAGACAAACCTCCAAATTGAATTTGGAGGAAAAGCATTGGCATAAAGGAAAACAAACATTGATAGTTACGGAGTGTGTTTTGAATGCCAGTTGACTGAATTCTACTAAAAATTAACAATCTACTACTTCTGTGGTCCTAGTGGTGCTCTATTTACTAATGATCTGGTGTTGGCTTTCAAATAGTGAAGTACCCCTTTGTGTTTTTGAGTATTGCCACTTGATTTAACTGACTGTTGCAGATAAACACTGAATAACAATGACTTTTTTTTTTCTGTGTGATTGACAGAAAATGTACACGGTTATCCAGTGCTTTGAAATCGATACACTAATATTAGTGGCGATTTTGGTAGTGTTTGGCAGTATCATCAATGTGACAATTGCTATTTGCATTACCCTACAATGTGTCAGCAGTGCCACTTAAAATACGGAGACAAAGCATCGTTATATAGCGATTGTACCACACCAGCAAGATAGACAAGATATTTAGGCCTATAATATTGTTAGAATTGGCTGTCTGACCTTGACGATGAGCTTGCTGAAGTAGGCATTTCTGTTGGAACATCATTTCCACAGGTTTGTTTTTTTCGTGCACTTGTGTTATTACTTGGAACATGACCCTTCCTATTCATGGGAGACAACACTTAGTTGAGGGTTTTGTCGCTTTGATTTACAAAGACTTGTAACTACACCACTGCGGGAGGGCGAGTGTCGCCCACTGCATTTGTTGCATACTCGATCATGTAGTTTTACCACAGGTTTAGGCATAAGATTGAAGTTGCAAGTGGTGCTCATGTTTGACGTGTTTTAGGTGGCTATAGGTTTGGGTTGCAACTGCCCTTATCACATCTGAGGTAGATTTCATTCAAAATTACTAGATTGTTCAGGAGGCGATATTGCTGACCTCAGTATTTAGTCAGATTGACAGTTTATGCTCTTGATATGTACTCCTAGGTTATCTTGTGTTCTCGCCAATCATAAGGTTCGAAACACTAACTGGCAAGTGCTGTGTGCTAATTGTAAAGACTGCTAAGTTGAGGAAGCAGCAACTTGGCACCTAATAGCTTCAAAGTATGAAAGATGATATTCTGCTTAATTTCACGGGGAAGATGCCACCTAGAAAATGGACTTCTAATCTTAAAGTGCAGCCGTGCACATTATTTTGTAGGCTTAAGTCATGAAGAGGGTGCATCTCAGGGTTAAATTGGGAACAGAGGGATTACTACACCACATGCCGGATGACAATCCTCCAAAGTATTTCCTTAAAATTAATGCTGTATCAAATTTTATGCCACTAGAAATTCTTAAATTTGAATCTTCGGTTTTAACAGTGGAAGCTGAGAGCAATCTGCAGCTATGTAGTATATCGTAAATACAAAGAACAGATTGACTTTTGGTCTGGTTAAGGAACGTTGGGTACACCTACACCTCCCTTGAAGCTCTAATAAATAGAGTAGTTAAATACTGGGCCTGCACAATACTCCACAACTACTATGGTCATTAGTAATTGAAGCAATGTTATGTACACTAGGCTGGAGGCTTCAATACGATAGTGTGTGCTCACTGTTTGCACTTATCTGCTCAACAGAAAAGAACTCTAATTTGGAGCAGTCACTTCAATGAACGTTTTAAATTATCTCTACAATTTTTAATACAATGTAAATGTGGCACTGGATTATCTTAATTTATCGTAACCTTAGGAATTGAACACGGATAGGATAACTGATAAATTGACAAAATAAGGTTCCAAGTGATTGATTCATCCGGAGAACTTAATAACCAACAGCAAATATCGAACAGGCTTTTGGACATTGAAATCTCAAATGATCTTTCATGCAGGAATTTCAGACGAAATTTGTTTTCAATATTGAAAAACTGTAGCTGAAACTGTTACTGTTATTGTTTTGGGAATGATATCCTTTTTTCACAGGGGTTCTCTCGCAGGTATCTCGAGGTAGAATTCAGTGTAAATGGTAAAGAGACACTTAATGCGATGTCATTTCGGATACTGCCAAATTACTTTTTAATCATATTGTTAAATGTGGATTTTTGCAATGAATGAAGTGGTTACAACGATGAAGGTCACTTTATTACCTATTTCCCCCCCCCCCAAAAAAGAAAGATATTATTTAAGTTAATTGATGTAAATTAATCATTTCTTCATACTAACCATATATAGGCTAAGGTTTTTGATAGATAGAGGCAACATGAAAAATTAAATGCCATGGCTGAGATTTGAACCACGGATCTTCTGGTTTCTATCCAGTTGCTCTTCTTAATTGAGCTACCATGGCCATCTTGTTTCTGAATGCAAGAGCCCCTAGTGGTTTACCGGGGAAATATACAAGTCAAATGGAGAATTTAATGTCATGACTGCAAGTTGGCCATGGTAGCTCAGTGGATTAGAGCAGGTTAGACTGGAGGGAAACCAGGAGATCCGTGGTTCAAATCCCGGCCATGGCTTTGAATTTTTCATGTTAACTCCATCTATCAAGAAAGATATTGTTTGTCCTCAACTTTAAAATAATTTGATGGGTCTCCCTATACTCAAGAAGTGCCAATTTTTTTTCTCTAACATATATGGTACTTTGTCATTCAATGTAATACTTTAAAGGACTGTTTGAAGTGATTAATCATATAATAGAACAAGACTGCCCTCATCACAAAATTCTGCTCTTGGATGATGATTTATGTAACTGAAAAGTAACTTTGTTTGAATAAGAAAGAAAATAAGTTATTTAGTATTGCATGCATTATTAACTAGACTAATTGTACGTTTTTGTTTCGTTTCAGAAAGTGCATCAGCTGTGAACCAGGTAAGAGAAGTAAGATACATATAATACAAATAAAATGTGTAGTGATTATTTTCCATTTATTTTAAGAAGTTGATGACAATACTTCTATCTTCTCTAATTGAAATTAATTTTGTAGACATTTGCCCACATCTTCAGTCAAACACACTTCGTTGTCAAGGATACCAAGTATTTACGTATTACTAACATGTGAAGACGAAACAAACCTAAAAACAGAATCAATTTCCGGTATGTTAAAGTTCACTACGCAATTTTTATTTTTTAGAATAAATGTTTTTTCCCCAACCATTAAATCTATGGGAACATTTAATTGTTTTAATAATCTAACTTCGGGATTTATTTCATGGTCAAATGACCAAAAATGATCTGCCACGGCCGATTTATCAATCTGTTTATATCTAATGTTACGAAAATGTTCTTTCATTCTGGTTTCCAAACTACGTTTCGTCTTTCCAATATAAACTTGATCACAATCTAAGCAATTAAATTAGGAATTTTATCTTTTTTAGAAAATTGTAATAAATTTTTAATACCATATTTATTTTGAGGAACTAAAGTTATACCAACTTTAAAAAAAATTTGAAAATTTTTATTAACCCAAGGATGGTAAGTAAATTTTTTAAATTTATAATCATCTTTTATTTTTTTAAGAGTAGAAATATCATTAATACTTTTTTGATATTTAAATTTTTCAATTTTCTTTTGTATAAAATCTTTATTAAAATCATTAATCAAAGCAGTATTAATAATATGTTTATATTCTTTATTAAATTCTTCTTTATTCAGGGGTATATTTATTAATCTATAAGTCAAACTTAAAAACAGCAAATTTATGTGGAAAAGGGTTAAAACTTTTTTTTATGTAATTATCAATATGAGTAGATATCCTATAAATACCAAAATCTAATTTGTTATTATTTCTTATTATTTTCAAATCTAGAAAAGGAAGAAATCCATTAATTTCAGGTTCTAATGTGAATTTTATAGCTTTATCTTGTAAATTTAGTAATTTTAAAGCATCATTAATTTGTTTTTCAGGAACAATAGCAAAAATATCATCAACATCTATACCATGTTTTAAAAATTAAAGGAAAAGCTTTAGTGACTTGAATTTCAAAAAAGACTCATAAAAAGATCAGCAAGAAAAGGTGAAAGAGGATTACCCATTGCTAAACCAGAAGTTTGTTGAAAAAATTCACCATTAAAAGTTAAAAAATTTTGATCCAAACAAAAATCAGTAATTACACAGAAAATGAAGCTAGTTACAGTGTAATAATAAATATAATACAAATAAAATATTTAGTGATTCTTTTCCAATTATCTTAAGAAGTTGATGACAATTCTTCTATCTTTTCTAATTGAAATTAATTTCATGAGCATTTGCCCACATCTTCAGCCAAACACACTGACAACAAAGTGTGTTTGACAGCTCAGTACGGCAAGGGCCAAGAGAACAGCTGCAGTGTGGACCTGCTGCAGACGGACTGCGTATGTGTGTTATGTAATTCTGCCGGTGTACAAAGTGTATTTCTATGCAAATAAAGAACGTTTTGAATTTCTGCAACTCGAACTTTTAACTCTACGAACCCACAAAGTCACAATACATTTGTTGTACATATTCCATTCAGAATTATGTGAATTATGATGACCTCAAAAGTTGTGCACCAGCAAATGCTGCTATTATCAGTACCATCAGCTATCCTTGCTGAACTTGACCAATTGATTTTGCAGCAGTGCAAGGAAGATCTAGTATAACAGCATTAGCAGACGGTAGCAGTTTTTAATTATGCACAGAGGATCTACCCAAAAGTCTGAAGACCCTGGCCTCCTTCTACCCAGGAGCAATGGATATCTCCGGGGCACTTTCCATAGGGCAATACCTGATTTCTTAAAAAGCCCCCCCCCCATTGACAACAAATTCAAGATGGGTTGGAAGTGGATACACCACTTCCGCACTTCAACCCTGCAGGGAAGACTACTGAAAACCTCGGTGGGACCACCTGGTGATCTAGCACACTTTCTACTAGCTATGCAGGCGTGTACCCGGGACTTCTTAGGCAACCCTCTACCCCATCCGGGTGGCTGTAGTCTGGCCGGAGGTACCCAATTTCCCGTGGCTGTCGGGAACGCACTGCCCCCTCGAGTCCAACTCAATCCGAACAACTCCAAGACAGGAGGGGCTCGGCAGTTCGGCCCGACGTTCCTCTAGTAATGTCAGAGGTACCACGAGTGCTAGGGTTCTGCAGCGCTCGCACCACAGCACCTGAAGGAGACAGATCCCCTCACCTACAGGAAGATGGTAGCAGTTAAAGTAATTCTTGGCATAACCCAGATCAAGCCTGAGCCTGCCAACCTGAGAGCTGTCCTCACACCCATATATACAAGGCAGAAGTAAGCGATCATTCAACCAATATGGGGAGGAAATGTAGTCAGTATCTCAGCACCAGCAGCCGTAAAGTTGACCTTGACTGGGACCTATTGCAGCTCCTCTAATTCCTGAGGATGCTCTGTGGGCACTGGTCCTAACCCAGGGACCTAGGGATTTGAAATTTGCACTGCCCCCCTCAACTCTAAGGAGGACATTCCCTAGCAGGGAACCAGAGTACAATGTTCCAGCTAACTATGCCACAGCTCAAGACAGTAGCAGGAACAAACAAAAATTGCCAAGAAGGAAGGAATGGGACATAACATAACTGAACCAATGGAATTCGTATTAGAACTTATCGAACACTGTGAACACAGATATAATCAAGGTAGTTTTGCTTTTCATGAAGTAACCCCTGAGACTGTATTGAATACTGTTATTCGTTTAAAGTCATCAGACAGTGCGGACATTTATGGTTTATCTAATAATCTGCTTAAATAAGTAATAGAATGTGTGTTGTATCCACTTACCTCTTGTCTAAACAAATGTATTTTAGAAAGCATTTTTCCCAGTAAATTGAAACTGTCAAGGGTTGTGCCCATTTATAAAAAGGGAGATAGAAACAGAACATCCAGTTACTGTCCTATATCATTAGTACCAATAATTTCAAAAGTGTTAGAAACAATCATGTATATTGTGACTTTGTGGGTTCGTGAAATTAAAAGTCCAATTGCACAAACTCAAAATGTTCTTTATTTCCACCGAATTACAGTTGAAACACTTGCTGATTACATAGAATTACTTAGTGCACACAATTACAATTCACCAGTTCGTCTGTCACAGGTCCATTGCACGCTCACAGTTACGTACAACTCCTCTGATACACGTACACCGTCTTCCAGTCCGTCCACACATTCGGCGCTCCTCACGGCTGCTCGCCAAGAACTGAACTGACTCGCCAACTGCAGCCCCTTTTTATAGGAATATCGCTGTTTCTGGAAGTCTCGCGTTTCAGTGAATCACCACGAAGGTTCCAGACGGCAGGTGGAGGGGAAAGAGACGGCCAGTGATGTTTTTCCAACCATCCCTTCGTTAGCGCTATAAGACAAATGGGTAGGCGTGGTCGAATGCCTCCTGGCCCTCACCCAGCCGCCAGTTGGTCGCGCCTTCCGATAAATGGGTGACAATATTCAGCTTTGTGCTTACTTAGAGGAAGCAAATATAAGTGGGGTACAATATGGCTTCAGAAAAGGCAAGTCGACTGTAGATGCAATTGTCTCCCATGTAAAAAATATCCTCTGTGTATTCGAAACAAAAAACATAGCTCAGGCTACCTTCTGTGATCTGAGCAAAGCATTTGATTGTGTGAACCATGCACATCTTTTAACCAAACTTAAATTTTATGGTTTAGGTGACACCGCACTCAAGCTTTTTCAATTGTACTTAACGAATCGACAACAGATTGTCTGTATTGGAGGTGAGCGATCTCGAATGACTGAACTAAAATGCGGGGTTCGCCTGGGTTCCATTCTCGGGCCTTTATTATTAGCATTGATGATTAATGATTTGCCTTCCTTTGTAAATACACACACAATACTATATGCAGACAACACCACTTTTCTCAGTACCAGCTCTGACTATAAAAACTTCAAAACTATAGTAGAAAATACCCAGCTGCATGCAGATCTCTGGTTTAGAGCTAATGGTTTCTTGTTGAATGAAAACAAAACACAGCATCTTTGGTTTAGTTTAAGAGAAATCCCAGAATCAAATGTTGCAAATGAAGTAAAATTTCTGGGTGTAGTGGTGGACAGTAAACTGTCACGGGAGCCTCATATTAACTACATTACTGCCAAGCTTTCAAGAGTAATATATCTTATAAGAAACTTAAGAAATGTTGTAACCGACACATATCAGATCAGTGTATTTCGCTTTCTTTCACAGTATTATTGCATATGGTATCTTACTGTGGGGTAACAGTAGCAATATCAACAAAATCCTCTTGTTGCAGAAAAAGATTGTGCATATAATAATACATTCAGACAAATTAGCACACTGTAAGCCTCTGTTTATAAAATTAAGAATAATGACCATTGTAAACTTGTACATTTATACTGTCCTATTACATCTAAAGAATAATTTACCCGACTACCAATTTAGGCAAGATATTCACAATTATAATATGAGGAATAACAGCCGAATCGATACACCATATCATAGATTGTCGAAATTGCACAACAGTTTTGAAGTGTTAGGCATCAGACTGTTCAAACATTACCAGCTGACCTAATTCATTTACCATACACAGCTTTCAAACGTAGACTCAGAGACAAATTGCTAGCCAATCCCTATTATTCTGTACAAGAATACTTTGAAAATATATCTTAGAAGCTGTAGGAAATGTTTGCCTTAATTCAATTACAGTCTGTAATGATTCATGATTTGTATTGATACACATATACAAGTAGTTTTAAACTCTTACTGAATGACCAATATGCATCTATGCTTAACTGTAATATTAGTTTTAAGTAACAGTAATAGGCATTTCATATATATATATTTTAGATGCTATGTAAAAAGTGCATAGTGTTTAACGCCCGCTTTTACAACATACGGCACTGCAGGTGGTGACACTGATGGTACATGAGATGAAGAAGAAGCACTGGTTGAATGAGATGGCGGGGGAAACCGGAGGTCCCGGAGAAAACCCGTCCCAGCACCGTGTTGTCACTTTGCGGTCGCCTGGGATCGAACCCGGGCTGCCTTGGTGAGAGCCAAGCGAGATGCTATGTATGTGTCTTTTCTTACCATAATTAGTTTAAGTTATTAAATGCTGTATCTCATTGTAAATACCATGTTTATTAGATAGAGTCAACATGAAAAACTCAATGCCATGGCCGGGATTTGAGCCACGGATCTCCTGGTTTCCATCCAGTGGCTCTTACCCATTGAGCTACCATGGCCAACCTGCTGTCATGACATTAAATTTTCCATTTGACTCGTATATTTCCCCGGTAAACCACTAGGGGCTCTCGCATGAGATACACCGTTTGTGACGACTTACTATCGTAAGTACTTGAGTCCCAGGCTTCATCATTTAACTCTTATTATTTTAGTTAATTTATGGAAATTAATCATTTCTTCACTCTAGCCGTATAGAGGTTAAGGTCTTTGGTAGAGTCAACATGAAAAATTCAATGCCTTGGCCGGGATTTGAACCACGGATCTCCTGGTTTCTGTCCAGTCGCTCTAACCCATTGAGCTACCATGGCCAACGTGCCATCCTGTCATGTTCATTATTTAGTACCTTATCATTGTATATATTACTGTAGATATTTTTGACGTTGTCTATTGCTATACTTAGCTTAATGGCAATAAAATCCTTTATTAACAAAAAAAAAAAAAAAAAAGCAGCAAGGATAGTAGCAGTCCAAACCAATTGTTGGCATAACCCAAATGAAGCCTGAGAGCTGTCCTCGCACCCACTGTACAAGTTAGAGGCAGCTGATCATTTAATTGATACTGGGAGGAGACATAGCAGCCGTAATGTTGACCACCTTGACTGGGATTCACTAATTGCAGTTCCTCAAATTCTTTAGGATACTCCCTGGGCATTGGTCCTATATGTAGGCACTTGAAATCTGCAAAGGTTGAATGAACTCTGGCTCAATGTTCCAGCTGAGTGTGCACAGCACAACTCAGCACAGTAGTAGCAGTAATTTATTTCATTCAATGCTTCTGTAGCTTGTTGCACAGTAACCCTCAACTTGTCAATATTTGGATTAAATCTTATTGAGCATAAACATAGTCAAAGTTTATATTTATATACAAAGTATAAAAAACATTTTTTCACTAAAAATTCAATGTTTTTGAACAGTGAGGTTATTCATATTTACAATAATATTCCTATAACTTGTACCAATTTTTAAAGAGTTAACATAGTAATGTAAGCATAACCAAAGTTCAACTATTGCTTAATGTTTCTATTTTTAGTTCAGTCTTCCTGCTTCTGAAATCTATATTTGTTCTTGTACTTAATTTGAATATTCTTTTTTTGGGTGTGACTGAATAAACAAGTGCATTGAATGTGCCAGTGATAAAGTTTTAACCACCACGTTGTGTTCTCTCAAATATCTGTCAGTTCTTCAGGCTTAGACCGTTGCATCTGTTGCCTTTCGTCGTACTCATAGATGTTGTGGCTCGGGGTCCATCTCGAGTATCTGCATCACTGCTAATGGTTATTATGGATTAGGATTTTGCTTAGGGTTCTTTGTAACATTATTAATTTATTAACAAGAAAGTGGAGAGCATTGATAAACGAGGATAAAATACGAGGGCTGTTCAATAATGATCATAATTTTTGGCACTAAAATTCAGTCTTATTTTATTGTGACTCTGTGGGTTCATAGAATTAAAAGGCAGAGTTGCAGAAATTCTAAATGTTCTTTATTTTCATAGAAATACACTGTTCAATTCTCACGTAACAACATTACATCACATAACAACACAATCTTCCAAGGTTGATGACAACAGCGGCCAGTTCAGCTCTCGTTACAACAACACTCTTGTTATACAACTGTCTTTACAGCAACAACACTCTCTGCTTACTCACTCTGTTTACCACTACTACTACTACTACTCACTTTGCGAGCCGTCACGTCCTTAAATAACCAATTCGTAAATCTAGATTCAAAATAAACCAGAACCCGAAGAATCTCTATCAGTCCAGAAATTTCCGGAAGAATAAAGAAACCAAATATTCTATCACATTCCAGAAGCGTAACTTGCCGGCAAGTCCTTTACCTCAGTTATCTCTGCTTGCCGGCGCTGGTTTACAATAGCCGCACTATCATTAACTGCTTAGCAAGGCTCATTATTACCATGAAACTTAATCCGCCGACTGTTTTCTTATTTGTGCCGAAACTTTAATGCCTGTTGCTGTGACCCCCCAGGGGCCTACTTCGGTAGGTACGGGTTTGGCGCATCCGTGGTTCCGAGCCAACAGTCTCCCTCGTGTGAGCTCCTCTTCGTGGTTGAGGGAGACGGTCAACAGGCCCACCCACCTGTAGGCCATGCGTGGAGACCTGTGGAGAAGGTTTTTAGATTCTTGTCTATTTAGAGTTTAGGATTTAGTGAATGAAATTTTTATAGGTTTTGATTGATGTTTTTTATGTACGTGTATTTTTAATAGGTTTTGTTACACTTGTATAGTTTTTAGAAAGTTTTATATCTGGCTTTTGTCATGACTAGTTTTTTTTAAAGGGCACTGATGACCGCAGTAGTTGAGCGCCCTTATATATATATCATCATCATCATCATCATCATCATCATCATCATCATCATCATCCTGTTGTCGTGACGCTGCTCCCTCCTCAAGGCTGGTCGTCCTGAACAGCTCCATCATAGCGGGCCAGACGATCCAGGTGTACCACCAACATCTTCCCTCGGGGCACCTTCTGGATGCGGTAGACCACGTCGTAAATCCTCTTCACCACACGGTACGGTCCTTGCCATGGCTGCTGAAGCTTCGGGCAGCGTCCCTTGGTCCGTGTAGGGCGGTACAACCAGACCAGGTCACCTTGCTGGAACCCTTGGCTGTTGGCTGGCCTGTCGAATCGGGCCTTCATGTGGTCGCTCGCCTTCTGTATGTTCTGACGAGCCATCTCATTCGCGTCGTGGAGATGGTCCACCAGGTTCTCCACATACTCGGTTGCTGGCTGTTTTGCATCCGGGGGGCTTCCAAAAGCCAGATCACAAGGGCGGCGTTACTCTCGGCCGAACATTAAGCTTGCTGGCATCATCCCAGTGGTGTTGTGTGTTAACGGGTGGTAGGCCAGCAAGAATGTGGCACCTTTACGTCCCAGTCTTGCTGATGGCTGGCCACGACCTTCCTTAGGTGCTCTTCTAAGGTCTTGATGTATCTCTCCACCATGCGTTCGACTGTGGATGTAGGGGTGAGGTGCTGGTCTTGTTCACCCCTAGTCTTTCTAGTGCCTCCTTCATTAGGTTGGATTCAAAATTGGTGCCCTGGTCGCTGTGGAGCTCTAACGGCTCCCCGAATCGACAGAACACTTGCTCCGCAAGGCAGTTCGTGATTGTCTTTGCCTCTTGGTTTGGGATGGCATACACCTCCTGCCACTTGGTGAAGTAGTCCACGACCACCATCAGGTACTTGTTGCCTCGGTCGTACACTGGGAATGGTCCAGCTATGTCAACGGCGATCCGTTCGAATGGCGCTCCGACGTTGTACTGCTGCATGCGACCCCGGCTCCTAGTCTGGGGGCCGTGACTCGCCGCGCACACATGACATTGACGGCACCATCTCTCAGCGTCTGCTCGGAGCCTCAGCTAGTAGTAGCGCTGTCGTAGTTTGTCGATCGTTCGGTTTACTCCCAAGAGTCGTGAAGTACCGGTGTGCACTTCCTCCAAGACTTCCGGGACCTTGCTACGGGGAAGTACGAACTGTTCTCTCTGCGTCTTCCCATCAGGTGATTCCCATACCCAGAACAGCACGCCCTCTCTTGCCTTCAGTGAGTCCCATTAGGTCCAGTACGACTGGTGCGATGTCCTCCCAGGTTGGTCTTGTCCCTGCCTCCACTTCTCTCAAGAGTGGCCCCAAGTCTGCGTCCGCCAGCTGCTCCCTCCTCAGGCCTGCGCTATCCCAGACATCCGCAGGCACTGCCGTGACTACTCGAACTGCTGCGGCACGCTCCTTCTCTTCCACTCTTGTGCATTGGCCGCACTCCTCTGGGCAAGGTCTTCGAGACATGGTGCCTTCGTTACCGTGGCTCTTCCCTCTACGATGTTCAAAGGTGAAGTCGTACTCCTGCAGCCTCTAGACCCAACGTGCTGTCTGGCCTTCCAGGTTCTTAAAGCTCAATAGCTTGGTTAGGGCGGAATGGTCAGTCCTCAGGTGGAATGGCTGACCGTACAGGTACTTGTGGAAGTGCTCCAATGTCTTTACTACCGCCAGTAACTCTTGCCGGGTGACGTAGTAGTTCTTCTCTGCCTTGGATAGCGTCTTGCAGTAGTAGGCTATTACCCGCTCATGGCCGTCCTTGATTTGCGATAGGACGCTTTCAATGCAGTGGTCGCTGGCGTCGGTGTCCACAATGAAAGCGCCACCTGGTTGTGGGAATTCCAGAATAGGAGCACTGCACAGGTGCACTTCAGGTGCTGGAAAGCGCATTCGCCATCATCCGTCCACACGTAAGGTCGGTGTTTCTCTGTCAGGCGGGTGAGGGGTTTTTGCGTTGTTGGAGAACCCCTTTATGAAGCGGTGGAAACTGCGCAGCTCTCGCTTATCCTTTGCCGATGATGATGTCCAGGTAAGGCAGGCAGGTGTCATAAGTCAGCCCTCTCATCACTGATTCCATTAAGCGTTGGGAGGTAGCTGGTGCGTTGCAGAGGCCAAAGGGCATAACTGTGAACTGCCAAAGCCCTTGGCCTGTCGAGAATGCAGTCTTTTCCTTGTCTCTCGGGTCTAGAACCACCTGGCAGTAACCCGACCTCAGGTCAAGGGTCGAGAACCACTGTGCACCAGCTAGCTTGTCCAAGGTATCGTCAATCCGGGGTAGGGGGAAACAGTCCTTCCGGGTGACAGCGTTCAGCTTCCTGTAGTCCACACAGAAACGTAGCTCGCCGTTCTTCTTTTTCACCAGAACTACGGGGGAACACCAAGGCTGTCAGACTCTTCAATCACTCCCCTGGATTTCATGTCATCTACTATATCCCGTACTGCTTGTTTCGCCAGTGAAACGGGTCTAGGTGGTTGCCGAATAGGCCAAGCGTCTCCAGTGTCAATGCGCTGGAGCACGCGGTCCGTGCGGCCATAGTCATTGTCGCCTTGGCTGAAGACTCGCTGGTATCGCCTCAGCAGTTATCGAACTCTCTCCAGCTGTTCTGTGGTCAGGTGATCGGCCGCCCGCTCCAGTAAACCTACCAGCCGGGGCCCCAGGTATTGCGTCGGTACCGTCTCCTGCGTCTTGTCGATTACGGTTACGCTGACCACGGGTTCGGACGTCCCGAGCTCCGTTCCAGCGTGGACATAGCGATCGGTGTCTGCCAGGTTGAGCAGCCTCCCTGGCACCTCCTCTCGGCACGGCAATAATGTCCTGGCTACACAGAGTCCGTGCACAGGCGTCATCTGGTCCGGCATCATGTTCTTCGTCCGCTGACCTTCCAGTCGCGCCGTCACCACCACCTCGCTTCTCGCGGAGACCATCACGTTGTCCTTAAAGATGACCCTGCAGATTCCCAGGCGTTCTTCGGGTTGCTGGAGTATCACCTCTTCTCCGTTAAGCCGCAGGACCTTCCTGCCGACGTCGACCGTCACCTCGTGGCTCCTGAGGGCATCCAATCCTAGTATCACTTCCTCGGCCACCTTCGCAACGAACACCCACAGACGCACGGCACTCCATCCCAAGGTCAACTTCAATAGGGCCTCCTCCACAGGTAAGGTGTCGCCCGATGCCGTCACAAGCTGGTATGGTAGACTCGGCTTCCTGGTCGGCAAACCCTTGGCCATGTCAGGTCTGATGATGGTCACGGCCGCCCCGGTGTTCACCAGCACGCGGCACGGCTTCCCTCTCACCCAACCGTTCGCGATAAGGCTGTCATCCATACGCCGGCTGACGGCGCGCAGTGTCACTCGAGGACATGGTGGTGATGGCGCCGACGTGCCCCTCTCCACGACGGCCCTTACTAGTTATCCGGCTGCTCTTCCTGGTGTGGGCAGTCTCTCTCCAGGTGTCCCGGCTTTCCACACCCCCAACACAGGCCACTAGGTCTTCGTCGGCGTCCCTCGGCTGTTCTTTTGTCTCCGGTGTAGCGGACGCTCCTCGTTCTCGACGTCGGGATAGCTGTTACCTTGGCCGCCTCCATCCTTAACGCTGCCGTTAGCGCCTCGTGGATGGTTTTATAATCGCCGAGCATTTGGCACTGACGAATCTCCGTGTCTCATACCCCGTCAACGAATGTGTAGGCAGCTTCCCGGGATACGAACTCTGGTGGGAGGTCGACTAGGGCCTTGCTAGCCAGTTGCTCGAATTCCAGGGCGAACTCCTGCAGCGTCTCCCCTGGCTGCTGTGACCTTGCCTTTAGCTGGCTGCGGTACGCTGCGGCTAAGCGGTGGTTTCCAAAACGAATCTCCAGGGTCTCCCAGAGGTCCTTGGGCGCCGGAGTTGTCTGTACCGCGTTCAGGACTTCCGCGGCCCGTCCCAGGAGGCTGGCTATTAACTGTTTGGCCTCTTCCTCTGGTGACCATTTGTTGTGCCTGGCCACTGCGTCGAACTGGTGGCAGAAGACTTAGAAAGTTGTCGCGCCGTCGTATTTAGGAGGTTTGACGCGCGCAGATGTTGTGTCGCGTCCCGGCGTGTCGACCTTTAAATCTTTTAAGCTCCGGCCGACGACGTCCTCCACCATGGTGTTCAGGGACTTTGTGTTGCTGTCGGCCTTTCCCTCTAGGTCGTTAATGCGCTCGTCCACTTCACTCATCCACTTGCCCAGCTCCATGACGTCATCTCTCATGCCGGTCAATTGCTCTTCAAATTTTTCGGCGAGGGCCTCGTTCGCAGCCTTCATTTCTGTGGTCAGTTCGGCCATCTTTGCAGTCAGATTGTGATTTGTCGTTTCCAACTTTGCGGCCAGGTCGCCATTTGCCGCCTCCATCTTCGCTGTTAATTCGTCCTTCATTTCTTCCATTTTCTATAGAATCTTTTCTAATGCAGCCTCCATGGTTGTAATACCCCGCTTCCTGACACCAGTTGTGACTTTGTGGGTTCGTAGAATTAAAAGGCCGAGTTGCAGAAATTCTAAATGTTCTTTATTTTCATAGAAATACACTGTTCAATTCTCACGTAACAACATTACATCACATAACAACACAATCTTCCAAGGTTGATGACAACAGCGTCCAGTTCAGCTCTCGTTACAACAACACTCTTGTTATACAACTGTCTTTACAGCAACAACACTCTCTGCTTACTCACTCTGTTTACCACTACTATACTCACTTTGCGAGCCGTCACGTCCTTAAATAACTAATTCGTAAATCTAGATTCAAAATAAACCAGAACCCGAAGAATCTCTATCAGTCCAGAAATTTCCGGAAGAATAAAGAAACCAAATATTCTATCACATTCCAGAAGTGTAACTTAATCTATGCCGGCAAGTCCTTTACCTCAGTTATCTCTGCTTGCCGGCGCTGGCTTACAATAGCCGCACTATCATTAACTGCTTAGCAAGGCTCATTACCATGAGACTTTATCCACCGACTGTTTTCTTATTTGTGCCGAAACTTTTATGCCTGTTGCCGTGACAATATTCTGTTAGCTTAATGTGAAACAAACACGGTACTCCTGGTTCCCGCCTGTGAGAAGCAGGCAAGTTCAGACAAGTTCAGGTTCGCATACTGCTGCAATGGAGGTAACACGCGAGGAACAATATGCAGCTTTGAAATTCTGCTTTCATCTCAACAAATCTTCAGTTGAGGCCTATACAATGTTACAGAAGGCCTATGGAGAGTCTGTTCTTCCCTACAGCACAGCTCGAAGGTGGTTTAAAATGTTTAAAGAGGGGAGACAATTTCAAAGGAAGGTGGACCCGGTGCTCCAGTTACTGCTCTTACGGAAGACAACATCAACACTGCTGCTGCCATTATGAGAGAGGATCGACAAATTACCTTAAGATCACTTTATGAAATACTGAACATTTCATTGGGTGCCACCCACACGTTGCTGAGAGAAACATTACACATGAGACGTGTTTGTGCGCGATGGGTTCCAAGACTGTTGATTGCCGTACAAAAGGATATTCGCATGCAGGTCTGCATGCAGTTAAAGTTGATGTTAGAGGAAAATCTGCAGTTTCTTTGAAACGTAATCACTGCTGATGAAACTTGGCTACATCATTTTGATCCTGAGAGCGAACAGCAAAGCTCAGTGTGGAAATCTCCTTCATCACCAAACCCCAAAATAGCAAACGTGGTTGCTTCTGCTGGGAAAGATATGGTCATTTCATTCTTTGATATTCATGGAATGGTTTATCAGCATGTTGTACCTGCACACACATCAGTAACTGGAAATACTACAGGGATGTCCTGAAAACATTGCAAGTCCATATCAGGTGCAAAAGTCCACATTTCCTTGAAGCAGGCTGGATGCTGCACAACGATAATGCGCAGCCGCATATTGCCAATGTTGTTGCTGAATATCTTGCAAAAATCAACATGAAGTACATCCCTCACCCTCTCTATAGTTCGGATTTAGCCCCATGTGACTTTTTTCTATTCCCTAACTTGAAGAAACGCCTTCGTGGGAGGCAATATCCATCATCAGAAGCAGTGGTGAAGGCTGCGGAGGCGATTTTGCAGGATCTCTCAAAAAATGGTTTCCAGCATGTCTTTGAAGACTTCCAGAAACGCTGGGACAAGTGCATTGCATTCAGGGGAGACTATTTTGAGAAGAACCATCAAAATTATGATAATGAATAAAGCTAAGTTGTCAAAAAAATTTTGATCATTCTTTATTGAACAGCCCTCATAACAGTATAGTCCTTGCTGTAATCTGTAATGGATTTTGTCCTTTTTGTACAAGTTAGTAGTGTATTTGTCACAGCTCTATCCGCACAATACACAGTCTCACTCTTCACTTGGATAGTGGTATGTCTTGATACATATTTTATGGTGGAACACATAAACTGCTGTTCTTGTTGTGACATCTCTCTGGTTGCACTCCTTTTTTCAGTTGTCCATCATGGCTGAGGTGGTGTAGAATTCCAATTCTATCTCCCTGTTCTTCGTTTGTCGTTTGTTATAGTTGTGTTGGTGGAACGGTTACCATGGATTTATCTTTTTTAACAGAAACCTCTCATATAATGCACTGATTATTCTTATAAGAGTGAGAGGGGTACTGACGGGCCTAAGCACCAATGAATGCATCACTTCAACCAATGGAATTCACATAAATCACAAATGACAGATATATGTTCACTTCACATGGAGCAATCAGTGCGTTATCTGAGAGGTATCTATTACCAGAGATAAATCCATGGTAACCGTTTGAACGGCGCCACAATAACAAGTTCCTGGTAGGGTCTTGTGGTTGGCAACCAGTGCTGCAGCTTTATGTCCTCTATGACGTAGGCATCACCTGCGGTGCTGTATGTAAGAAAAGCGGGCATTAAACACTACACATTTTCATTTTTTCTATGAAGTAAGTCTCCCTCATGAGCTGATATAGATAGATAATTTATTCACCTTGTAAATCATACATTGTACATGAGTACTATGATATAAGACACGTCAAATTGTGAATTTACAGTGCAATTAACTATACTTGTAAATTATACTGGTCGCCAATTTAGAAAGTGATTGACATTTCGTCTGGAGAGAGAGGTGACGTTGCCACTTACTACTGCCACGTGGAGAGCGCGATAGCACTACACGTGCGAGGGTGATTCAGTTGCGACTGCAATGGGTATTTTGTTATTGTTATTATTAATTATTTATAATGTTGTACACAAAGACAATAGTGCAGTCATGGATCCACATGCAAACCCTAGAGCATGCAAGAACACATAAATGTAAAGATAATCGTAACAAAAGAGGCATACCTGTGACATTTTGATGCTTATTGAAGTGGGAAAATGCTGCTTACATAATTTTTCCCAGGAGTTTCTAATTTATACCCCAATGTCTAACTTTCTTCTTTAAAATACTTTTCTTTCTCAGTCTTAACCTTAATGCCCTTACTGATACCTACACACATGAAATCCTATCAAGCACCTTAGAGAATGGAATACTAGACACCCGTTCAATTTCTCCTCATCGAAGTATTCTCTCAAAGAGCATATTATTTCCCGTGTATGTCCTTTATTTGGAATACCTGTACCAAATACAGTTTTATTTGGTTCCAGAGCACGTTCAGGTTTTCGCTTGTCACTATACTTAGACATAATTAAACATTTATTAAACACAATTGCAAACGATCACAACACGCGCTCAGATACACGGACTTAGGCACATGTAAACCAAAGCAAATTGCCACAAATAAAATGCAAAGTAGCTTGCCTGTACAGGATCTCTAACTGTGAGAGCATTCTGTTTATGTAGTGTTATCAGAAGAGAAATAAAAACCTAATTAATTAAGTATTGTGTTTACTGCAGCGTTTGCGTAACTCGCTCGCCCGCGTCATGCTAAGCCCGTGTTAGAATATCGGCAACCAAGGTTTAGCGTCTAATGTCATGGAAACATCTCGACTCTAATTGGTCATTGACGTACTCATCCCCTCCCATTTATTTAGACCGTTATTCCATGTGGTTACTAACTGTCAATCACATTCTATTTTGGCGACCAGTATAACAAGTCACATCCAATAAGGACAAGACAGTGTTTTTACAAAATAATGATTTATAAAGATATCTCAAGAATTTTATAATATACACAATTAATTCAGAAATGTAACAATATTATAAACTTTCCATAAATTCACTAACAGAATAAAAACAGTGGTCTAGCAAGTATGCCAAAACTGACTTTTTAAATGCGGAAAAATTGCAGGTGATTTAATTGGTTGTAGGCAGTCTATTAAAAAAAGTGATTCCTAGGTTTATTACACCGTTTTGATGAGCTCTTGTGTTACTTCTATTCACATGAATATCCATTCTCTGTCTAGTATCATGATTATGAACTGTGTCATTAAAGCTACAGTGACCGTTTCCTTTCATTAAATTTGATAACGTCTTGAACTAGCACCACTAAAAGCGCCCGTGGTACTAGCTATTCGGTATGCTGCATCTGAGCTACAAGGTCATGATGGCAGAGTTTTTCAGACACCTAGGACTCGCTTTATGAATATTGTCTTGACCTTCTGAATTCTTTTCAAGTCCCCTATTTTGAGCTTTTCCCAGATTATTTTTATGCCATATGTTACGACTGGCCCCACTACTGTCTTAAATAACTGCATGGCTGTGGTTATTGATAGATTGGCTATATTTGGAATATTGTATGAGGCTCTGATGGTTGCTGCTACTGCTCTCCAGGATGTACATATTGAAGGAAGTTGTAGTTGTCTGTATCATAACTCCCAGATATTTCTAGTGTCCTACAACCTGTAGAAGAGCATCTGTAGTGTCCTACAACCAATATCGCGAAATGAGGAGAACATTGAAAAGGTCCGCCAAAAGATCAACGAGGATTGTCGCCAAACGATCGACCAAATTTCAGCAGCGACAGGAATCAGTTGCAGCTCGTGCTCGCGGATTTTGAGGGAGGATTTGCACATGAGACGTGTTGCTGCTAAATTTGTTCCGCACCTTCTCACACAGGAGCACAAAACCATCCGCATGAATGTGTGTCAGGACTTGAAAGCAGAGTTTGTACGTGATCCAAACTTCTTGAACAAAGTTATTACAGGGGATGAGAGTTGGTGTTACGGGTATGACCCAGAAACCAAGCAAGCGTCAAGCCAGTGGAGGACTCCCAACTCTCGCAGACCAAAAAACGCAAGGCAAGTGAGGTCAAATGTGAAGACGATGGTCATTGTCTTTTTTGATGTATTGGGAATTCATACCCCCTGGCCAGACTGATAACCAGCACTTTTACTTGGATGTTTTAAGGCGTCTGCGAGAGGATGTGAGGAGGAAATGCCCGGAACTTTGGCAATGAGGTGACTGGTTTCTGCATCTTGAGAACGCTTCAGCACACACGGTCTTACGAATGACCCACTATTTGGCATCTCAGAGGTGGTCTGTCGTTCCCCACGCTCCTTATTTGCTGGACCAGGCCCCGTGCGACTTTTTCCTATTTCCACGAATGAAAAAAACGCTAAAAGGGGAGCTTTATGGCGATGTGGAGGCGGTAAAAACAGCTTCACAAAGGGCACTGGACAATATCTAACTTGAGGAGTTCCTAACATGCTTCCAACAGTGGGAAAAGAGACTTGACAAATGTATCGCATGTAATGGAGAGTATTTTGAAGGTGACTGAAGTAATTTTGTAGAAAGGTTCATCAATAAAGTTTTTATGACAACAATCCGGTTTCCTTTGGGTCCCCCCTAATATATTGTTGTAAATCTTGCGGCTAATAAATATCTTATCACTTTACAAAATTCTTAATTGAAGAATGTTTTAATTCAGTACAAGCGTTTTTAGTTAGTTTTCTCTTCTGCTGTATGATATATTATGTTCTTATACATTTTTGTTTTTTAAATTATTATATTATCTATTTCTTGTAATCACATATTCTTTTGTATATTTTTTACCTGTTACTATGCTAATGTTATTCTTTATATTGTGTTTGACCTATCCATTATCTTGTACAAGATATCAAGAATGAATAAAGATGAATATGAATGAATGTCACCATGTGGCATTATTGAGCTGCCACAACAACCCAGAGCCGGACGCATGGGCAGGAGAGAAAGAGACAGAGAGAGGCTCCAGAATGTTCTGTCTTTTTCTTGCCACTGCGAATGTTATCGAAAAGTCTGTGACTTTCTAGAAACAATGGCTGGGGGTATAAAAGCCCCCTGGGTGTTAGAACGGCAGTTGTATGATGGTTATTGCGACAGTGGGTGTTTGAAGTGTACTGCAGTGATTTCTTTCATTTGTTTATGTGCTGTGGAGCACTGAGTCGACCTTGAAGACAGCTGATGTCAATTTCACGTCTTTTTACTGCAATTAAGAGTGTTCTAAATTTCTACAAACCAGACTTTTGATTCTACCTAACCCTGGCAGTCACAGAGTGTGGCTATCTATTCCTACATAAAATATAATTATTTGTCACAAACTTCATTTATCTTTTTAAGAAAATTGATAGATTTGAAGAAATCAAACAGACCTTTAAATGATTTAATGGTATGGAAAAAAATATTCATTTTAAAAAATAGGAATTCCACATGGTTAATTATTATTCTATAGTTGCATTATATTTTGATGTCACTTAACGTAAACAATAATTTATCTTTAACATTTGAACTTTGTCTTTATATTGTCATTAATGGAGTTTTCAGGCCATATACATTTATCACATAAATGTAACTACAGTAATGTTCCCTAAATTGGAGATTAATGTTATATATTATTCATTACGCATGGTTTTATCAAATAAAGACAATATAAAATATGACGTCATTTCTTTATATCCAAGTATACCTACCAATGAGCTTATTCCACTTCTCAAAAAATGGCTGGAATCAGTACAAATAACACCTGAAGAAATAGAAGAACTTTCACAACTTACAGAAATTTGTATCAATCAAAATTTTTTCAGCTTTAATGGGCAGATCTATAAACAAAAAACGGGCCTAGCTATGGGCAACCCATTGTCTCCCTTCTTGGCAGATTTATTCATGAGTGCTTTTGAAACACATATCACAAAAGCTTTTCCAAATTATTTCAAAGTGTGGTATCGCTATGTTGACGACATTTTTGCAATAGTACCTAAAAAACTCATACAAGATGGTCTTAAACTTTTGAATATACAAAATCCAGCTATAAAATTTACATTGGAAACAGAAGAGGATGGTGTGCTCCCCTTTTTGGACATCAAGATCAAAAAAATGAACAATAAACTCACTTTTGGTATCTACAGGAAACCGACACACACAGATAATTACATTAAGAACAACAGTTTCAACCCAAAACAACACCAACATGCCATTTTCAACAGTTTAATCTTTCGGATGATCAACTTTCCACTAAACAGAGAAGATTATCAAGAAGAATACCTACACATAAAAAAAGTAGCTATATCCAACGGTTTCAACCCAAATTTAGTAGACAAAACTGTTAACAGACTCAACAAAGCTAAGAAAATAAAAGAAACCACCACCCTAGAACCTACAGGAGAAAAAGAGAAAAAACTTTTTTAAAAAATTCACCTTCCACCCATCAGCCTATAACAAATTCCAAAAAATCTTCTCAAAACACAACATAACTCTTGCACCTCAAAATAGGTTTAATATCAGAAATTTGTTAAAAGGCCCTCCCAAAAATTCAATCACTACCAAAGAAAAACCAGGAATCTATGAGATCAAATGTGAAACTTGCCCTAAAATTTATATAGGAAAAACATAAAGAAATATTAACATCAGAACTAAAGAACATATGAGAAACATTAAAAATGGTGAAACAGAAAAATCAGCAGTGGCTTTTCATTTTTTGAATACTAGACATGACATCAATTTGGAAACATCTCTAATAAAATACGTTAATCACCCCATAGACCTTTCCATATGGGAAAAAATCTTCATTAACAAAAATCGTCATAGAGTAATGAATTTTGAAACTCCACCACCGGACATCTTTGACAAGTACATCACGCCATCTATTGACAATACGGAGAAAGAAGAAACCACTACAACTTGCACTAGTCGAGTATCAGCTGAGGATAAGAGCAAGAGCTCTTGAAACATGTCCTGTGAATAAACAGGTTTGTGAAGCAATGTGTCAATATATTCTCGATTCACTTTTGTAATAAAATATGATATTTTGTTTGTTGCAGACACCTGCAGAGACCTATGCTATTCACAGTACAAGCATGATCAGTGCTTAAACCCAACTTCTGTGCCTGTTACTAAATCCAGCTGCTGCTGTTGTACGGTCATCACAGGTCAACCAATGGGATGGGGCACTCCTTGTCAGCCTTGCCCACCTCAAATGTTCCTTTGAGTTTGAGTGACTCTGTCCTCATGGAGCAGGAATGACATTCAACGGTGACGGTAAGTAGTTCTACAGTACTCAGTAGCTGCTTAAATAAGGATGGAATGTGTGTGTTTGCCTCATGTTCTTGAAGTCCCAGGTTCAAATCTTGATTAGGGTGAGTTATCTAGATAACGTTTTTCTCCAGGGTTTTCCCTTATCCTGAAAGATGAATGTCTGGTAACTTTAAGCTCTATGGATCCTGAACTCATTTGAACTCATTATTAATATCACCTTGTAGCTGTTATGCTGCTGCCACAGGCTGGAGCCGAGCACTCGACAGGAGAGAAAAAAGCAATGAGAGGCTCCAGAATGTTCTGCCCATTGTGGCTGCCACTAAAGTTCTCAAAAGGTCTACAGCTTTCTAGAAACAATGGCTGGGGAGGTATAAATACCCGTAAGGTGTTAGGAGCAGCAGTTATCTGTTGGTTATTGAAAAGTCGACAATAGAGGTCTGCCACAGTGATTTCTTTCATTTGTTTTTGTGCAGGAAAACCGAATCGGCCTCGAACACAGCTGACTCTCAATTTCACATCTTTTTACTGCAGCAAAAGTTGTTCTAAATTTCTGCAAACCAGATTTTGGAATGTATGTAACCCTCGCAGTCACATTAAGTTAATTAATGGAAACTGATTGTTCCTCCACAGTAGCACCTCTTGATTCAGGATGGCATACACCTCCGGCCACTTGGTGAAGTAGTCCACAACCACTATCAGGTACTGTTGCCTCCTCTGACATCGGAAATGGTCCAGCTATGTCGACGACGATCCGTTAGAATGGCGGTCCAATGTTATACTCCGATTCACTCCACAAACAGGCAATCTTCAATAGTTTAGCACACAGACTGGAAAACATTCCTCTCACAGCAGAAGAATACAAAACGGAATACAACAAAATAATCAAAATAGCACAAAAAAATAACTTTCCCAAATTATTAGTAGATAAAAAAGTGAACTTAACAAAAAAGAAGAAGCTAATAAAGGAAACCACGTTCCAAGCTGTTGCCAATGAGTGTATTATTTAGGGATACAAATGCAGATATCTGTGTAATAACGGAACATGGGCTCAGTAGTGATGAAATTTATAACATTGACAACTATAAACTTGCTAATAGATACAGCAGATCTATGCACAAAGGGGGCAGAGTTGTAATTTTTACAAAAAATGACATGTGCCACCAAACTTAATTTAGAAAACTATTGTATAGAGAAATTTTTTGAAGTAACAGGGATCAAGGTAAGGACAGATAAGGGAAATGTGTTAATTTTTGGAATATATAGGTCTCCTTCAGGTTCTGCCAAAGATTTTATTTCACATTTGGAAGTTATGTTAAGTAAATTTGTTAAATAATGTACAAAAATTATCTTAGCTGGGGACTTTAATATAAATTTAGATCTCTCTGATACCATCTACATAGTGTTAAAAGAAGTATTTAATTCATACAACATTAGAGATTTAATTAAGGAACCAACAAGAGTAACGGCTAACAGCTCATCTATTATCGACCACATAGCATCTAATATACAAGAAATATCAACTAATGTAGTAAATGTTCATATTTCTGATCATTATGCTCAGCTGGCACACTTTGATATTGCATGTTGTGATAGAATCACTGAAGAAATCATGGTCCGCAGAAGCGTAACTGAAGAAAATATATATAATCTTGTAAATATCCTAACTGCTGAAAATTGGGAAAACGTTTTTGAAAAAACTAATGTTAATGATAAATGGAATGAATTTTATAATAAGTTTAGGATTCATTTTGAAGCTACATGTCCACTCAAAAAAGTTAGAGTAAATAAAGCCAGGAAGAAAAGAGTTAAACTGCCATTTGAAGTAGTTAAATCCAAAGAAAAAATGGAAAGCATGCATGCCCTATATAAAAGCACTCTCTCAGACCATTATAAAAGTAAATACAAAGATGCCAAACAGGAGTATATAAACAGTCTTCTAAATGCAAGGATAGCCACTTATAGAGAACAAATAAATCAGTCAATTAACCCTAGCAGAACAACTTGGAACCTAATTAATGAGTGTAGGGAAAACAAAAAGCTGCATCAAAACATAAGCCTAAACATAGATGGGGAATTAATACAAGACCCAACAATCATATGTCAGAAATTTAATGAATTTTTTATAAACGTAGCTTCACATAATAGACTGTCTCCTAATGTATATGCAAACAACGACATCGGCATCAAATCATCAATATTCCTTGAACCAACAACAGAAAACGAAATCACCAACATAATAAACAAACTACCTAAAAAAGCAAGTTGTGGATGGGATGATATTAGTCCAGTTATTTTAAAACAATGTAAAACAGCTATTTCAAAACCTTTAACACACCTGATTAACTATTCCATTGAAGTCGGTCAATTTCCTGAAATTTTGAAACTAGGATTAGTCAAACCAATATTTAAAAAAGGGGATGAACAGGATGTTAGTAACTACAGGCCGATCACCTTAACATCAGAAATAGCTAAGCTTTTTGAAAGAATTTTATTAGAAAGATTAATTAAGTATTTAAATAAACATAATGTACTACAAGATTTTCAACATGGGTTTAGAAAAGGTTGTTCCGCAGTCTCTGCAATCATACAGTATATACATGAAATAACAAGTAAGTTAGAATCTAATGATAAGGTAAGCTCACTATTTTTCGACCTGACTAAAGCATTTGACTGTGTTGACCATAGCATCTTATTACACAAACTAAGTTAAATTTATTTATTTATTTATTTAGCATTTAATTTCTGTACAGAAATATTTGCTTTTTCAAGATACAGTACAAACAATACAAACTAGAAATTCAGAAAATACAGAATTAATTCTGCATGCAATAATCAGATTAAATTGTATCAATGTCAACAAAGACAGAAAACTTACATGAATTGTCAACCATTAGTATCATAAAATTATTCTCATGTAATCATTTACTCTACTTAATCTGGTATCTAAAATATTCAAAGAACTCTTGAGTACTATAGAAGCACTGATTTATTAAAAATGATTTCACATCTCTTCTGAATCTTTTCTTATCATTGTTTTTGATTTTCTTTAAGATTAAGTTATACATGTGAATCCCTTTATGAAGTACTGAGTTAAGTTTTTTATTTGATCTTGATCCCAGTATATGTAATTTAGTATTATTCCTAGTATAATGTTCATGAATAGTGTTATTTGTTTGAAAATATTGTATGTTGTTGTTTATAAAGCATACGGTTTCTAAGATATACAGACATGGCAGAGTTAGTATATTATTCTCCTTAAAATATTTCATACAATGAGTCCCTTTACTTAGATTAAACATTCTTCTTATTAGTACAAAATTGAATCGAGAATATATTGACACATTGCTTCACTCACCTGTTTATTCACAGGACATGTTTCAAGAGCTCTTGCTCTTATCCTCAGCTGATACTCGACTAGTGCAAGTTGTAGTGGTTTCTTCTTTCTCCGTATTGAAACCACTACAACTTGCACTAGTCGAGTATCAGCTGAGGATAAGAGCAAGAGCTCTTGAAACATGTCCTGTGAATAAACAGGTGAGTGAAGCAATGTGTCAATATATTCTCGATTCAATTTTGTACTAGTTTGTGCTTCACTGTCCCTACGCTTCTTTCAAGTTTATACTTTGATTCTTCTTATTATTTTCTTTTGTGTTACAAATAAATCTTTTATTTCGGTAGCTGATCCCCAGATAAAGATACCATATGCAAGATAAGACTGAAATTATGGGATAATGGGACTACCTCTAGAATTGTTTTCCAGTTACCTAACTGGTCGGAAGCAATATACAGAAGTAAATCATAAAACGGGAAAAATTGTAAACAAAATTCAATCAAAAATAGAAACAGTTAAATATGGAGTACCTCAGGGAACAGTACTAGGGCCTCTACTTTTCATTATATATGTTAATGATATTATTTGTCCACAAAATACAGCTATAATAACTTACGCAGATGACACAACTGCCATATGCTGGAACAAGACATTGGAAGCTCTAAACAAAAATTTAAATCACACTGCTAATACCCTAATCAAATACTTTGAATCCGTAAATTTAAAATGTAACATGCTAAAAACTAAAGTAATGTGGCCCAATACATCAAGAAAAACTACCTCCAATACAGAATTGCAAATAAACACCACCACCATTGAAGAAGTAAAATCATATAGGTTTCTTGGAATAATTGTTGATAAACAGTTAACATGGGCTAAACATATAGATTATATATGTAATAAAATTACTAAATCTATATACTTGCTTAGGTATTTTCAAAGTTACAAAGACACTAGGCTTCTGCAGATGATTTATTTTGGATGTATATATCCTTACTTTAACTACGGGATCGAAATATGGGGTACAGCTGCAAAATGTCACATGGACATGTTACTAATTCTACAGAAGAAATGTATTAGATTGATTTATAGCCTAAAAGGGAGGGAATCATGCAGAGAAACATTTAAAACTGAAAATATGTTCACAGTCTATTCTCTGTATATATACAGAACTATATTATTCATAACCGATAGATTTACATTAGTACGAAACAACCAAATTCACGACTATAGTACAAGAAATGGTGATAACTATCACATGCATAATATTAACAGGTGTGTCACTGAAAAGGACATTAATATCAGAGGGATCAAACTGTATAATTAACTACCTAGTGAGATAAAAATTTTGACGAATAGCTCAAAACCAAAATTTAAAAGTAAATTAAAACAATATTTGTTAAATAAATGTATATACAGCCTAGATGAATTGTAAATTATATATGTAAGAATTTGGTACTAGCATACAAATGTCATATTGTTAAATAATTTGTATAGAAATGACGTGTCCAAAATCAATGTACATCTGATAAACTGGATCAATAAACTATCAATATCAATCAATCAATGCTGCTATTTTAGCTCTTTGTGCTGCTGCTGTTGGTCTTGTATGTGATGATGCTGCTGCAGCTCTTTGTATTACTGTTGCAGCTGTTCATGCTGCTTCTGCAGAAGTCCATGCTGCTGCACCTGCTGCTGCTGCTGCTGCACGTCATTGAAGTTGAGATGCTGCTCCTGATCTTGGAGTATTAGTACTCGTTCATGCTGCTTCTGCAGATGTCCGTGCTGCTACTGCTGTTGCAGCTGTTCATTCTGCTGCTGCAGTTCTGCATGCTCCTGCTGGAGCTCTTCGTGCTGCTGCTGCACGTCATTGAAGTTGAGGTGCTGCTGCTGATCTTGCTGTATTAAAACTCATTCATGCTGCTTCTGCAGATGTCCGTGCTGCTGCTGCTATTGCAGCTGTTCATTCTGCTGCTGAAGTTCTGCATGCTCCTGCTGCTGCTGCATGTCATTGAAGGTGAGGTTTTGTTCCTGATCTTGCTGTCTCTCTTGCACTAGTGCTTGCTGCTGTTCATATACTTCTATCTGCTGCAGCAGTAAATTGTGGTCCTGCACCAGCTCATTATTCTGTTCATCCAAGTTGTCCATAACAAGCTGCTGCTCCTCAAGGCGCCCGTGAGCTGTAACAATTTTACAAACGGTTTCACATATGATATTCTACTTCATGTTCTGTAATGAACTGTGTGATATACATGTATCAGCATGGCATACATGTATATGGTGTGGTATACAGTATGTATACTGTATGTATGCTGTTGGTTTCTGAATAACCTGAATTATTCAAACAGTATTTAGCTTCTGTTATATAAATTTCAGTTTAATTTTGTAATTCAAAGTGTTGGCCAACACAAGCGAAATATCCAACCTGACTGGTAGAAACACTAAGAGAATTTAAGCATTGGATTTAATCACAATATCATATTTTCCAAAGCCAGGAAAGTGTTAATTTTAAAATCAGATTTATTGATCCATAGATAAATAATCATTGTTTCTCGTTGTTCTAGGAGATCCATTGTACAAAGAGAAACCATGTAAAATTGATATGCTGTTATTGTTGAGTGGTTATGAGAATGTGTCTTGTGGTTACACAAGTTCAATCCAAGACATAAGTAAACACATGCTGTTATGTGTATTAGCAAGGATGGGTTTCGTTAATATGTACAGCTTGAATCAGAACTTTACATAAAACTGGTTTTGCTACCATTGTTGGTGGGAAATTCAAATGTACTTCATGGATGCACAAATCTTGAAGCAGGACTCTCATCTAAACTGCAACTATTATTTATTAAGCCTAATCCAGTACTTTATAGTTTAATCAGGCTATGTTAGTGTTGATATGTAGCGACATGGACATACAGGTGTTGAATTAGTGCTTTTATTTAAGCTGTGGATTTGCCTTTTTTTATGTATGGCAGTAAAAATGTTTTAAGTATAGTGTAATCTATATAAACCTGAACCATTTCATTAGGTCATAACTTTTGAACCAATAATAGGACACACGTGCAACTTTGGGAGAATATAACACAGTTGGGAGATTACATTACAGTATTATTTTAGTTAATTGATGGAAATTAATCATTTCTCCACACTAGCCCTACATAGGCTAAGATTTTTGATGGATAGAGTCAACATGAAAAATTCAATGCCATGGCTGGGATTTGAACCACGGATCTCCTGGTTTCCGTCCAGTTGCTCTTAACCTTTGAGCTACCATGGGCAACATGCCGTCCTGACATTAAATTCACCATTTGACTCATATATTTCCCCGGTAGGCCACTAGGGGCTCTCGCATCCGAGATACGCCATTTGTGGTGACTTACTATTGTAAGTACTTGAGTCCCAGGCTTCATCATTTAACTTTTATTGTTTTATTTAATTGATGGAAATTAATCATTTCTCCACACTAGCTGCACATAGGCTAAGATTTTTTATGGATAGAGTCAACATGAAAAATTCAATGCCATGGCCGGGATTTGAACCACGGATCTCCTGGTTTCCGTCCAGTCGCTCTTAACCTTTGAGCTACCAAGGCCAACGTGCTGTCCTGACATTAAATCCTCCATTTGACTCATATATTTGACTTATATATATATATTACATTACCCTTTTTACATCTCAGAGAAAATGTTGGATGTGTCCTCCACTAGCATCTATACATGTACTCGTATCACCATATTCTCACAAGGTTTACGGAGAGATCCTCGCCAATGTTACTTACTTCAGTATTAATGGATTCCTTGTGAACACAATTGTCCGTGGCCTATTCTTGGACACTCTGTTTTTTAGATACCTCCCACAAGAAAAAATCCAGCATAGTTAGGTCAGAGGATCTGGGTGGGCAATACATTGAGAATGTTCCATTATCAAAGAAACTGGTTACAATATAGAAAATGAGTAGTTGTCAAACAGTTTTTGAGATTACTCACTCAGATAAGATGTTCTTCATATCTCCAAAAGCGCTTTTCGGTCAGGTTTTGACCATCTTCAGTGGGTGTTGACCAGCTACTAAGGAAGAGAAGAGCCGAACCTTCCAAGAAACTTCTGCTGCAGTGATTGTCATTTGGTTATCGCCTGATTTGTAATGCCAACTTCTGGGACTGGAACACTGTGGCTGGACACAGGTGGCTGATGGTCATCTGTGGTGTTGACTGGTTGTAACTGTTTTTCCTCTGGATGTGGATCAATTGAACTGTACACCTGTGGTGGCGGATGAAATTCCATTTTTTCTTTTTTCCCCTCGTTCTCTGGACCAATATTTAAGTTACTGGTTGTCTGTGGGAGATGTGCTTCCTCACTTATATGTTCCTGGAGTAAACTAGATTGGTTTTCATGTGGGTTAATTTCAACTGGGTCTGTGTTCTTTAAGTTTGTTTCAACGACATCAATGTTGGATTTTTTAACTTTTTTAATAAGTTGTAAAACACTGTTTAATGGTGGTATCTCAAAATTCAAAAGATTTTTTGTTTCACTATTTAGGATATAAATTTTTTCCCAAATATCTAGTTCATTAACTGTTTGTACATGTTTCAATAGTTGTATACTTTGGCCAATTTCATGGTTTTGTTTCCAGAAATGGTTGGCAACTGCAGACTTTTCTATTTGTTTAAGTTTTATATTTCTTAAGTGTTCCGTTTGACGGGTTTTTAAATTTCTTTTAGTTCTTCCAATATAATATGCTTCACAATTGTTACATGGTATTTTATATATTCCAGATAATTTTAATTTATCAATAGTGTTGCTTAAAGGTTTTTTGAGCAGATTCTTAAGGCTGAAATTATTCTTTGGGGCTAATTTTATATTATAATTATGAAAAATTCTTTTAAATTTATTGAATGCCCAAGGATGATATGTGAACTTCTTGTAGATAGCAGTAGTTTCTGGTTTCTTTAAAGTAGTAATTGAACTTATGTGGTTTTTGTATATATGTTCATTAATTATTTTAAATATAGTTGATTCTTTAAAGTCATTGATCTTTGCAACATGTAAGATATGTTGGTATTCTAGTTGATATTCCTGTTCAGGCATAGGTACATTTATAAGTCTGTGGATTAAACAATGGAATACTGCAAGTTGATGTGATGTTGGATTATAGTTATTAGCTTTGATATAATTATTCACATGTGTATTTTTCCTATGAATGCCAAAATTCAATTTATTATGGTACTTGGAAATTTTTAAATCCAAAAAAGGTAAAAGTCCTTGATCTTCTATTTCCATAGTAAATTTGATAGATTCATCTTGATTGTTGAAGTTGGCATTACAAATCAGGCGATAACCAAATGACAATCACTGCAGCAGAAGTTTCTTGTAAGGTTCGGCTCTTCTCTTCCTTAGTAGCTGGTCAACACCCACTGAAGATGGTCAAAACCTGACCGAAAAGCGCTTTTGGAGATATGAAGAACATCTTATCTGAGTGAGTAATCTCAAAAACTGTTTGACAACTACTCATTTTCTGTACAAAAGATATCTCACTTTTAATAACTTGACAATGTCTTCTTTAAAACTGGTTACAAGTTCCATGGTGTCATTAGATTTATGGCACTTTGCTACATCTTTCTGGAAATAACCCTCTTTCAATTCGATATCATTTCCTTACACCAGAAGTTAAATGTGAACTTTGTAAATAATTCTATGATCAAGTGTCACAATGTGTTTAATGGATATGCGGAAGGATTGTACTGCTGCTGAATTACAATAAGAAAGCTTTTCACTGATATTGAAGTGTTAAGTTTTGGAGTTAAACTTTGGATTGGCAGGGTGAGAATATATTTCCTGCATATATGAATCTTAAACCAAGAGCCCTACCCAAACTGGATGAATGTCCTTAATGTAGGGTTGTCAAGTCTCCTATATGATACAGCAACTAATTTATTTTGCAACATTTTTAAGCTATCTCCCATTTTTATTTAGTCTGGAAAAAAAAAACTGCAGTATTTCAGAAAATGGACACTAGACTGACAAATAGAACTGCCGTAGTTATGTATGCTCGATTTGTATTAGTAGTAACAGTGAACGAATCGATATTATATTGTGATATCGATAGCATGACTTCATCAAAATGAGGCCATTTCCGTAAATTAATAATTCTTTCTCACTGGCCATGTGTAGGCTAAAGAATGGAAAGATAGTGTCAGACTGAATTAATTTACCTAATAGTGGTTAACTATAAAACTATAGAAGCCCGGGCCTTAAAGTACTTACAAGTGTTACTTACAAGTACTACTCGTGTTTTTCCCGAGTCAGTTGGATAACTTACGGTCATATCGGTACGTTGGCCATAGTAGCTCAATGGTTAGAGCGGCTGGATTGAGACCAGAAGATACGTGGTTCAAATCCCAGCTAAGGCATTGAATTTTTCAGTCTGACTATCTTCCCATACTGAGGCCATTTCCGTTCGCTGATTTCTCATTGTGCATTGATTGAAATCAGCTTGATTTGAAAACACTGCCTTTTGTTTATTTGATGTAGTAAATTTGAACACGGACAAAGAAGAAAATATAACATTTTTTATTTAAGTCCCAAACGGTTTCTATACATAACAAACTTTGATGCAGGCAAGGCTTTAGTGAGAATGTCTGCATTCATCTGTTCCGTTGTGCAGTAGGTAATCTTGATGTCTCCTTGTATCACGGTTTTCCTCATGAAGTGTCCCCTGATGCTTATGTGTTTTGAACGAGAATCAATTATTGAATTTTCTGCTAGATTCTTGGTAGCCTGATTATCATTTAGGATTAGTATATGACTGTATTTTAGTTCAAAATCATTTACTAGTTGTTTCAAATGACGTGCCTCTTTTGCAGCATATCATACACAAAAATTCTGCTTCCACAGTTGATAGGGCTGTTTTTCTTTGCTTTCTAGAATCCCAACTGCTGACTCAACCTGCATATTAAAAACAGTAACCAGTGAATGACTTGTAGTCCACAGGGCAGGATCCCCAGTTTGCATCAGCATAACCAATTATGGGTTTGCTGTTGTAGCACTTCGTGCTGGTGCTGTAGATCTTGAAGGTAATGATGCTACTGTTGCAGCTCTTCCTGCTGCTGTTGTAGGTCTTGAAAGTGATGATAATGCAGATGCAGCTGTTCTTGCTGCTGCATTAGGTCTTGAGGGTGATGATACTGCTTTTGACTCTCTCTGTGCTGCAGCTGTAGGTCTTGGAAAGTGTTAATGCTGCTGTTGCCTCTCTTTGTGCTGCACCTGTAGGTCTTGGAAACTGATGATGCTGCTTTTGCCTCTCTTTGTCTGCAGCAGTAGGTCTTGGAAAGTGATGATGGTGCTTTTGCCTCTCTTTGTGCTGCAGCTGTAGGTCTTGGAAGTGATGATGCTGCTTTTGTCTCTCTTTGTACTGGAGCTGTAGGTCTTGGAAAGTGATGATGCTGCTGTTGTCTCTCTTTGTGCTGCAGCTGTAGGTCTTGGAAGTGATGATGCTGCTTTTGCCTCTCTTTATGCTAAAGCTGTAGGTCTTGGAAGTGATGATGCTGCTTTTGTCTCTCTTTGTGCTGCAGCTGTAGGTCTTGGAAAGTGATGATGCTGCTGTTGTCTCTCTTTGTGCTGCAGCTGTAGGTCTTGGAAGTGATGATGGTGCTTTTGCCTCTCTTTGTCCTGCAGCTGTAGGTCTTGGAAGTGATGATGCTGCTTTGGCCTCTCTTTGTGCTGCAGCTGTAGGTCTTGGAAAGTGATGATGCTGCTTTTGTCTCTCTTTGTGCTGCAGCTGTAGGTCTTCGAAAGTGATGATGCTGCTCTTGCCTCTCTTTGTGCTGCAGCCGTAGGTCTTGGAAAGTGATGATGCTGCTTTTGCCTCTCTTTGTGCTGCAGCTGTAGGTCTTGGAAGGTGATAATGCTGCTGTTGCCTCTCTTTGAGCTGCAGCTGTAGGTCTTGGAAGGTGATAATGCTTCTTTTGTCTCTCTTTGCCCTGCAGCTGTAGGTCTTCGAAAGTGATGATGCTGCTGTTGCCTCTCTTTGTGCTGCAGCTGTAGGTCTTGGAAGGTGATAATGCCACTTTTGCCTCTCTTTGTGCTGCAGCTGTAGGTCTTGGAAGGTGATAATGCTACTTTTGCCTCTCTTTGAGCTGCAGCTGCAGGTCTTCGAAAGTGATGATGCTGCTGTTACCTCTCTTTGTGCTGCAGCTGTAGGTCTTTGAAAGTGATGGTGCTGCTGTTGCCTCTCTTTGTGCTGCACCTGTAGGTCTTGGAAAGTGATGATGCTGCCGCTTTTGCCTCTCTTTGTGCTGCAGCCGTAGGTCTTGGAAAGTGATGATGCTGTTGTTGCCTCTCTTTGTGCTGCAGCCGTAGGTCTTGGAAAGTGATGATGCTGCTGTTGCCTCTCTTTGTGCTGCAGCTGTAGGTCTTGGAAGGTGATAATGCCACTTTTGCCTCTCTTTGAGCTGCAGCTGTAGGTCTTCGAAAGTGATGATGCTGCTGTTGCCTCTCTTTGTGCCGCAGCTGTAGGTCTTCGAAAGTGATGATGCTGCTGTTGCCTCTCTTTGTGCTGCAGCTGTAGGTCTTCGAAAGTGATGATGCTGCTGTTGCCTCTCTTTGTGCTGCAGCCGTAGGTCTTGGAAAGTGATGATGCTGCTGTTGCCTCTCTTTGTGCTGCAGCTGTAGGTCTTCGAAAGTGATGATGCTGCTGTTGCCTCTCTTTGTGCTGCAGCTGTAGGTCTTGGAAAGTGATGATGCTGCTGTTGCCTCTCTTTGTGCTGCAGCCGTAGGTATTGGAAAGTGATGATGCTGCTGTTGCCTCTCTTTGTGCTGCAGCTGTAGGTCTTGGAAAGTGATGATGCTGCTGTTGCCTCTCTTTGTGCTGCAGCTGTAGGTCTTGGAAGGTGATAATGCTGCTTTTGCCTCTCTTTGTGCTGCAGCTGTAGGTCTTCAAAAGTGATGATGCTGCTGTTGCCTCTCTTTGTGCTGCTGCTGTAGGTCTTGGAAGGTGATGATGCTGCTTTTGCCTCTCTTTGTGCTGCAGCTGTAGGTCTTGGAAGGTGATATTGCTGCTTTTGCCTCTCTTTGTGCTGCAGCTGTAGGTCTTGGAAGGTGATAATGCTACTTTTGCCTCTCTTTGAGCTGCTGCTGTAGGTCTTCGAAAGTGATGATGCTGCTGTTGCCTCTCTTTGTGCCGCAGCTGTAGGTCCTCGAAAGTGATGATGCTGCTGTTGCCTCTCTTTGCGCTGCAGCCGTAGGTCTTCGAAAGTGATGATGCTGCTTTTGTCTCTCTTCGTGCTGCAGCTGTAGGTCTTGGAAGTGATGATGCTGCTTTTGCCTCTCTTTGTGCTGCAGCTGTAGGTCTTGGAAGTGATGATGGTGCTTTTGCCTCTCTTTGTGCTGCAGCTGTAGGTCTTGGAAATGATGATGGTGCTTTTGCCTCTCTTTGTGCTGCAGCTGTAGGTCTTGGAAGTGATGATGCTGCTTTTGCCTCTCTTTGTGCTGCAGCTGTAGGTCTTGGAAGTGATGATGCTGCTTTTGCCTCTCTTTGTGCTGCAGCTGTAGGTCTTGGAAATGATGATGGTGCTTTTGCCTCTCTTTGTGCTGCAGCTGTAGGTCTTGGAAGTGATGATGCTGCTTTTGCCTCTCTTTGTGCTGCAGCTGTAGGTCTTGGAAGTGATGATGCTGCTTTTGCCTCTCTTTGTGCTGCAGCTGTAGGTCTTGGAAAGTGATGATGCTGCTTTTGTCTCTCTTTGTGCTGCAGCTGTAGGTCTTGGAAAGTGATGATGCTGCTGTTGCCTCTCTTTGTGCTGCAGCCGTAAGTCTTGGAAAGTGATGATGCTGCTTTTGCCTCTCTTTGTGCTGCAGCTGTAGGTCTTTGAAGGTGATAATGCCTTTTTTTGCCTCTCTTTGAGCTGCAGCTGCAGGTCTTCGAAAGTGATGATGCTGCTGTTACCTCTCTTTGTGCTGCAGCTGTAGGTCTTCGAAAGTGATGATGCTGCTGTTGCCTCTCTTTGTGCTGCAGCTGTAGGTCTTTGAAAGTGATGATGCTGCTGTTGCCTCTCTTTGTGCTGCACCTGTAGGTCTTGGAAAGTGATGATGCTGCTGCTTTTGCCTCTCTTTGTGCTGCAGCCGTAGGTCTTGGAAAGTGATGATGCTGCTGTTGCCTCTCTTTGTGCTGCAGCTGTAGGTCTTGGAAGGTGATAATGCTACTTTTGCCTCTCTTCGTGCTGCAGCTGTAGGTCTTGGAAGTGATGATGGTGCTTTTGCCTCTCTTTGTACTGCAGCTGTAGGTCTTGGAAGTGATGATGCTGCTTTTGTCTCTCTTTGTGCTGCAGCTGTAGGTCTTGGAAAGTGATGATGCTGCTGTTGCCTCTCTTTGTGTTGCAGCCGTAGGTCTTGGAAAGTGATGATGCTCCTTTTGCCTCTCTTTGTGCTGCAGCTGTAGGTCTTGGAAGGTGATAATGCTACTTTTGCCTCTCTTTCAGCTGCAGCTGTAAGTCTTCGAAAGTGATGATGGTGCTGTTGCCTCTCTTTGTGCTGCAGATGTAGGTCTTCGAAAGTGATGATGCTGCTGTTGCCTCTCTTTGTGATGCAGCTGTAGGTCTTTGAAAGTGATGATGCTGCTGTTGCCTCTCTTTGTGTTGCACCTGTAGGTCTTGGAAAGTGATGATGCTGCCGCTTTTGCCTCTCTTTGTGCTGCAGCCGTAGGTCTTGGAAAGTGATGATGCTGCTGTTGCCTCTCTTTGTGCTGCAGCCGTAGGTCTTGGAAAGTGATGATGCTGCTGTTGCCTCTCTTTGTGCTGCAGCCGTAGGTCTTGGAAGGTGATAATGCTACTTTTGCCTCTCTTTCAACTGCAGCTGTAGGTCTTCGAAAGTGATGATGCTGCTGTTGCCTCTCTTTGTGCCGCAGCTGTAGGTCTTCGAAAGTGATGATGCTGCTGTTGCCTATCTTTGTGCCGCAGCTGTAGGTCTTCGAAAGTGATGATGCTGCCTTGCATCTCTTTGTGCTGCACCTGTAGGTCTTGGAAAGTGATGATGCTGCTTTTGCCTCTCTTTGTGCTGCAGCCGTAGGTCTTGGAAAGTGATGATGCTGCTGTTGCCTCTCTTTGTGCTGCAGCCGTAGGTCTTGGAAGGTGATGATGCTGCTATTGCCTCTCTTTGTGCTGCAGCCGTAGGTCTTGGAAAGTGATGATGCTGCTGTTGTCTCTTTGTGCTGCAGATGTAGGTCTTGAAGGTAATGATGCTGATGTTGCAGCTCTTCCTGCTGCTGCTGCATGTCATTGAAGGTGAGGTTTTGTTCCTGATCTTGCTGTCTCTCTGGCACTAGTGCTTGCTGCTGCTCATAAACTTCGATTTGCTCCAGCAGTATATTGTGGTCCTGCACCAGCTCATGGTTTTGTTCATCCAGGTGTCCATCAACAGTTGCTGCTCCTCGAGGCGGCGCCCGTGAGCTGTAACAATTTTACAAACGGTTTCACATATGATATTCTACTTCATGTTCTGTAATGAACTGCGTGATATACATGTATCAGCATGGCATACATGTATATGGTGTGGTATACATGTATGTCCTTGCTGTTGGTTTCTGAATAACCTGAATTATTTAAACAGTATTTAGCTTCTGTTATATAAATTTCAGTTTAATTTTGTAATTCAAAGTGTTGGCCTCTGTTGCCTCTGATGCTGCTGTTGTCTCTCTTCGTGCTGCAGCTGTAGGTCTTTGAAAGTGATGATGCTGCTGTTGCCTCTCTTTGTGCTGCAGCTGTAGGTCTTGGAAAGTGATAATGCTGCTTTTGCCTCTCTTTGTGCTGCAGCCGTAGGTCTTGTAAAGTGATGATGCTGCTGTTGCCTCTCTTTGTGCTGCAGCTGTAGGTCTTGGACGGTGATAATGCTACTTTTGCCTCTCTTTGAGCTGCAGCTGTAGGTCTTCGAAAGTGATGATGCTGCTGTTGCCTCTCTTTGTGCTGCAGCTTTCGGTCTTCGAAATTGATGATGCTGCTGTTGCCTCTCTTTGTGCTGCAGCTGTAGGTCCTCGAAAGTGATGGTGCTCCTGTTGCCTCTCTTTGTGCTGCAGCTTTCGGTCTTCGAAAGTGATGATGCTGCTGTTGCCTCTCTTTGTGCCGCAGCTGTAGGTCCTCGAAAGTGATGATGCTGCTGTTGCCTCTCTTTGCGCTGCAGCCGTAGGTCTTCGAAAGTGATGATGCTGCTTTTGTCTCTCTTCGTGCTGCAGCTGTAGGTCTTGGAAGTGATGATGGTGCTTTTGCCTCTCTTTGTGCTGCAGCTGTAGGTCTTGGAAGTGATGATGCTGCTTTTGCCTCTCTTTGTGCTGCAGCTGTAGGTCTTGGAAGGTGATAATGCTACTTTGGCCTCTCTTTGAGCTGCAGCTGTAGGTCTTCCAAAGTGATGATGCTGCTGTTGCCCCTCTTTGTGCCGCAGCTGTAGGTCCTCGAAAGTGATGATGCTGCTGTTGCCTCTATTTGTGCTGCAGCCGTAGGTCTTCGAAAGTGATGATGCTGCTTTTGTCTCTCTTCGTGCTGCAGCTGTAAGTCTTGGAAGTGATGATGGTGCTTTTGCCTCTCTTTGTGCTGCAGCTGTAGGTCTTGGAAAGTGATGACGCTGCTTTTGCCTCTCTTTGTGCTGCAGCTGTAGGTCTTGGAAGATGATAATGCTACTTTTGCCTCTCTTTGTGCTGCAGCTTTCGGTCTTCGAAAGTGATGATGCTGCTGTTGCCTCTCTTTGTGCTGCAGCTTTCGGTCTTCGAAAGTGATGATGCTGCTGTTGCCTCTCTTTGTGCCGCAGCTGTAGGTCCTCGAAAGTGATGATGCTGCTGTTGCCTCTCTTTGTGCTGCAGCCGTAGGTCTTCGAAAGTGATGATGCTGCTTTTGTCTCTCTTCGTGCTGCAGCTGTAGGTCTTGGAAGTGATGATGGTGCTTTTGCCTCTCTTTGTGCTGCAGCTGTAGGTCTTGGAAAGTGATGATGCTGCTTTTGCCTCTCTTTGTGCTGCAGCTGTAGGTCTTGGAAAGTGATGATGCTGCTTTTGTCTCTCTTTGTGCTGCAGCCGTAGGTCTTGGAAGGTGATAATGCTACTTTGGCCTCTCTTTGAGCTGCAGCTGTAAGTCTTCGAAAGTGATGATGCTGCTGTTGCCTCTCTTTGTGCTGCAGCTGTAGGTCTTCGAAAGTGATGATGCTGCTGTTGCCTCTCTTTGTGATGCAGCTGTAGGTCCTTGAAAGTGATGATGCTGCTGTTGCCTCTCTTTGTGTTGCACCTGTAGGTCTTGGAAAGTGATGATGCTGCCGCTTTTGCCCCTCTTTGTGCTACAGCCGCAGGTCTTGGAAAGTGATGATGCTGCTATTGCCTCTCTTTGTGCTGCAGCCGTAGGTCTTGGAAAGTGATGATGCTGCTGTTGCCTCTCTTTGTGCTGCAGCTGTAGGTCTTGGAAAGTGATGATGCTGCTGTTGCCTCTCTTTGTGCTGCAGCTGTAGGTCGTGGAAGGTGATAATGCTGCTTTTGCCTCTCTTTGAGCTGCAGCTGTAGGTCTTGGAAGGTGATAATGCTGCTTTTGCCTCTCTTTGAGCTGCAGCTGTAGGTCTTGGAAGGTGATAATGCTACTTTGGCCTCTCTTTGAGCTGCAGCTGTAGGTCTTCGAAAGTGATGATGCTGCTGTTGCCCCTCTTTGTGCCGCAGCTGTAGGTCCTCGAAAGTGATTATGCTGCTGTTGCCTCTCTTTGTGCTGCAGCCGTAGGTCTTCGAAAGTGATGATGCTGCTTTTGTCTCTCTTCGTGCTGCAGCTGTAAGTCTTGGAAGTGATGATGGTGCTTTTGCCTCTCTTTGTGCTGCAGCTGTAGGTCTTGGAAAGTGATGACGCTGCTTTTGCCTCTCTTTGTACTGCAGCTGTAGGTCTTGGAAAGTGATGATGCTGCTTTTGCCTCTCTTTGTGCTGCAGCCGTAGGTCTTGGAAAGTGATGATGCTGCTTTTGCCTCTCTTTGTGCTGCAGCCGTAGGTCTTGGAAAGTGATGATGCTGCTTTTGCCTCTCTTTGTGCTGCAGCCGTAGGTCTTGTAAAGTGATGATGCTGCTGTTGCCTCTCTTTGTACTGCAGCTGTAGGTCTTGGAAAGTGATGACGCTGCTTTTGCCTCTCTTTGTGCTGCAGCCGTAGGTCTTGGAAAGTGATGATGCTGCTTTTGCCTCTCTTTGTGCTGCAGCCGTAGGTCTTGTAAAGTGATGATGCTGCTGTTGCCTCTCTTTGTGCTGCAGCTGTAGGTCTTGGAAGGTGATAATGCTACTTTTGCCTCTCTTTGAGCTGCAGCTGTAGGTCTTCGAAAGTGATGATGCTGCTGTTGCCTCTCTTTGTGCTGCAGCTTTCGGTCTTCGAAAGTGATGATGCTGCTGTTGCCTCTCTTTGTGCCGCAGCTGTAGGTCTTCGAAAGTGATGATGCTGCTGTTGCCTCTCTTTGTGCCGCAGCTGTAGGTCTTTGAAAGTGATGATGCTGCTCTTGCATCTCTTTGTGCTGCACCTGTAGGTCTTGGAAAATGATGATGCTGCTTTTGCCTCTCTTTGTGCTGCAGCCGTAGGTCTTGGAAAGTGATGATGCTGCTGTTGCCTCTCTTTGTGCTGCAGCCGTAGGTCTTGGAAGGTGATGATGCTGCTATTGCCTCTCTTTGTGCTGCAGCCGTAGGTCTTGGAAAGTGATGATGCTGCTATTGTCTCTTTGTGCTGCAGCTGTAGGTCTTGAAGGTAATGATGCTGATGTTGCAGCTCTTCCTGCTGCTGCTGCATGTCATTGATGGTGAGGTTTTGTTCCTGATCTTGCTGTCTCTCTTGCACTAGTGCTTGCTGCTGCTCATAAACTTCGATTTGCTCCAGCAGTATATTGTGGTCCTGCACCAGCTCATGGTTTTGTTCATCCAGGTTGTCCATCAACAGTTGCTGCTCCTCGAGGCGGCGCCCGTGAGCTGTAACAATTTTACAAACGGTTTCACATATGATATTCTACTTCATGTTCTGTAATGAACTGCGTGATATACATGTATCAGCATGGCATACATGTATATGGTGTGGTATACATGTATGTCCTTGCTGTTGGTTTCTGAATAACCTGAATTATTTAAACAGTATTTAGCTTCTGTTATATAAATTTCAGTTTAATTTTGTAATTCAAAGTGTTGGCCTCTGTTGCCTCTGATGCTGCTGTTGTCTCTCTTCGTGCTGCAGCTGTAGGTCTTTGAAAGTGATGATGCTGCTGTTGCCTCTCTTTGTGCTGCAGCTGTAGGTCTTGGAAAGTGATAATGCTGCTGTTGCCTCTCTTTGTGCTGCAGCTGTAGGTCCTCGAAAGTGATGATGCTGCTTTTGTCTCTCTTTGTGCTGCAGCTGTAGGTCTTGGAAAGTGATGATGCTGCTGTTGCCTCTCTTTGTGCTGCAGCCGTAAGTCTTGGAAGGTGATCATGCTACTTTTGCCTCTCTTTCAGCTGCAGCTGTAGGTCTTCGAAAGTGATGATGCTGCTGTTGCCTCTCTTTGTGCCGCAGCTGTAGGTCTTCGAAAGTGATGATGCTGCTGTTGCCTCTCTTTGTGCCGCAGCTGTAGGTCTTCGAAAGTGATGATGCTGCTCTTGCATCTCTTTGTGCTGCACCTGTAGGTCTTGGAAAGTGATGATGCTGCTTTTGCCTCTCTTTGTGCTGCAGCCGTAGGTCTTGGAAAGTGATGATGCTGCTGTTGCCTCTCTTTGTGCTGCAGCCGTTGGTCTTGGAAGGTGATGATGCTGCTATTGCCTCTCTTTGTGCTGCAGCCGTAGGTCTTGGAAAGTGATGATGCTGCTGTTGTCTCTTTGTGCTGCAGCTGTAGGTCTTGAAGGTAATGATGCTGATGTTGCAGCTCTTCCTGCTGCTGCTGCATGTCATTGACGGTGAGGTTTTGTTCCTGATCTTGCTGTCTCTCTTGCACTAGTGCTTGCTGCTGCTCATAAACTTCGATTTGCTCCAGCAGTATATTGTGGTCCTGCACCAGCTCATGGTTTTGTTCATCCAGGTTGTCCATCAACAGTTGCTGCTCCTCGAGGCGGCGCCCGTGAGCTGTAACAATTTTACAAACGGGTTACATATGATATTCTACTTCATGTTCTGTAATGAACTGCGTGATATACATGTATCAGCATGGCATACATGTATATGGTGTGGTATACATGTATGTCCTTGCTGTTGGTTTCTGAATAACCTGAATTATTTAAACAGTATTAAGCTTCTGTTATATAAATTTCAGTTTAATTTTGTAATTCAAAGTGTTGGCCTCTGTTGCCTCTGATGCTGCTGTTGTCTCTCTTCGTGCTGCAGCTGTAGGTCTTTGAAAGTGATGATGCTGCTGTTGCCTCTCTTTGTGCTGCAGCTGTAGGTCTTGGAAAGAGATAATGCTGCTTTTGCCTCTCTTTGTGCTGCAGCCGTAGGTCTTGTAAAGTGATAATGCTGCTGTTGCCTCTCTTTGTGCTGCAGCTGTAGGTCTTGGACGGTGATAATGCTACTTTTGCCTCTCTTTGAGCTGCAGCTGTAGGTCTTCGAAAGTGATGATGCTGCTGTTGCCTCTCTTTGTGCTGCAGCTTTCGGTCTTCGAAATTGATGATGCTGCTGTTGCCTCTCTTTGTGCTGCAGCTGTAGGTCCTCGAAAGTGATGATGCTCCTGTTGCCTCTCTTTGTGCTGCAGCTTTCGGTCTTCGAAAGTGATGATGCTGCTGTTGCCTCTCTTTGTGCCGCAGCTGTAGGTCCTCGAAAGTGATGATGCTGCTGTTGCCTCTCTTTGCGCTGCAGCCGTAGGCCTTCGAAAGTGATGATGCTGCTTTTGTCTCTCTTCGTGCTGCAGCTGTAGGTCTTGGAAGTGATGATGGTGCTTTTGCCTCTCTTTGTGCTGCAGCTGTAGGTCTTGGAAGTGATGATGCTGCTTTTGCCTCTCTTTGTGCTGCAGCTGTAGGTCTTGGAAGGTGATAATGCTACTTTGGCCTCTCTTTGAGCTGCAGCTGTAGGTCTTCCAAAGTGATGATGCTGCTGTTGCCCCTCTTTGTGCCGCAGCTGTAGGTCCTCGAAAGTGATGATGCTGCTTTTGTCTCTCTTCGTGCTGCAGCTGTAAGTCTTGGAAGTGATGATGGTGCTTTTGCCTCTCTTTGTGCTGCAGCTGTAGGTCTTGGAAAGTGATGACGCTGCTTTTGCCTCTTTTTGTGCTGCAGCTGTAGGTCTTGGAAGATGATAATGCTACTTTTGCCTCTCTTTGTGCTGCAGCTTTCGGTCTTCGAAAGTGATGATGCTGCTGTTGCCTCTCTTTGTGCTGCAGCTGTAGGTCTTTGAAAGTGATGATGCTGCTGTTGCCTCTCTTTGTGCTGCAGCTGTAGGTCTTGGAAAGTGATGATGCTGCTTTTGCCTCTCTTTGTGCTGCAGCCGTAGGTCTTGTAAAGTGATGATGCTGCTGTTGCCTCTCTTTGTGCTGCAGCTGTAGGTCTTGGAAGGTGATAATGCTACTTTTGCCTCTCTTTGAGCTGCAGCTGTAGGTCTTCGAAAGTGATGATGCTGCTGTTGCCTCTCTTTGTGCTGCAGCTTTCGGTCTTCGAAAGTGATGATGCTGCTGTTGCCTCTCTTTGTTCTGCAGCTGTAGGTCCTCGAAAGTGATGATGCTGCTGTTGCCTCTCTTTGTGCTGCAGCTTTCGGTCTTCGAAAGTGATGATGCTGCTGTTGCCTCTCTTTGTGCCGCAGCTGTAGGTCCTCGAAAGTGATGATGCTGCTGTTGCCTCTCTTTGCGCTGCAGCCGTAGGTCTTCGAAAGTGATGATGCTGCTTTTGTCTCTCTTCGTCCTGCAGCTGTAGGTCTTGGAAGTGATGATGGTGCTTTTGCCTCTCTTTGAGCTGCAGCTGTAGGTCTTGGAAGTGATGATGCTGCTTTTGCCTCTCTTTGTGCTGCAGCTGTAGGTCTTGGAAAGTGATGATGCTGCTTTTGTCTCTCTTTGTGCTGCAGCTGTAGGTCTTGGAAAGTGATGATGCTGCTGTTGCCTCTCTTTGTGTTGCAGCCGTAGGTCTTGGAAAGTGATGATGCTCCTTTTGCCTCTCTTTGTGCTGCAGCTGTAGGTCTTGGAAGGTGATAATGCTACTTTTGCCTCTCTTTGAGCTGCAGCTGTAAGTCTTCGAAAGTGATGATGCTGCTGTTGCCTCTCATTGTGCTGCAGCTGTAGGTCTTCGAAAGTGATGATGCTGCTGTTGCCTCTCTTTGTGCTGCAGCCGTAGGTCTTGGAAAGTGATGATGCTGCTGCTGCCTCTCCTTGTGCTGCAGCCGTAGGTCTTGGAAGGTGATAATGCTACTTTTGCCTCTCTTTGAGCTGCAGCTGTAGGTCTTCGAAAGTGATGATGCTGCTGTTGCCTCTCTTTGTGCCGCAGCTGTAGGTCTTCGAAAGTGATGATGCTGCTGTTGCCTCTCTTTGTGCCGCAGCTGTAGGTCTTCGAAAGTGATGATGCTGCTCTTGCATCTCTTTGTGCTGCACCTGTAGGTCTTGGAAAGTGATGATGCTGCTTTTGCCTCTCTTTGTGCTGCAGCCGTAGGTCTTGGAAAGTGATGATGCTGCTGTTGCCTCTCTTTGTGCTGCAGCCGTAGGTCTTGGAAGGTGATGATGCTGCTATTGCCTCTCTTTGTGCTGCAGCCGTAGGTCTTGGAAAGTGATGATGCTGCTATTGTCTCTTTGTGCTGCAGCTGTAGGTCTTGAAGGTAATGATGCTGATGTTGCAGCTCTTCCTGCTGCTGCTGCATGTCATTGAAGGTGAGGTTTTGTTCCTGATCTTGCTGTCTCTCTTGCACTAGTGCTTGCTGCTGCTCATAAACTTCGATTTGCTCCAGCAGTATATTGTGGTCCTGCACCAGCTCATGGTTTTGTTCATCCAGGTTGTCCATCAACAGTTGCTGCTCCTCGAGGCGGCGCCCGTGAGCTGTAACAATTTTACAAACGGTTTCACATATGATATTCTACTTCATGTTCTGTAATGAACTGCGTGATATACATGTATCAGCATGGCATACATGTATATGGTGTGGTATACATGTATGTCCTTGCTGTTGGTTTGTGAATAACCTGAATTATTTAAACAGTATTTAGCTTCTGTTATATAAATTTCAGTTTAATTTTGTAATTCAAAGTGTTGGCCTCTGTTGCCTCTGATGCTGCTGTTGTCTCTCTTCGTGCTGCAGCTGTAGGTCTTTGAAAGTGATGATGCTGCTGTTGCCTCTCTTTGTGCTGCAGCTGTAGGTCTTGGAAAGTGATAATGCTGCTTTTGCCTCTCTTTGTGCTGCAGCCGTAGGTCTTGTAAAGTGATGATGCTGCTTTTGTCTCTCTTTGTGCTGCAGCTGTAGGTCTTGGACGGTGATAATGCTACTTTTGCCTCTCTTTGAGCTGCAGCTGTAGGTCTTCGAAAGTGAAGATGCTGCTGTTGCCTCTCTTTGTGCTGCAGCTTTCGGTCTTCGAAATTGATGATGCTGCTGTTGCCTCTCTTTGTGCTGCAGCTGTAGGTCCTCGAAAGTGATGATGCTCCTGTTGCCTCTCTTTGTGCTGCAGCTTTCGGTCTTCGAAAGTGATGATGCTGCTGTTGCCTCTCTTTGTGCCGCAGCTGTAGGTCCTCGAAAGTGATGATGCTGCTGTTGCCTCTCTTTGCGCTGCAGCCGTAGGTCTTCGAAAGTGATGATGCTGCTTTTGTCTCTCTTCGTGCTGCAGCTGTAGGTCTTGGAAGTGATGATGGTGCTTTTGCCTCTCTTTGTGCTGCAGCTGTAGGTCTTGGAAGTGATGATGCTGCTTTTGCCTGTCTTTGTGCTGCAGCTGTAGGTCTTGGAAGGTGATAATGCTACTTTGGCCTCTCTTTGAGCTGCAGCTGTAGGTCTTCCAAAGTGATGATGCTGCTGTTGCCCCTCTTTGTGCCGCAGCTGTAGGTCCTCGAAAGTGATGATGCTGCTGTTGCCTCTCTTTGTGCTGCAGCCGTAGGTCTTCGAAAGTGATGATGCTGCTTTTGTCTCTCTTCGTGCTGCAGCTGTAAGTCTTGGAAATGATGATGGTTCTTTTGCCTCTCTTTGTGCTGCAGCTGTAGGTCTTGGAAAGTGATGACGCTGCTTTTGCCTCTCTTTGTGCTGCAGCTGTAGGTCTTGGAAGATGATAATGCTACTTTTGCCTCTCTTTGTGCTGCAGCTTTCGGTCTTCGAAAGTGATGATGCTGCTGTTGCCTCTCTTTGTGCTGCAGCTGTAGGTCTTTGAGAGTGATGATGCTGCTGTTGGCTCTCTTTGTGCTGCAGCTGTAGGTCTTGGAAAGTGATGATGCTGCTTTTGCCTCTCTTTGTGCTGCAGCCGTAGGTCTTGTAAAGTGATGATGCTGCTGTTGCCTCTCTTTGTGCTGCAGCTGTAGGTCTTGGAAGGTGATAATGCTACTTTTGCCTCTCTTTGTGCTGCAGCTGTAGGTCTTCGAAAGTGATGATGCTGCTGTTGCCTCTCTTTGTGCTGCAGCTTTCGGTCTTCGAAAGTGATGATGCTGCTGTTGCCTCTCTTTGTGCTGCAGCTGTAGGTCCTCGAAAGTGATGATGCTGCTGTTGCCTCTCTTTGAGCTGCAGCTGTAGGTCTTCGAAAGTGATGATGCTGCTGTTGCCTCTCTTTGTGCCGCAGCTGTAGGTCCTCGAAAGTGATGATGCTGCTGTTGCCTCTCTTTGCGCTGCAGCCGTAGGTCTTCGAAAGTGATGATGCTGCTTTTGTCTCTCTTCGTGCTGCAGCTGTAGGTCTTGGAAGTGATGATGGTGCTTTTGCCTCTCTTTGTGCTGCAGCTGTAGGTCTTGGAAGTGATGATGCTGCTTTTGCCTCTCTTTGTGCTGCAGCTGTAGGTCTTGGAAAGTGATGATGCTGCTTTTGTCTCTCTTTGTGCTGCAGCTGTAGGTCTTGGAAAGTGATGATGCTGCTGTTGCCTCTCTTTGTGTTGCAGCCGTAGGTCTTGGAAAGTGATGATGCTCCTTTTGCCTCTCTTTGTGCTGCAGCTGTAGGTCTTGGAAGGTGATAATGCTACTTTTGCCTCTCTTTGAGCTGCAGCTGTAAGTCTTCGAAAGTGATGATGCTGCTGTTGCCTCTCTTTGTGCTGCAGCTGTAGGTCTTCGAAAGTGATGATGCTGCTGTTGCCTCTCTTTGTGCCGCAGCTGTAGGTCTTCGAAAGTGATGATGCTGCTTTTGTCTCTCTTTGTGCTGCAGCTGTAGGTCTTGGAAAGTGATGATGCTGCTGTTGCATCTCTTTGTGCTGAAACTGTAGGTCTTGGAAAGTGATGATGCTGCTTTTGCCTCTCTTTGTGCTGCAGCCGTAGGTCTTGGAAAGTGATGATGCTGCTGTTGCCTCTCTTTGTGCTGCAGCCGTAGGTCTTGGAAGGTGATGATGCTGCTATTGCCTCTCTTTGTGCTGCAGCCGTAGGTCTTGGAAAGTGATGATGCTGCTATTGTCTCTTTGTGCTGCAGCTGTAGGTCTTGAAGGTAATGATGCTGATGTTGCAGCTCTTCCTGCTGCTGCTGCATGTCATTGAAGGTGAGGTTTTGTTCCTGATCTTGCTGTCTCTCTTGCACTAGTGCTTGCTGCTGCTCATAAACTTCGATTTGCTCCAGCAGTATATTGTGGTCCTGCACCAGCTCATGGTTTTGTTCATCCAGGTTGTCCATCAACAGTTGCTGCTCCTCGAGGCGGCGCCCGTGAGCTGTAACAATTTTACAAACGGTTTCACATATGATATTCTACTTCATGTTCTGTAATGAACTGCGTGATATACATGTATCAGCATGGCATACATGTATATGGTGTGGTATACATGTATGTCCTTGCTGTTGGTTTCTGAATAACCTGAATTATTTAAACAGTATTTAGCTTCTGTTATATAAATTTCAGTTTAATTTTGTAATTCAAAGTGTTGGCCTCTGTTGCCTCTGATGCTGCTGTTGTCTCTCTTCGTGCTGCAGCTGTAGGTCTTTGAAAGTGATGATGCTGCTGTTGCCTCTCTTTGTGCTGCAGCTGTAGGTCTTGGAAAGTGATAATGCTGCTTTTGTCTCTCTTTGTGCTGCAGCTGTAGGTCTTGGAAAGTGATGATGCTGCTGTTGCCTCTCTTTGTGCTGCAGCCGTAGGTCTTGGAAGGTGATCATGCTACTTTTGCCTCTCTTTCAGCTGCAGCTGTAGGTCTTCGAAAGTGATCATGCTACTTTTGCCTCTCTTTGTGCTGCAGCCGTAGGTCTTGGAAAGTGATGATGCTGCTGTTGCCTCTCTTTGTGCTGCAGCCGTAGGTCTTGGAAGGTGATAATGCTACTTTTGCCTCTCTTTGAGCTGCAGCTGTAGGTCTTCGAAAGTGATGATGCTGCTGTTGCCTCTCTTTGTGCCGCAGCTGTAGGTCTTCGAAAGTGATGATGCTGCTGTTGCCTCTCTTTGTGCCGCAGCTGTAGGTCTTCGAAAGTGATGATGCTGCTCTTGCATCTGTTTGTGCTGCACCTGTAGGTCTTGGAAAATGATGATGCTGCTTTTGCCTCTCTTTGTGCTGCAGCCGTAGGTCTTGGAAAGTGATGATGCTGCTGTTGCCTCTCTTTGTGCTGCAGCCGTAGGTCTTGGAAGGTGATGATGCTGCTATTGCCTCTCTTTGTGCTGCAGCCGTAGGTCTTGGAAAGTGATGATGCTGCTATTGTCTCTTTGTGCTGCAGCTGTAGGTCTTGAAGGTAATGATACTGATGTTGCAGCTCTTCCTGCTGCTGCTGCATGTCATTGATGGTGAGGTTTTGTTCCTGATCTTGCTGTCTCTCTTGCACTAGTGCTTGCTGCTGCTCATAAACTTCGATTTGCTCCAGCAGTATATTGTGGTCCTGCACCAGCTCATGGTTTTGTTCATCCAGGTTGTCCATCAACAGTTGCTGCTCCTCGAGGCGGCGCCCGTGAGATGTAACAATTTTACAAACGGTTTCACATATGATATTCTACTTCATGTTCTGTAATGAACTGCGTGATATACATGTATCAGCATGGCATACATGTATATGGTGTGGTATACATGTATGTCCTTGCTGTTGGTTTCTGAATAACCTGAATTATTTAAACAGTATTTAGCTTCTGTTATATAAATTTCAGTTTAATTTTGTAATTCAAAGTGTTGGCCTCTGTTGCCTCTGATGCTGCTGTTGTCTCTCTTCGTGCTGCAGCTGTAGGTCTTTGAAAGTGATGATGCTGCTGTTGCCTCTCTTTGTGCTGCAGCTGTAGGTCTTGGAAAGTGATAATGCTGCTGTTGCCTCTCTTTGTGCTGCAGCTGTAGGTCCTCGAAAGTGATGATGCTGCTTTTGTCTCTCTTTGTGCTGCAGCTGTAGGTCTTGGAAAGTGATGATGCTGCTGTTGCCTCTCTTTGTGCTGCAGCCGTAGGTCTTGGAAGGTGATCATGCTACTTTTGCCTCTCTTTCAGCTGCAGCTGTAGGTCTTCGAAAGTGATGATGCTGCTGTTGCCTCTCTTTGTGCCGCAGCTGTAGGTCTTCGAAAGTGATGATGCTGCTGTTGCCTCTCTTTGTGCCGCAGCTGTAGGTCTTCGAAAGTGATGATGCTGCTCTTGCATCTCTTTGTGCTGCACCTGTAGGTCTTGGAAAGTGATGATGCTGCTTTTGCCTCTCTTTGTGCTGCAGCCGTAGGTCTTGGAAAGTGATGATGCTGCTGTTGCCTCTCTTTGTGCTGCAGCCGTAGGTCTTGGAAAGTGATGATGCTGCTGTTGTCTCTTTGTGCTGCAGCTGTAGGTCTTGAAGGTAATGATGCTGATGTTGCAGCTCTTCCTGCTGCTGCTGCATGTCATTGAAGGTGAGGTTTTGTTCCTGATCTTGCTGTCTCTCTTGCACTAGTGCTTGCTGCTGCTCATAAACTTCGATTTGCTCCAGCAGTATATTGTGGTCCTGCACCAGCTCATGGTTTTGTTCATCCAGGTTGTCCATCAACAGTTGCTGCTCCTCGAGGCGGCGCCCGTGAGCTGTAACAATTTTACAAACGGTTTCACATATGATATTCTACTTCATGTTCTGTAATGAACTGCGTGATATACATGTATCAGCATGGCATACATGTATATGGTGTGGTATACATGTATGTCCTTGCTGTTGGTTTCTGAATAACCTGAATTATTTAAACAGTATTTAGCTTCTGTTATATAAATTTCAGTTTAATTTTGTAATTCAAAGTGTTGGCCTCTGTTGCCTCTGATGCTGCTGTTGTCTCTCTTCGTGCTGCAGCTGTAGGTCTTTGAAAGTGATGATGCTGCTGTTGCCTCTCTTTGTGCTGCAGCTGTAGGTCTTGGAAAGAGATAATGCTGCTTTTGCCTCTCTTTGTGCTGCAGCCGTAGGTCTTGTAAAGTGATAATGCTGCTGTTGCCTCTCTTTGTGCTGCAGCTGTAGGTCTTGGACGGTGATAATGCTACTTTTGCCTCTCTTTGAGCTGCAGCTGTAGGTCTTCGAAAGTGATGATGCTGCTGTTGCCTCTCTTTGTGCTGCAGCTTTCGGTCTTCGAAATTGATGCTGCTGTTGCCTCTCTTTGTGCTGCAGCTGTAGGTCCTCGAAAGTGATGATGCTCCTGTTGCCTCTCTTTGTGCTGCAGCTTTCGGTCTTCGAAAGTGATGATGCTGCTGTTGCCTCTCTTTGTGCCGCAGCTGTAGGTCCTCGAAAGTGATGATTCTGCTCTTGCCTCTCTTTGCGCTGCAGCCGTAGGTCTTCGAAAGTGATGATGCTGCTTTTGTCTCTCTTCGTGCTGCAGCTGTAGGTCTTGGAAGTGATGATGGTGCTTTTGCCTCTCTTTGTGCTGCAGCTGTAGGTCTTGGAAGTAATGATGCTGCTTTTGCCTCTCTTTGTGCTGCAGCTGTAGGTCTTGGAAGGTGATAATGCTACTTTGGCCTCTCTTTGAGCTGCAGCTGTAGGTCTTCCAAAGTGATGATGCTGCTGTTGCCCCTCTTTGTGCCGCAGCTGTAGGTCCTCGAAAGTGATGATGCTGCTTTTGTCTCTCTTCGTGCTGCAGCTGTAAGTCTTGGAAGTGATGATGGTGCTTTTGCCTCTCTTTGTGCTGCAGCTGTAGGTCTTGGAAAGTGATGACGCTGCTTTTGCCTCTCTTTGTGCTGCAGCTGTAGGTCTTGGAAGATGATAATGCTACTTTTGCCTCTCTTTGTGCTGCAGCTTTCGGTCTTCGAAAGTGATGATGCTGCTGTTGCCTCTCTTTGTGCTGCAGCTGTAGGTCTTTGAAAGTGATGATGCTGCTGTTGCCTCTCTTTGTGCTGCAGCTGTAGGTCTTGGAAAGTGATGATGCTGCTTTTGCCTCTCTTTGTGCTGCAGCCGTAGGTCTTGTAAAGTGATGATGCTGCTGTTGCCTCTCTTTGTGCTGCAGCTGTAGGTCTTGGAAGGTGATAATGCTACTTTTGCCTCTCTTTGAGCTGCAGCTGTAGGTCTTCGAAAGTGATGATGCTGCTGTTGCCTCTCTTTGTGCTGCAGCTTTCGGTCTTCGAAAGTGATGATGCTGCTGTTGCCTCTCTTTGTTCTGCAGCTGTAGGTCCTCGAAAGTGATGATGCTGCTGTTGCCTCTCTTTGTGCTGCAGCTTTCGGTCTTCGAAAGTGATGATGCTGCTGTTGCCTCTCTTTATGCCGCAGCTGTAGGTCCTCGAAAGTGATGATGCTGCTGTTGCCTCTCTTTGCGCTGCAGCCGTAGGTCTTCGAAAGTGATGATGCTGCTTTTGTCTCTCTTCGTGCTGCAGCTGTAGGTCTTGGAAGTGATGATGGTGCTTTTGCCTCTCTTTGTGCTGCAGCTGTAGGTCTTGGAAGTGATGATGCTGCTTTTGCCTCTCTTTGTGCTGCAGCTGTAGGTCTTGGAAAGTGATGATGCTGCTTTTGTCTCTCTTTGTGCTGCAGCTGTAGGTCTTGGAAAGTGATGATGCTGCTGTTGCCTCTCTTTGTGTTGCAGCCGTAGGTCTTTGAAAGTGATGATGCTCCTTTTGCCTCTCTTTGTGCTGCAGCTGTAGGTCTTGGAAGGTGATAATGCTACTTTTGCCTCTCTTTGAGCTGCAGCTGTAAGTCTTCGAAAGTGATGATGCTGCTGTTGCCTCTCTTTGTGCTGCAGCTGTAGGTCTTCGAAAGTGATGATGCTGCTGTTGCCTCTCTTTGTGCTGCAGCCGTAGGTCTTGGAAAGTGATGATGCTGCTGTTGCCTCTCTTTGTGCTGCAGCCGTAGGTCTTGGAAGGTGATAATGCTACTTTTGCCTCTCTTTGAGCTGCAGCTGTAGGTCTTCGAAAGTGATGATGCTGCTGTTGCCTCTCTTTGTGCCGCAGCTGTAGGTCTTCGAAAGTGATGATGCTGGTGTTGCCTCTCTTTGTGCCGCAGCTGTAGGTCTTCGAAAGTGATGATGCTGCTCTTGCATCTCTTTGTGCTGCACCTGTAGGTCTTGGAAAGTGATGATGCTGCTTTTGCCTCTCTTTGTGCTGCAGCCGTAGGTCTTGGAAAGTGATGATGCTGCTGTTGCCTCTCTTTGTGCTGCAGCTGTAGGTCTTGGAAAGTGATAATGCTGCTTTTGCCTCTCTTTGTGCTGCAGCCGTAGGTCTTGTAAAGTGATGATGCTGCTTTTGTCTCTCTTTGTGCTGCAGCTGTAGGTCTTGGACGGTGATAATGCTACTTTTGCCTCTCTTTGAGCTGCAGCTGTAGGTCTTCGAAAGTGATGATGCTGCTGTTGCCTCTCTTTGTGCTGCAGCTTTCGGTCTTCGAAATTGATGATGCTGCTGTTGCCTCTCTTTGTGCTGCAGCTGTAGGTCCTCGAAAGTGATGATGCTCCTGTTGCCTCTCTTTGTGCTGCAGCTTTCGGTCTTCGAAAGTGATGATGCTGCTGTTGCCTCTCTTTGTGCCGCAGCTGTAGGTCCTCGAAAGTGATGATGCTGCTGTTGCCTCTCTTTGCGCTGCAGCCGTAGGTCTTCGAAAGTGATGATGCTGCTTTTGTCTCTCTTCGTGCTGCAGCTGTAGGTCTTGGAAGTGATGATGGTGCTTTTGCCTCTCTTTGTGCTGCAGCTGTAGGTCTTGGAAGTGATGATGCTGCTTTTGCCTCTCTTTGTGCTGCAGCTGTAGGTCTTGGAAGGTGATAATGCTACTTTGGCCTCTCTTTGAGCTGCAGCTGTAGGTCTTCCAAAGTGATGATGCTGCTGTTGCCCCTCTTTGTGCCGCAGCTGTAGGTCCTCGAAAGTGATGATGCTGCTGTTGCCTCTCTTTGTGCTGCAGCCGTAGGTCTTCGAAAGTGATGATGCTGCTTTTGTCTCTCTTCGTGCTGCAGCTGTAAGTCTTGGAAATGATGATGGTGCTTTTGCCTCTCTTTGTGCTGCAGCTGTAGGTCTTGGAAAGTGATGACGCTGCTTTTGCCTCTCTTTGTGCTGCAGCTGTAGGTCTTGGAAGATGATAATGCTACTTTTGCCTCTCTTTGTGCTGCAGCTTTCGGTCTTCGAAAGTGATGATGCTGCTGTTGCCTCTCTTTGTGCTGCAGCTGTAGGTCTTTGAGAGTGATGATGCTGCTGTTGGCTCTCTTTGTGCTGCAGCTGTAGGTCTTGGAAAGTGATGATGCTGCTTTTGCCTCTCTTTGTGCTGCAGCCGTAGGTCTTGTAAAGTGATGATGCTGCTGTTGCCTCTCTTTGTGCTGCAGCTGTAGGTCTTGGAAGGTGATAATGCTACTTTTGCCTCTCTTTGTGCTGCAGCTGTAGGTCTTCGAAAGTGATGATGCTGCTGTTGCCTCTCTTTGTGCTGCAGCTTTCGGTCTTCGAAAGTGATGATGCTGCTGTTGCCTCTCTTTGTGCTGCAGCTGTAGGTCCTCGAAAGTGATGATGCTGCTGTTGCCTCTCTTTGAGCTGCAGCTGTAGGTCTTCGAAAGTGATGATGCTGCTGTTGCCTCTCTTTGTGCCGCAGCTGTAGGTCCTCGAAAGTGATGATGCTGCTGTTGCCTCTCTTTGCGCTGCAGCCGTAGGTCTTCGAAAGTGATGATGCTGCTTTTGTCTCTCTTCGTGCTGCAGCTGTAGGTCTTGGAAGTGATGATGGTGCTTTTGCCTCTCTTTGTGCTGCAGCTGTAGGTCTTGGAAGTGATGATGCTGCTTTTGCCTCTCTTTGTGCTGCAGCTGTAGGTCTTGGAAAGTGATGATGCTGCTTTTGTCTCTCTTTGTGCTGCAGCTGTAGGTCTTGGAAAGTGATGATGCTGCTGTTGCCTCTCTTTGTGTTGCAGCCGTAGGTCTTGGAAAGTGATGATGCTCCTTTTGCCTCTCTTTGTGCTGCAGCTGTAAGTCTTGGAAGGTGATAATGCTACTTTTGCCTCTCTTTGAGCTGCAGCTGTAAGTCTTCGAAAGTGATAATGCTGCTGTTGCCTCTCTTTGTGCCGCAGCTGTAGGTCTTCGAAAGTGATGATGCTGCTCTTGCATCTCTTTGTGCTGAAACTGTAGGTCTTGGAAAGTGATGATGCTGCTTTTGCCTCTCTTTGTGCTGCAGCCGTAGGTCTTGGAAAGTGATGATGCTGCTGTTGCCTCTCTTTGTGCTGCAGCCGTAGGTCTTGGAAGGTGATGATGCTGCTATTGCCTCTCTTTGTGCTGCAGCCGTAGGTCTTGGAAAGTGATGATGCTGCTATTGTCTCTTTGTGCTGCAGCTGTAGGTCTTGAAGGTAATGATGCTGATGTTGCAGCTCTTCCTGCTGCTGCTGCATGTCATTGAAGGTGAGGTTTTGTTCCTGATCTTGCTGTCTCTCTTGCACTAGTGCTTGCTGCTGCTCATAAACTTCGATTTGCTCCAGCAGTATATTGTGGTCCTGCACCAGCTCATGGTTTTGTTCATCCAGGTTGTCCATCAACAGTTGCTGCTCTTCGAGGCGGCGCCCGTGAGCTGTAACAATTTTACAAACGGTTTCACATATGATATTCTACTTCATGTTCTGTAATGAACTGCGTGATATACATGTATCAGCATGGCATACATGTATATGGTGTGGTATACATGTATGTCCTTGCTGTTGGTTTCTGAATAACCTGAATTATTTAAACAGTATTTAGCTTCTGTTATATAAATTTCAGTTTAATTTTGTAATTCAAAGTGTTGGCCTCTGTTGCCTCTGATGCTGCTGTTGTCTCTCTTCGTGCTGCAGCTGTAGGTCTTTGAAAGTGATGATGCTGCTATTGCCTCTCTTTGTGCTGCAGCTGTAGGTCTTGGAAAGTGATAATGCTGCTTTTGCCTCTCTTTGTGCTGCAGCCGTAGGTCTTGTAAAGTGATGATGCTGCTGTTGCCTCTCTTTGTGCTGCAGCTGTAGGTCTTGGACGGTGATAATGCTACTTTTGCCTCTCTTTGAGCTGCAGCTGTAGGTCTTCGAAAGTGATGATGCTGCTGTTGCCTCTCTTTGTGCTGCAGCTTTCGGTCTTCGAAATTGATGATGCTGCTGTTGCCTCTCTTTGTGCTGCAGCTGTAGGTCCTCGAAAGTGATGATGCTCCTGTTGCCTCTCTTTGTGCTGCAGCTTTCGGTCTTCGAAAGTGATGATGCTGCTGTTGCCTCTCTTTGTGCCGCAGCTGTAGGTCCTCGAAAGTGATGATGCTGCTGTTGCCTCTCTTTGCGCTGCAGCCGTAGGTCTTCGAAAGTGATGATGCTGCTTTTGTCTCTCTTCGTGCTGCAGCTGTAGGTCTTGGAAGTGATGATGGTGCTTTTGCCTCTCTTTGTGCTGCAGCTGTAGGTCTTGGAAGTGATGATGCTGCTTTTGCCTCTCTTTGTGCTGCAGCTGTAGGTCTTGGAAGGTGATAATGCTACTTTGGCCTCTCTTTGAGCTGCAGCTTTAGGTCTTCCAAAGTGATGATGCTGCTGTTGCCCCTCTTTGTGCCGCAGCTGTAGGTCCTCGAAAGTGATGATGCTGCTGTTGCCTCTCTTTGTGCTGCAGCCGTAGGTCTTCGAAAGTGATGATGCTGCTTTTGTCTCTCTTCGTGCTGCAGCTGTAAGTCTTGGAAGTGATGATGGTGCTTTTGCCTCTCTTTGTGCTGCAGCTGTAGGTCTTGGAAAGTGATGACACTGCTTTTGCCTCTCTTTGTGCTGCAGCTGTAGGTCTTGGAAGATGATAATGCTACTTTTGCCTCTCTTTGTGCTGCAGCTTTCGGTCTTCGAAAGTGATGATGCTGCTGTTGCCTCTCTTTGTGCTGCAGCTGTAGGTCTTTGAAAGTGATGATGCTGCTGTTGCCTCTCTTTGTGCTGCAGCTGTAGGTCTTGGAAAGTGATGATGCTGCTTTTGCCTCTCTTTGTGCTGCAGCCGTAGGTCTTGTAAAGTGATGATGCTGCTGTTGCCTCTCTTTGTGCTGCAGCTGTAGGTCTTGGAAGGTGATAATGCTACTTTTGCCTCTCTTTGAGCTGCAGCTGTAGGTCTTCGAAAGTGATGATGCTGCTGTTGCCTCTCTTTGTGCTGCAGCTTTCGGTCTTCGAAAGTGATGATGCTGCTGTTGCCTCTCTTTGTGCTGCAGCTGTAGGCCCTCGAAAGTGATGATGCTGCTGTTGCCTCTCTTTGTGCTGCAGCTGTAGGTCTTCGAAAGTGATGATGCTGCTGTTGCCTCTCTTTGTGCCGCAGCTGTAGGTCCTCGAAAGTGATGATGCTGCTGTTGCCTCTCTTTGCGCTGCAGCCGTAGGTCTTCGAAAGTGATGATGCTGCTTTTGTCTCTCTTCGTGCTGCAGCTGTAGGTCTTGGAAGTGATGATGGTGCTTTTGCCTCTCTTTGTGCTGCAGCTGTAGGTCTTGGAAGTGATGATGCTGCTTTTGCCTCTCTTTGTGCTGCAGCTGTAGGTCTTGGAAAGTGATGATGCTGCTTTTGTCTCTCTTTGTGCTGCAGCTGTAGGTCTTGGAAAGTGATGATGCTGCTGTTGCCTCTCTTTCTGTTGCAGCCGTAGGTCTTGGAAAGTGATGATGCTCCTTTTGCCTCTCTTTGTGCTGCAGCTGTAGGTCTTGGAAGGTGATAATGCTACTTTTGCCTCTCTTTGAGCTGCAGCTGTAAGTCTTCGAAAGTGATGATGCTGCTGTTGCCTCTCTTTGTGCTGCAGCTGTAGGTCTTCGAAAGTGATGATGCTGCTGTTGCCTCTCTTTGTGCTGCAGCCGTAGGTCTTGGAAAGTGATGATGCTGCTGTTGCCTCTCTTTGTGCTGCAGCCGTAGGTCTTGGAAGGTGATAATGCTACTTTTGCCTCTCTTTGAGCTGCAGCTGTAGGTCTTCGAAAGTGATGATGCTGCTGTTGCCTCTCTTTGTGCCGCAGCTGTAGGTCTTCGAAAGTGATGATGCTGCTGTTGCCTCTCTTTGTGCCGCAGCTGTAGGTCTTCGAAAGTGATGATGCTGCTCTTGCATCTCTTTGTGCTGCACCTGTAGGTCTTGGAAAGTGATGATGCTGCTTTTGCCTCTCTTTGTGCTGCAGCCGTAGGTCTTGGAAAGTGATGATGCTGCTGTTGCCTCTCTTTGTGCTGCAGCCGTAGGTCTTGGAAGGTGATGATGCTGCTATTGCCTCTCTTTGTGCTGCAGCCGTAGGTCTTGGAAAGTGATGATGCTGCTATTGTCTCTTTGTGCTGCAGCTGTAGGTCTTGAAGGTAATGATGCTGATGTTGCAGCTCTTCCTGCTGCTGCTGCATGTCATTGAAGGTGAGGTTTTGTTCCTGATCTTGCTGTCTCTCTTGCACTAGTGCTTGCTGCTGCTCATAAACTTTGATTTGCTCCAGCAGTATATTGTGGTCCTGCACCAGCTCATGGTTTTGTTCATCCAGGTTGTCCATCAACAGTTGCTGCTCCTCGAGGCGGCGCCCGTGAGCTGTAACAATTTTACAAACGGTTTCACATATGATATTCTACTTCATGTTCTGTAATGAACTGCGTGATATACATGTATCAGCATGGCATACATGTATATGGTGTGGTATACATGTATGTCCTTGCTGTTGGTTTCTGAATAACCTGAATTATTTAAACAGTATTTAGCTTCTGTTATATAAATTTCAGTTTATTTTTGTAATTCAAAGTGTTGGCCTCTGTTGCCTCTGATGCTGCTGTTGCCTCTCTTCGTGCTGCTGCTGTAGGTCTTCTAAAGTGGTGATGCTGCTGTTGCCTCTCTTTGTGCTGCAGCTGTAGGTCTTTGAAGGTGATGATGCTGCTTTTGTCGCTCTTCGTGCTGCAGCTGTAGGTCTTCGAAAGTGATGATGCTGCTGCTGTTGCAGCTCTTTGTGCTGCTGTTGTAGACCTTGAAAGTGATAATGCCGCTTTTGCGGCATTGAAGTTGAGATGCTGCTCGTGATCTTGGAGAATTAGTACTCGTTCATGCTGCTTCTGCAGATGTCCGTGCTGCTGCTGCACGTTATTGAAGTTGAGATGCTGCTCCTGATCTTGGAGTATTAGTACTCGTTCATGCTGCTTCTGCAGATGTCCGTGCTGCTGCTGCACGTTATTGAGGTTGAGATGCTGCTCCTTATCTGGGAGTATTAGTACTCGTTCATGCTGCTTCTGCAGATATCCGTGCTGCTGCTGCACGTTATTGAAGTTGAGATGCTGCTCCTTATCTTGGAGTATTAGTACTCGTTCATGCTGCTTCTGCAGATGTCCGTGCTGCTGCTGCACGTTATTGAAGTTGAGATGCTGTTCCTGATCTTGGAGTATTAGTACTCGTTCATGCTGCTTCTGCAGATGTCCGTGCTGCTGCTGCACGTTATTGAAGTTGAGATGCTGCTCCTTATCTTGGAGTATTAGTACTCGTTCATGCTGCTTCTGCAAATGTCCATGCTGCTGCTGCACGTTATTGAAGTTGAGATGCTGCTCCTTATCTTGGAGTATTAGTACTCGTTCATGCTGCTTCTGCAGATGTCCGTGCTGCTGCTGCACGTTATTGAAGTTGAGATGCTGCTCCTTATCTTGGAGTATTAGTACTCGTTCATGCTGCTTCTGCAGATGTCTGTGCTGCTGCTGCACGTTATTGAAGTTGAGATGCTGCTCCTGATCTTGGAGTATTAGTACTCGTTCATGCTGCTTCTGCAGATGTCCGTGCTGCTGCTGCTGTTACAGCTGTTCATTCTGCTGCTGCAGTTCTGCATGCTCCTGCTGCAGCTCTTCGTGCTGCTGCTGCTGCTCCACGTCATTGAAGTTGAGATGCTGCTCCTGATCTTGAAGTATTAGTACTCTTTCATGCTGCTTCTGCAGATGTCCGTGCTGCTGCCGCACGTCAATTGGCTATAGGCAGTTTATTAAAAGAAGTGATTCCTAGGTTTTTTACACTGTTGTGATGAGCTCCTGTGTTACTTCTATTCACATGAATATCCATTCTCTGTCTAGTATTATGGTTATGAACTGTGTCATTAAAGGTACAGTGGCCATTTCCTTTCATTAAATTTGTCTTTGTACAAGGGCTGTTCAATAAAGAATGATCATAATTTTTTTACGGTCATAATTTTTTGCACTAAAATTCAATCTTATATTCTGTTAGCTTAATGTGAAACAAACACGCCATAGTAATTTCACTGTTGGTACTCCTGGTTCCCATCTGTGAGAACCAGTCAAGTTCAGACATATTCAGTATTGCCTACCGCTGCAATGGAGGTAATATGTGAGGAACAATATGCGGCTTTGATATTCTGCTTTCGTCTCAACAAATCTTTAGTTGAGGCTTAAACAATGTTAGAGGAGGCCTATGGAGAGTCTGTTCTTCCCTACAGCACAGCTCGAAGGTGGTTTAACGTTTAAAGAGGGGAGACAATTAATTTCAAAGGAAGGTGGACCCGGTGCTCCAGTTACTGCTCTTACGGAAGGAAACATCAACACTGCTGCTGCCATTGTGAGAGGATCAACGAATTACCTGAAGATCACTTTCTGAAATACTGAACATTTCATTGGGTGCCACCCACATGTTGCTGACAGAAACATTACACATGAGATGTGTTTGTGCGCGATGGATTCCAAGACTGTTGATTCCTGAACGAAAGGACATTCGCACATGCAGGTTTGAATGCAGTTAAAGTTGATGTTAGAGGAAGATCCGGAGATTCTTACAAACGTAATCACTGCTGATGAAACTTGGCTACATCATTTTGATCCTGAGAGCAAACAGCAAAGCTCAGTGTGGAAATCCCCTTCATCACCAACCCCCAAAGCAGCAAAAGTGGTAGCTTCTGCTGGGAAAGTTATGGTCATCTCATTCTTTGATATTCATGGAATGGTTTATCAGCATGTTGTACCTGCACACACATCAGTAACTGGACAATACTACAGGAATGTTCTGAAAACATTGCAAGTCTACATCAGGCGCAAAAGACCACATTTCCGTGAAGCAGGCTGGATGCTGTACCACGTTAATGCGCCGCTGCATATTGTCAATGTTATTGCTGAATATCTTGCAAAAATCAACGTGAAGTGCATCCCTCACCCTCCCTATAGTCCGGATTTAGCCTCATGTGACTTTTTTCTATTCTCTAACTTTAAGAAACGCCTTCGTGGGAGGCATTATCCATCATCAGAAGCATTGGTGAAGGCTGCGGAGGCGATTTTGAAGGATTTCTCAAAAAATGGTTTCCAGCATGTCTTTGAAGACTGGCAGAAATTGTGGGACCAGTGCATTGCATTTAGGGGAGACTGTTTTGAGAAGGACCATGAAAATTATGAGGATGAGTAAAGGTGCGTTGTCGAAAACAAAATTGTGATCATTCTTTATTGAACAGCCCTCATAAATTTTAAAATTTCAAAAATGAAAATACATGGTAGAGGTAAGATTTTAAATTTTTTAAATAATGGTCTGCATATAGATGTTGGTTTAACTCCTTCAAGTATTCTTAGAATCCGTTTTTGCATTATGAATAATGATTTACAATGTGATGAGTTACCCCATAATGTTATGACATTACATTCTCTTTAGAACACAGGACACTTTAACAATGATCTATAAAATACTGTATCAAACATTTAGGCCTTGCTGCATACATTGTTTTTTAGAGCAGTTATACTAACCCATTCGCTCTGAAGATAATTTTAAGTATTTTGGAAGGCATTGAATATTCTGACATTTCTAACATACTCTTTTCTGGAAACAGGTCAATCTATCACTGGGTTTGTTTAAGTCCATTCTTTGCCTAGTATTTATGCTATGTATATTCACAGTTTGTGAAAAATAGTCTTTGTTTTTTATATGGAAACACGAGGATGAAGCAGACCCTCACATTGAGTCTTAATGTAGATGCATCACATTGCTCTTTTACAAAATATACTCTCTCCCCTCACAGGTACCCCAGAATAGCAAACCATGTTTCATTATTGAACAAAAATAAGCATAGTATACCTGTTTTAGTATCTGAATTAATTCAATGACCTGAGTACAAAAATAGCTGATCTCTAACTTCGGTTCAATGCTCTAAGAGCTTTCCAATTAAGGTTTGCATCAACCTGCAGACTTGACTGGTTTGGGAAAGAAGTCTAGTCGAGCACAGCCTTATCAGTGCCAATGTGCAGAGTAGAAGTTGCTGTTGACAACAGTGTGTTCAAAGCTGTAGTTGTTAAAGATATTGTTACATGAGGGTTTGGGGGGTTGATAGGAGTTACAAGAGGTACAAAGGTACAGGATTCAAAACCCAGTGCCGAGAGCATATGTCACATTACAAAACTACCAGGTTTTGTAGGGGTTTAAGAGGTAAGGGGTTTTACCCTCAACCCCATATAGTAACTGGGAGCGTAGCTATGGAGAAAGTAGAGCAGAAGAAGCATCTAATTCAAATTGAACTGAGTAACTGTATTTCAGAGATGCATAGCATTTCTACAGGGCACTCTCTGGATCTGGATGAGATCAGGGGTGCTTTAGTAACATTTAAATACATAGTGACATAGTGCAACTATACATGCGTTGTTTGTATGGCTGAACCTTGTGCAACTGGCAAGAGACGTATGGTCTGGTGCACCCTGCTGGCGATCTTACTCATAGTAGCACTTTAAAATAAACTCTTGTTAATGTATATAGAGCCATCCAACAGAGACCATTAGCAAGTCTCCTCTCAAATCTCTCTGTCAAGTCTCAACCAAGCTTAAATAGGGGTTCAACCCAAAAGCCAACTCAGCAATTCCCACATTAACTGTTAATTTCCTCCCAACTATTGCACCATATTGTGCAATCATTGTTTACATCATTGAGAACATGTTAAGGCTTGTTACTGACCACCTAAGCATTATTTCCCTTGATCAGCAGGATGTGTGATTCCACAGTCCAAAGTACATGTTTTGCCAGTCAGCAGAATTTAAGCTTAATCATCAACAAACAGCTTTGCCTAAACTCAAAGCGCAGGAAATAAATGTTACATAACAATGATTATACTAGTTTCGAGATCTTGCTCAGCCTATACTCGCAACAATATTTGCTCAGTGCTAGTCACTTACAGCACTTTGAAACTTTTCTAGCAAATGGTGATAACAGCTGCTATTTAATACTACAACTTGAACATTCTTGTAGTTATTTTAGTCATTCAACAGCAATGTAAAAATTATTGTGACTTTGTGGGTTCGTGAAGATACAAACACTAAAAATTGCTCTTTATTTCCGTAGAAGCACACTTTAGTCAGCCCTTACAGTAGCAGAATTACGTCACATACACAATACAACTTGCAAGGTCATCGACCTCTCAAAACACAGCTGTTTGTGCACACGAGTCCAATTAACAACTGTTCCCATTGACAAATTGTGGCTTCCTTTTTATAGCTTATTCACTATTCTGAAAATTTGTGGAATGTTCTCAAACAATCAAGACGGCGCTAGAAGAAAGACGCACTCTCCAGAAATCCGTCTTGTTCCCTCCACTGTTTCGGCGAGCTTTTATCTCCGCATTGCACTGTCCGTCTCTGAAGAGTGCTCGTGACACTGCTCCCTCCTCCATGCTGGTCGTCCCGAACAGCACCATTTTAGCAGTCAAGACGTTCCAGGTGTACCACCAACATTTTTCCTCGGGGCACCTTCTGGATGTGGTAGACCACGTCGTTAATCCTCTTTACCAACTGGTACGGTCCTTTCCATGGCTGCTGAAGCTTCGGGCAGCGTCCCTTGGTCCGGGTAGGGCGGTACAACCAGACCAGGCGCCTTGCCGGAACCCTTGACTTTTGGCTCGCCTGTCGTATCGGGTCTTTATGCAGTCGCTCGCCTTCTGGATGTTCTGACGAGCCATCTGATGCATGTCGTGGAGACGGTCCACCAGGTTCTCCACATACTCGGTTGGTGGCTGTTTCACTTAGTTAGTCAAAACTGTTAGTCACACCTGTTAGTGAAAGATGTTAGTCTAACAGCTTAGACTAACAGCTTAGGCTAACAGCATAGACTAACAGCTTTCACTAACAGCTTAGACTAACAGCTTTGACTAACAGCTTAGGCTAACAGCATAGACTAACAGCTTTGAGTAATAGCTTTGACTAACAGCATAGACTAACAGCTTTGAGTAATATCTTTGACTAACAGCTTAGGCTAACAGCATAGACTAACAGCTTTGAGTAATAGCTTTGACCAACAGCTTTCACTAACAGCATAGACTAACAGCTTTGAGTAATATCTTTGACTAACAGCTTAGACTAACAGCTTTGAGTAATAGCTTTGACTAACAGCTTAGGCTAACAGCTTACACTAACAGCTTAGGCTAACAGCATAGACTAACAGCTTTGAGTAATAGCTTTGACTAACAGCTTAGGCTAACAGCTTAGGCTAACAGCTTAGACTAACAGCTTTGACTAACAGCTTAGGCTAACAGCATAGACTAACAGCTTTGAGTAATAGCTTTGACTAACAGCTTAGGCTAACAGCATAGACTAACAGCTTTGAGTAATAGCTTTGACTAACAGCTTAGGCTAACAGCTTAGACTAACAGCTTAGGCTAACAGCTTAGACTAACAGCTTTGAGTAATAGCTTTGACTAACAGCTTAGGCTAACAGCTTACACTAACAGCTTAGGCTAACAGCTTAGACTAACAGCTTTGAGTAATAGCTTTGACTAACAGCTTCGGCTAACAGCTTACACTAACAGCTTAGGCTAACAGCATAGACTAACAGCTTTGAGTAATAGCTTTGACTAACAGCTTAGGCTAACAGCATAGACTAACGGCTTTCACTAACAGCATAGACTAACGGCTTTCACTAACAGCATAGACTAACAGCTTTCACTAGCAGCATAGACTAACAGCTTAGACTAACGGCTTTCACTAACAGCATAGACTAACGGCTTTCACTAACAGCATAGACTAACAGCTTTCACTAACAGCTTAGACTAACAGCTTTCACTAACAGCTTAGACTAACAGCTTTCACTAACAGCATAGACTAACAGCTTTCACTAACAGCATAGACTAACAGCTTTCACTAACAGCTTAGACTAACAGCTTTCACTAACAGCTTAGACTAACAGCTTTCACTAACGGCTTTCACTAACAGCATAGACTAACAGCTTAGACTAACAGCTTTGAGTAATAGCTTTGACTAACAGCTTAGACTAACAGCTTTGAGTAATAGCTTTGACTAACAGCATAGACTAACAGCTTTGAGTAATAGCTTTGACTAACAGCTTATACTAACAGCTTTGAGTAATAGCTTTGACTAACAGCTTAGACTAACAGCTTTGAGTAATAGCTTTGACTAACAGCTTAGACTAACAGCTTTGAGTAATAGCTTTGACTAACAGCTTAGACTAACAGCTTTGAGTAATAGCTTTGACTAACAGCTTAGACTAACAGCTTTGAGTAACAGCTTAGACTAACAGCTTTGAGTAATAGCTTTGACTAACAGCTTAGACTAACAGCTTTGAGTAATAGCTTTGACTAACAGCTTAGACTAACAGCTTTGAGTAATAGCTTTGACTAACAGCTTAGACTAACAGCTTTGAGTAATAGCTTTGACTAACAGTTTTGAGTAATAGCTTTGACTAACAGCTTAGACTAACAGCTTTGAGTAATAGCTTTGACTAACAGCTTAGACTAACAGCTTTGAGTAATAGCTTTGACTAACAGCTTTGAGTAATAGCTTTGACTAACAGCTTAGACTAACAGCTTTGAGTAATAGCTTTGACTAACAGCTTAGACTAACAGCTTTGAGTAATAGCTTTGACTAACAGCTTAGACTAACAGCTTATACTAACAGCTTTGAGTAATAGCTTTGACTAACAGCTTAGGCTAACAGCATAGACTAACAGCTTAGACTAACAGCTTTGAGTAATAGCTTTGACTAACAGCTTAGACTAACAGCTTTGAGTAATAGCTTTGACTAACAGCTTAGACTAACAGCTTATACTAACAGCTTTGAGTAATAGCTTTGACTAACAGCTTAGGCTAACAGCATAGACTAACGGCTTAGACTAACAGCTTAGGCTAACAGCATAGACTAACAGCTTATACTAACAGCTTTGAGTAATAGCTTTGACTAACAGCTTAGGCTAACAGCTTACACTAACAGCTTAGGCTAACAGCTTAGACTAACAGCTTTGAGTAATAGCTTTGACTAACAGCTTAGACTAACAGCTTTGAGTAATAGCTTTGACTAACGGCTTACACTAACAGCTTAGGCTAACAGCATAGACTAACAGCTTTGAGTAATAGCTTTGACTAACAGCTTAGGCTAACAGCTTAGACTAACAGCTTTGAGTAATAGCTTTGACTAACAGCTTAGACTAACAGCTTTGAGTAATAGCTTTGACTAACAGCTTAGACTAACAGCTTTGAGTAACAGCTTTGACTAACATCTTTCACTAACAGGTGTGACTAACAGTTTTGACTAACAAAGCGAAACAGCCACCAACCGAGTATGTGGAGAACCTGGTGGACCATCTCCACGACATGCGTGAGATGGCTCGTCAGAACATCCATAAGGCGAGCGACCGCATGAAGACCCGATACGACAGGCAAGCCAAAAGTCAAGGGTTCCGGCAAGGCGCCTGGTCTGGTTGTACCGCCCTACCCGGACCAAGGGACGCTGCCCGAAGCTTCAGCAGCCACGGCAAGGACCATACCTGGTGGTAAAGAGGATTAACGATGTGATCTACCGCATCCAGAAGGTGCCCCAAGGAAAAATGTTGGTGGTACACCTGGATCATGTGGCCTGCTACGATTGTGCTTTTCGGGAATAGCAGGCTTGACAAGGGAGCAGTTTCACGAGCATTGTTGTGAGGCGGCGTGGCCAACGCGTTCAAAGAGACGGACAGTGATTGTGTCAGAACATATTCTTATAAATCAATGAATAGCTAGCTATTCCTTTTAATTATATAAATCAGTATAGTTATATATGTAATCCTTTAAATTTGTCATGTAAGTATAATTTTTTCTGCTGCTCAAGTAATGAAAACATTTTTTGTTACTACGTTTCTTAGCTTCTTTGAAACATTGAGGTAAACTGTTGTTGCATAACACATTATGTCTAAAATACTAATGTTGATGGTGTATGAAATATATCCAACACAGTGTTTAATTTCATATTGTGTAGATAGATAGTCAACATGAAAAATTCAATGCCATGGTTGGGATTTGAACCACAGATCTCCTGGTTTCCGTGCAGTCACTCTGATGCACTGTGCTACCATGGCCAGCATGCTGTCCCGACATGTTGTCTCTATCAAAAACCTTAGCCTATGCACAGCTAGTGTGAAGAAATGTTTAATTTCCATCAATTAACTAAATTTCATATTGTGTGTTGAATGCTATTTATAACACTTTAAGCATTGCCTTGTGCATTAAATTGTTAAAGAGCTGCTGGTTAAGAACAGTCTTAATTGTTGTTGAAGATACATACAAAACTGTCTCTTAAGTGTGTGATTGTATTATATAGATATATATGGGGATAGCCATGAGCTGCACATTGAGTACAAGTTCCTGTGGTACTAGACCCTACATTATGTATGAAGATGTTTGAGATCATGTGGGCAGACTAATTAGTTTCAAGTGGCACTATGTGCATGAGGATTTTGAGGAGTTGCTGTTTCTTACAATGCTTCTTTGATAATTTTTTTGTAGTTCAATACACTTTAGCTCTACTGTCGCTAATCTATTTTGTAATGTTTGTATTTAACACTGCAAATGTTCATAACTCTTTAGCTTCCTGAAAGCACCACAATTGCTAAATTAGCATACATATGTCTTATGTACTATTGTTGCTATCTAGCTTGTGTACTACCAAGTTATTTTAATTAATTGACCTAATGCAGTTGCGGCTCTGTATTGTTCAGGATGTGCTTAATTTCTTTGAGATATATTTCAATATTCTCTTTTTAGCACTTAAGTTTATGTAATACGAGGTACGTCCAGAAAGTAAGTTCTATTTGGTAATGAAATTAAATTGTGTACAGTTACAGAAAAATTATTTATTACACAAAATTCTACAACTCTTAAACTACTTTTCCACATAACTGTCGAAATTTTACAGGCATTTGTCATAGCGAGGCACAAGTTTTAGTATACCTTCTTCATAGAAGTTTGCCGCCTGTGTCTTCAACCAGTTGGAAACATTTTCTTTCAGCTCTTTGTCATTGTTGAAGTGTTGACCGCCAAGGAAAGATTTGAGATGTAAAAACAGATGAAAGTCTCTAGGAGCGAGGTCAGGGCTGTATGAGGAGTGGTCAAACACATCCCAGCCAAATCCCTGTAGGATGTTTTTCGCTGCATTTGCAGTTGTGTAGTCGTGCATTGTCGTGAAGAAACACAACATCTTTTGACATCGCAAATTTGCCGATAAATTTCAATTGGTTTCACTTTCCTAGCATTCAGAAAATGAAACACAGATCTGATTTCACAAGCGGCGGGATTTTCAATTAACACGGACATTGTAAACAAGCACAACAAAGCATATGTGACTGACAGCGATGTCACAGTGGCGCACGTTTCTTCTCCTTGATACAGAGTGTCTACAGCACATGTGCGGAACTGCGATTGCAGTGCAGATAAATTGAAACAGAACTTACTTTCTGGACGCCCCTTGTATAATTTGATAGCTAGCTTTTGCTGTTGCAGTAACGAGCTTATGTATACTTATGTAATATAATTCGATAGCTAACTTGTAAATGATAATGTTGCAGATTTTGTTACAGTATTTTGTTTGCTCATGAAGTAACGAGCTTGTGTATACTTAGGTAATATAATTTGATAGCTAACTTGTAAATGATAATGTTGCAGATTTTGTTACAGTATTTTGTTTGCTCATGAAGTAACGAGCTTGTGTATACTTAGGTAATATAATTTGATAGCTAAGTTGTTAATGATAATGTTGCAGATTTTGTTACAGTATTTTGTTTGCTCATGAAGTAACGAGCTTATGTATACTTAGGTAATATAATTTGATAGCTAACTTGTTAATGATAATGTTGCAGATTTTGTTACAGTATTTTGTTTGCTCATGAAGTAACGAGCTTGTGTATACTTAAAATTTAAAGGGAGACAATTAATGTCACTAAACAACACCTATGACAAATTATCGCCACTACACCACTGAGAATCAGTCAATGTCCGGTTGACAATGGAGGCAAATAATCTCTGAAACATGTTTGGGGAAATTTAAAAGTAAGTGTTGTTTAGTGTCATTAATCGACTCCCTTTAAATTTAATTTATTACAACACTGTTTTCAACACTTCCAAGAAAGGAAATATGAATATAATTTATTATATGTATGTGATATTTTATTTTTGTTTGCTCATGAAGTAATGAGCTTGTGTATACTTGGTTATAAACATCAATAATATATATACACACAAATATAATAATTTTTAACTTAAAACTTCACTTATCTTATAAGAAATGATGATAATTCTTATAAATTGCCCGGGATTGCGATTTCATGTGAACTTATACACATCTTGAGCCGAAAACAAAACTGTCGTCATCATTACGAATGCTAGATGTTGATATGTTCTTGTTAGTACTACCAAAATCTGAAAATAAAGCAAATTTAAAAACAGAATCAACTGCCTGTATTTCTAAATTCATTACGCGATGTTTAATTTTTAAAATAAATATCTTTTCCTAAACCATTAAATCTATCGGACCATTTAGTTGTTTTAATAATTTAACTTATGGGTTTATTTCATGGTTAAATGACCAAAAATGATCTGCGATGGCAGATTTATCAGTTTGTTTATACTTAATGTTACGTAAATGTTCTTTCATTCTAATTTCTAAATTATGTTTTGTCTTTCCAATGTAAACTTTATCACAGTTGAAACAAACTGATAAATAACCAAATTTTTTATTATTATGAATTGTATCTTTTATAGAGAAATGCAATACATTTTTAATACTATATTTATTTTGAGGAACTAAAGTTATACCAACTTCTTTAAAAAAAATTGAAAATGTTTATTAAATTAAATTAAATCCAGTTATTAAAAATAATGAAGATAATGTTAATTTACCATATCATATTATTAATACTGCTTTAATTAATGGTTTTAATAAATACTTTATAAATAAAAAGTGTACTTACCATCCAAATTTTTTAAAGAGTTTAGTTCCTCAAAATAAATATAGTATTAAATATTTTAAAATTACAAAAGCATACAGGACAATCTCCTACGATGCCTCATGCATAATAGCTGGAGTCCAACCAACAGACTTAACTACAGATGCAAAGGTAAACTTATACAAAATTACTAATACAGACCGAGACTATGATGCACACCTACAACCAATACACTAGCAACATCCAGGAAGAAAGATACACATAAAAGAAACTCAAGATGCAATGCCATATCCTGTACAAATTTATGATGGAAGTAACACAGGGGAGAAAGTAGGAACAGCAGCCGTCATATTTCAAAACGAAACTATAACCCGATGACTAACATATAAACTAAGTGAAAAGTGTTCCAACAACCAGGTGGAGGCAATTGCTATTTTAAAAGCTCTGGAAGAACTCCATATCATGCCAGATATGCCCTATGAAGACAAGCAAGTAGCAGTGTACACTGACAGTAAAGTAATGCTTTCACTACTAAATAGCAATAAAAACACAATTTAATAATAGAAAATATCCATAAAACACTTAGGAGTTTGGAACAAAACCAATGGAAAATTCATTTTAGCTGGGTGAAGGCACAAATAGGTATAGCTGGAAATGAACTAGCAGATAAACTGGCAAACGAAGCAGCTGAAGACAAAGAAAAAGATATCGTATACAACAGAATTCCAAAAACCTCAATTAAAACAATGTTAAATGACATAGGATTACAGAAGTGGCAAGAAAGATGGAACAATACTTCAAAAGGTGCATTAACTAAGTCCTTCTTTCCATCTGTCAAAGACAGACTCAAAATAAAGCTGCGCATAACCCCAGAATTTACAGCAATAGTCTCAGGACGACATGGTTATACAAAATCATACCTAGCCTGCCTCCGTAGCGTGGTGGTAGCATGTCTGCCTCGCGTTCAAGAGGTGCCGAGTTTGAATCTCGGTCAGGGTGAATTACCTGGATAAGTATTAATTTATAGATGAATCGTATTTATTACACATTGGCTTCACTTCTGTACCTGACAGTACGTCAGAACGTACGTGACAGAACACTTATGGTGTTCCAATACAGTTAAATCTCGATATACCTGGATAAGGTTTTTTCCGGGGTTTTCCCTTATCCTGAAAGACGAATGTCGGTAACTCTAAGCTCTATGGACCTCAGGCTCATTTGAGCATCATTTCACCCATTCCATTCATCGTCCGATATGACTTAACGTTGGTGGACGTAAATTACAAAAAAAAATCATACCTTCACCAATTTCACAAAGGAAGGGAGACATTTGGCCAATTATTAACAACAACTCATACCAAGACATTTTCAAGCAGTTCAGCGATTCATTCAAAGTATTAACATGCAACTTTGTAATAAAGTATAAGAAACATTAGTGCAAGCGCACAGAACTCAAGAACGAGTGGAATTGATCCAATAAACTATTGTAAACAATATATTCGCCATCATTATAAATTATAGTTGTGACAAAAGTGACATATGTAAAATTGTAACATATTAGATAATGTAATTTAAAGTATGTAATACGACTCCGGTAATGGGGCATGCTGATTAATGACAATAAAAAAAGTATATATAGTATTAAAAAATTATTGCATTTCTCTATAAAAGATAAAATTCCTAATAATAAAAAAATCTGGTATTTATGAGTTTAATTGTTTCGATTGTGATAAAGTTTATATTGGAAAGACAAAACGTAATTTAGAAACCAGAACGAAAGAATATTTTCTTAACATTAAGCATAAACAAACTGATAAATCAGCTGTAGCAGATCATTTTTGGTCATTTAACCATGAAATAAATCCAGAAGTTAAATTATTAGAACAATTAAATGGTCCAATAGATTTAATGGTTTGGGAAAAGATATATATTTTAAAAAATAAACATCGCGTAATGAATTTTGAAATACCGGCAGTCGATTCTGTTTTTAAATTTATTTCATTTTTAGATTTTGGTGATACTAACAAGAACATATCGATATCTAGTGTTCGTAATGATGGCAACAGCTTTGTTTCCAGCTGAAGATGTGTATAAGTTTACATGAAATCGTGATCCTGGAGAATTTATAAGAATTATCATCATTTCTTTTTAAGTTACAAATTATTATATTTGTATATATTTATTTGCTTCACTGTTAATAGCTTCATATTTTATGCATCAATACTGTATGTATATGATTTTTAACTTATTTTGTTTTACTTGTGTTTTAGGGCAATGAGTGATCAAACACTATTTTAATATGAACTAGGATTATTATAGTTTGTCATTTATAAATGCATATAATAATAAATGTCTGTTAAACATGTTTTTCTGCTTCGTTATTAACATTAAAATGAAACTTCCAAAAGCTTTTGATATAACAAGATGCCAATTTGTTTCTTTCCTTTTGTCCTATTTTCATTGTGGTCACTTGTGAGGAGTTAAATTATATTCTTTAATGCATAACCTTAATTTACTCTCCTGTACTTAATCCTGTTGCATTCCATTGTAGTATGTTCAAATCTCCAAATACAGTCCCCACCCGGAGATCCGAACGGGGGACTATTACTCCGGATTGTTTTGTAGAAAGAGACATAAACATATTTTATTGAGCAGGTTTCAACCGTTTCTTATGCACACCTCTTTTTTTATAAGTAGGCTGTTGAATCGTTCCTTCTTAACCCTCATATTGTGGAGGGAACACACCTGTCATTGGTCTACGGATCCGCCGGATCAGGCTTGGCAAATCATTATGATATCACCAGCCTTTCCTTCATTTGCTACTGCCATGACAGGTCAGCAGTAAATTTATAAAGAAAATTTATTATAAAGATAATGTTTCTAAACATCCTATTATATATATATATATATATATATATAAAGAACTAACTGATAACCAAAAAATTTCCAGTGCATTTAATTCAAATTTTACATCATCCAAAATTCCAAGAATATAGAAAAAGCTAGAGAAGAACATAAAGAAGGAAATAAATGAAATAAAGAAAAATAAAAAAAATAAACCTTATTTAATTTCAACAGATGAAATATTTTATCATGAATTTACAGCTTCTGAACTTGACATAGTTATTTGTAAAACACCTAATAGAAAAGCCCCAGGACCAGACAAAATTCATCCAGAATTCATTAAAAATTTAGGTAAAAAAGCAAACACTATATTACTCAACTTCTATAATCATGTCTGGAAATCTTCTGTTCCATCCAATTGAAAAAAAGCTATTATTATTCCAATACTCAAACCCGGCAAATCAGCAGCTGATATAAACAACTATAGACCTATATCATTAACCAGGTTTTAGCAAAAATTATGGAAAGAATGATTTCAGCTAGATTAAATTGGTATCTTGAACAACATAATCTTCTATCACCCTGCCAAGCCGGATTCCAGAAAAACCATACAACCAGTGAACAAGTAATTAAACTCAGTCAAGAAATTAAAGAGGGATTTAATAGAAAAGAAACTACCTTAGCGGTATTTGTTGATCTGTAATCTGCATATGATACTGTATCGAGATGTAATCTTATCAAGAAACTACAACAGATGGGAATTAAAGATAATATGCTTCACTGGATATCAGAATTTGACTCAGAAAGATATTGCGCAACTTCTTATGGTTCATCATTATCAAGATTCAAAAAAATCCATCTAGGTTTACCTCAAGGAGCAGTACTTAGCACTACTCTATTCAATATCTATATAAATGATCTGCCCAAACAACTGTAACGGGATTTAATTTTCGTTCATCTTCAACTAATAAGCACGCCAACTTTTTGTAAGATCCAAGTCGAGTTTTAATCTAATGAGAATCATGAGATCTTTTCTCAGGTGTGGATGCGGATTTTTGGTGAAAATAAAATTTAGATGAGTCCAATTTTGTAATATATTATTTAATTATATAATATAAACTACGATTCACTCTTTTCTATTATAAATATTGAATAACACTTTTTGAATGTGATTAATTTTCCTTTACAATTACAATCACCGTAACATCTTTCCTCGTTCTCCAGCAAGTCACAAGATTCTGACACTTTATTTTAGATTATTGATTTTCTTGTCCCCATAGTAATTTCCACTTTATTTTGTGATTGGCCGATTCACTGACACGTCATCACACCACGTCATACCACTACTACTTCGGCCAATCACACAACTACATACATTTTTATATATATTTATAATTCCTTCGAACACAAAAATACTGTTACAAATGCCCCTCTTCGAAATATATGGAAAATAACCAAATAAAGGAATTAACAATCTGTTTCCATATATTTCGAAGAACAGCCCCAATTAACAATTTCGTTTACACCAATATTACACAACACCAATACAACATACATAAAATATAATAATATACATACATTGGATGAAATATAATAAATGAACATTTAACAACAATTTCACATTATTATTACACAAACATAAAACACAACAATAAATTAACATTAATTAAAATACAACAATATATTGATGTTTAACAATGTTTTATTTTTATTATTATTTAACACACACATAGTATATATTCAATATTGTTTCAATTACTGTCAAGGCTTTTGAAAGGTTTCATTAATGTCTTATGATATCTTCCCACAATCTTATTACCTTTCATTATTTATATTATCCCTATTCTATTCTTTTCTTCCATCTTCTTCCAATAATTTTATTACTAATAAATCATTTTCTGTCTTAACCTTCATTTCATGCATTTCGAAATTCAATACACTTTGCCATTCACATCCTCACCGAACCACTTTCCAGAGCACAAAATGATTTGGTTTTTTAGTTTTCCGTCTCCCTCTGATTATTACTTTCATTGTTGGTTAGGTTGGTGCTATCGTTTATATTCACATCATTCTCTGTGCTTTGTGTATTTTCGACTCTTTCATTTTGATTACTTCTTTCAAATCTCACACCCCTAAAATCTCTTTGATTTGCACTAAATAAACTAGTACCTCTACCCCTATTAAAGTTACTTATTCGCTGATTATTTCCTCGATAAAATCTTACATGGTTTATTTGATCATTTCTTCCAATTCTCGTCGACTGATTGTTATGATAATTCCTTTGCACATTATTTTGAACTCCACTTCCTGTTCCGGGAATTACAGATTCATAAGTTTGTCTAGGATCATAACCTCTTCCTTCAAATCTTTGATTTCTCACGGGTGCCCCGCCCTAATTTAAACTCGTCCTATTATTCCTATTATTTGTAGGTTGTAATTCCTGTCGATTTCTTCCTCGCTCAATATGGACGTTATTATAGTTACCATCACAGGATGTAGTATCATTAATGAGGTTATGTGCTTCAAATTCGGATAATAATTCAATCATATCAGAGAAATCGATAGGCTTAGCCACAATTAAATGATTTCTGATATGTGGTGGATAATGACGTATTAGCATGTTGACAATTTCTGTCTCAGAAATTTCGGGATTAATCAACTTACTTTTGTTTGCTAATTTTAAGAAATATTCAGTCATAGAAATCCCTTTTTTAAACTCAAACCTACCCGTTGCTAACTCAACTTTTATTCTTCTTTGTTTCTCAAGTCCCCAAAATCTATTTATAAACAGATTTCTGAAAGTACTGTATGTTTCATGTGAAGCCAAAGTTAACCTTAACCACTCAAGAGCATTTTTCTTCAAACAGCGTTTTACTATTACCATCCGAAATTCATTGGGAATTCTCTTAATACGGAAATATTCTTCCAATTCCCTAAGAAATACTTTTGGATTATCACCTGATTCCTCATCAAAACTTGGTGGACTAATATCATGTAGTGAATAATGTACACATTCATTTTGACCTAGACTGTGGAGTTGTGTGTGTGAGGACATGTTCTGTGTGTTTCTGTGATAATTAATATCATTATCTGGACTCACAAAATCACTACATTCACTTACTACATCACCAGACTTCTGATGATTGCTTAATTCACCTGGTAAGTCACAATCGTTTATATTTGTAATTCTAGACATTTCTTTCCCGTTATTTACTTTTCTAGCCTGTAATGCAATTACAACTTGTGTAAATTTTCCTAAGTTATCCTTTTCTTTTTCAAAATGTTCTTTTACCTCTTTAATTTGCAAAATTACTTCTTCTTTTGCTTTACTTATCTCATCAATTTGTAACTTTATTTCCTCTTGGTGTATCTTACTTTCATCATGTTGTAATTGCATTTCAGAACAAATTACATTGATTCTTTGTTCTACTTTATCTCCTAATTCTTCTCTTTGTTTTTGTGTTATTTCTGCCTGTTGTATCCTAAATGTTTCTAACTCTTTGTTTAATTCCATTCTTATTTCTTGTTTCACAATGTCCTGACCTAACCTAGTTTCCTGAATTATCTCTCTCAACTCATTGACTTCCTTTCTATTCTCATCCTTATTAATCTCTATGATCTGCATGAGCCTTTCCATATTATCCCTACACTCTTTTCTCCCTTCTCTAATCTCCTGTGAAATTTCAGATTTTAATTCCTGTTTTAGCTTCTGTAATAAATTAATTTCTAAGTTACTCACATTTTGTGCTAGTTCCTGTCTTACTCCTACATCTAAATCATTCATTTTCTTAGTTAAATCATTTACATTTTGTTCTATTTTAGAATCTAAATTACTCATTTCTGATTTTACATCTTTCATTCTAGAATCTAAATTACTCATTTCAGATTTTACATCTTTCATTCTAGAATCTAAATTACTCATTTCAGATTTAACATCTCCTATTTCTGATTTTACACCTCTCATTCTAAAATCTAAATTCTGTGCATTTTGTTCTATTTTAGAATCTAAATTACTTAACATTCTTGTTATTCTTTCCAACATTGACTCATTATCTATGCTTAATCTTGCATCCTCCCTATTCATTCCTACACTATCAGTAACTTCTCCTTCCACTATTATTTCTTTTCTACTCGCCATCTTTTTAACTATTTTCTGATTTCTTAACAACATAAATCTACTACTACTACTATTTTTTTTTTTTTTTTTTTTTTTTAATTTCACTCACTTAAACCAGTTCTCGTTTTCTTCTTTCTTCTCTCTTCTTTCTTCTTTCCTTTTAAATTCCCACGGAGCTGTACGATGCTTTAATCTCCTCTTCTTTATCCTATTCGAGCCCCACACGTTGCTGCGCCATTTGTAACGGGATTATATTTTCGATCTCCATTATGGCGGTCGGTATAATACTTTCTTTCACTCCAGAATCATGATTTTCCATCGCTCTTTCTATGCTAGTCGCCATGTTTCTCCCATAAGACAGCACTAACGGCGCAGTTACTCGAATATAGTTAATTTAATCAATTTTTTTTTTTTTTTTTTCTATCAAAAGTAATACTGGCTAGCGCCAAATGATAGATTCACAGATTAAGACAAAATGATATATAATTTTCTTGGAGATTTTATAATCATCGTAACATCTTTCCTCGTTCTCCAGCAAGACACAAGATTCTAACACTTTATTTTAGATTATTGATTTTCTTGTCCCCATAGTAATTTCCACTTTATTTTGTGATTGGCCGATTCACTGACACGTCATCACACCACGTCATACCACTACTACTTCGGCCAATCACACAACTACATACATTTTTATATATATTTATAATTCCTTCGAACACAAAAATACTGTTACACAACTTCAACAAACAGGCATCAACACTGCATTGTATGCAGATGACTTAGTAATTTGGAAATCAGGCAAACTTGAAATTCTAAAGACAAATATTCAAAATTCTTTGAATACCTTTAAACAATGGTGTTCTAAAAACCTCATGGAAGTAAACACTGTGAAAAGTAACTATCAGCTCTTCTCTCTAAGAAAGAAACAACCCAGTATTATCTTAAGTTATGATAATATCAAATTAACCAGAACAGAAAATTCTCAATATCTTGGAATATTGTTTGACAAAAAATTAACTAGGAAAAAACATATTGAAAAAATTAGAGATAAAGCAATTAACCATTTTAAGATATTAAAAAGACTTGCAGGAACTAATTGGGGTTGTTCAAGATCTACAGTAAATACTACATATAATACATATATAAGGCCAGTTCTTAATTACTGTGGAGAAGTACTGATTATATCATCACCTTCAACTTCCATGATACTGGAGTGCACACAAAATCAAGCTCTTAGGTTAATTACTGGAGCTATAAAAACTACTCCTATAATAACCTTACAAGCATTTACATGTAACAGACCCATAATGACAGATTTAGAAATGCAAGCCCTTTTAACATATGAAAAGCTCTTAAAAATTCCAGAGAATAATAAATGGGTAAAACAACACACATCCACCTTCAGTTTGAAAACTCAATTAGGCTTCATACAGAAAGTTCAATAACTAAGAAATAAACTAAATTACCCATCCAAAATAGAACCTTTCATGTCTCTTAATAACCCACTGAACATCATTGAATTAGAATACTACCTAGATTTACTTGCAGATTTTAAAAAGAGGAATACTCATCTACAGAAGCTAAAGCATATGCCCTTGAAACCATAAATGTAAGATATCCAGTTGACAAATGGACACACATCTATACAGATGGCTCTCTTTACAATCAAGAAGATGGAGCAGGAGCTACCTGTAAATTCTTTTTTTTCTATAAGCATGTTGGATTTACTTAACAAGTTTTGATGGAGAAATTGATGCAATTTATACTTCCTTACAAAATCTATTTGCCTGGACAAATAAGCTTTCCAACATAGTTTTCTTAACAGATTCTAAAGCAGCTATTCAGGCTATTATTTCAAATGACAGCCCAAAAACCGAAAAGATAAATGAAATTCATAATATGATTAAACATCTTCAAAATTTAAATATATGTATGGTTTTCCAATGGATACCATCTCACTGTGGAATTTCTGGCAATGAGCAAGCAGATATATTGGCCAAGAAGGGTTGCAAAATATCTCAAACAACAAAACAAAATATCCCCTATGAAACAGTTAAAAGATTAATCAAAAACATCTTCACAAAACTATACAACAACTATCTAGTTTCCTCTGAAAAACTTCATTGGAAAGATCTCCAAAACAAACTAAAGACAATTCCAGAACTACCTCGAAAATCTTCAGTAGCAATGTTCAGATTAATCACAGGCCACGACTGTTTGAATGGACATTTATTCAAGGTTGGATTAACAACTTCTCCACAGTGCTGTTTATGTGGTAAAGACGATTTAATGAACATCGATCATCTAACTGTATGTGAAATTCTCCAAAATCAAGAAGATCTAGTCTCCAAATATTGGGAAGCAAGAAGAAAAATGATTTTATTATCAAATTCTGAGCATTAAATACACACACAAACACTCTCCTGTACTTGATCATATCAATCCATTTTATATTACATTCCTTAATAGCCAACAGATATGAATATTTCTAGAGTATTATTTGCATAAGGGCTTTGTCAAATTATCAACAACTAGGTGATCAACTTCCTGTTCATTAATCAAATTATTTCATACACTAGATAACTTACTCCAAAAACATCCCATATACAAACATAATCAGAGCTTCTAATAACAGATGCATTCTACACTAAATCAGGTAAGAAATAAGCTAGCAATAATCAATGAAATACTATTTGCATAAATGAGAGCAAACTATATAATACTGATTTTACAAATGTTGAATTAAATGATCTAAACAATTGAGGTGCTCAGGATAATGGCATACCCCAACCGACATCAAATTTTGAGATAGAAGCATGACTATGCGCAGCTGCCATCAGCCTTTCATATGATGAAGTATCAAACTGAAATATGCCAAAGCTATCATTTTCCACCTTTAAAATTTGTCAAATTTGTCCATAGTGCTAACATACACATTCTCAGCATAAAAGTGACATATGCAAACTATCGGTGCTTTATTTATGACTGCATCTAGGAGTCATGACGTCGTGAAAGGCAGTAAAAATGGTGCCATCTGCAGATTTATTCCTGAATCTCAAAAAGGGGACGGGGAAAAGAAAGAAAGGTGTGATAAAGTCAACTGAATGGGTAATAAATAGAAGAAAGTTGAAGACGAAGAATGTGAAGATGTAGAAATACACCTGGATTAGGTGGACTGAACAATTCAATGCCATAGCTGGGATTCGAACCACGGATCTTCTGGTCTCCATCCAGCCGCTCTAAACCATTGAGCTACTATGGCCAATGTGCCGAGATATCATTAAATTCTCCAACTGACTCGTATTTTTCCGGTAAACCACTAGGAGTTCTCATAAACACATGAGACAACTACCTTAATGGTGACTTACTATGCTGTAAGTACTTTAAGGCCCGGGCTTTATAGTTCAGAACACTATTAGGTACAATTAATGGAAATTAATTGTTCTTTCACAATAGCCATGTGTAGGACGCACTATGAAAGAGTAGAGCCAGACTGAAAAATTCAATGCCATAGCCGGGATTTGAACCATGGAACTTCCGGTCACCGTCCAGCCGCTCTAAACCATTGACCTACTATGGCCAACATGCCATTAAATTCTCCAACTGACTCGTGTTTTTCCCAGTAAACCTCTATGAGTTCTCAGACTGACCATTAAGGTAGTCGTCTCATGTGTTTAAGTGGTTTACCGGGAAAAATACGAGTCAGTTGGAGAATTTAATGACATGTCGGCACGTTGGCCATAGTAGCTCAAGGGTTAGAGCGGCTGGACAGCAACCAGAAGATCCATGGTTCAAATTCCAGCTATGGCATTGAATTTTTCAGTCTGACTCTATCTTTCCATACTTTAGCCTACACACGGCCAATGTAAAAGAACAATTAATTACTACCTGGATTAGGTATTTTAAGTTGTTTAATAAAGCTAAAATCTATTTTACAGCACTTTTTTTTCTGTTTTGTATATTTTTTCGTTTAATAAAAAACACGAATTCAAGAAAACTATGGATTACAATGGTTCAAAAATGTGCATATAGGCTTGAAATCCCTTAATTTAAATACCCAGAAAATATCAAGTTTTAATGTTAACTACTTTCCATGTGTTGAGAAAAAAAAAAGCATAAAATTACATTTATCTCAAAATAAACTTTGGTGTGGATATGCACCTTAATTGTTTTAACTGCAGTAAATGAAATTGTAATCAGCAGTATAATTGAAGAAGTTGCTAAATTACAAGTTAGAGAAAAGCATTACATCAGTCAAAACCTATTGGGTCATACTTTCATTGAAACTTGCAACTTTAGTCGCATCAGGAACTTTTATGTGGTCTGTCTCAGTGCCATCCACGGCCGATTGGTGACTACCATGTTCACAATCTGTAGTGTGTGTCTTCCCCTCTTGGAAAACTTCCTGCAGTTCATTAGGCACTCATCGATAGTGATATTTTATTGGTCCAGTTTATTAGTTGTACATTGATTTTGGACATGTCATTTCTATATAAATTATTTTACAATATGACAATTATTATTTTACATGTATGCTAGTACCAAATTTGCACATTGCATGTCAAAGTTTAAACTAGGGGTATCATTTTACAGTAACAATCTTTTTTTCTCGTGTTATAGATTCGCCTTATAAAAATCATAAAAAAAATAAAAAAAAATACTCCATATATTTTAAATTTTGATGAACTGTCACTGGGTGTCTAATGAATATAGGCATAAAATATTCTAAGGAGGGGGGGGGGGTGGCGAAGCCAATTGTGACAATAGTAATCAGTTAGTTGCCAATCAGCTGAGGATGGGACTGGGATGGTCCGAAAAACATTCTTGTTTTTAAGTGACATGAGAAGTTTTAAATTTATTAAAAATAACTGTCAATATGAAATTAGCCTTATTTTTAACAATACTTTTATTATTTAGTTGCCTGTATACATATAATGTAGCATAGGTGTGGGTATATTTTTACATCCAAAATTGGCAAAGCAGGTAACAAAATATGTAAAATCGTTAATACGAGGGCTGTTCAATAAAGAATGATCATAATTGTTTTACGGTCATAATGTTTAGCACTAAAATTATCTTAATATATTCTGTTAGCTTAATATGAAACAAACACGCCCTAGTAGTTTTCATTGTTGGTACTCCTGGTTCCCGCCTTTGAGAACCAGACAAACTTCAGACATGTTCAGTATCGCCTAACACTGCAATGGAGGTAACACGCGAGAAACAATATGCGGCTTTGAAATTCTGCTTTCGTCTCAACAAATCTTCAGTTGAGGCCTATACAATGTTACAGGAGGCCTATGGAGAGTCTGTTCTTCCCTACAGCACAGCTCGAAGGTGATTTAAAATGTTTAAAGAGGGGACACAATCAATTTCAAAGGAACGTGGACCCGATGCTCCAGTTACTGCTCTTACGGAAGAAAACATCAACACTGCTGCTGCCATTGTGAGAGAGGATCGACGAATTACCTTAAGATCACTTTCTGAAATACTGAACATTTCATTGGGTGCCACCCACACGTTGGTGACAGAAACATTACACATGAGACGTGTTTGTGCGCGATGGGTTCTAAAATTGTTGATTCCCAAACAAAAGGACATTCACATGCACTTCGGCATGCAGTTAAAGTTGATGTTAGAGGAAGATCTGAAGTTTCCTTCAAATGTAATCACTGCTGATGAAACTCGGCTACATCATTTTGATCCTGAGAGCAAACAGCAAAGCTCAGTGTGGAAATCTCCTTCATCACCAACCCTCGAAAAAGCAAAAGTGGTTGCTTCTACTGGGAAAGTTATGGTCATCTCATTCTTTGATATTCATGGAATGGTTTATCAGCATGTTGTACCTACACACACATCAGTAACTGGACAATATTACAGGGATGTCCTGAAAACACTGCAAGTCCATATCATGCACAAAAGACCACATTTCCATGAATCAGGCTGGATGCTGCACCACGATAATGCGTGGCTGCATATTGCCAACGTTGTTGCTGAATATCTTGCAAAAATCAATGTGAAGTGCATCCCTCACCTTCCCTATAGTCCGGATTTAGCCCCATGTGACATTTTTTTTTTTTTATTCCCTAGCTTTAAGAAATGCCTTTGTGGGAGGCATTTTCGTGTTTGTAATCTGGAATTTTAATTTTCACGAACCCACAAAGTCACAATATGATAAAGAACTTCAACGTCCTTACCAGCTTAACTACAGTCGGCGAACAAAAATTTAAACTCCTGGACATGTTTTCGGATAGATGACTTTGTCTCTTTTAAATTATTCGAAGAATAATATTGGTATTGCTTTAAAGATGGTTATTTACTTCACAAACACAAATTATAAATTGAAACATTACAACTTTCCGAGACTTCTTTAAAAATACGTCTTCCTCGTTCAGACAGAAAATCTCTATTAGCATTTTTTCGGATGATTCCCTTCCCCTAGCAACCCTCAGTATTCAGCAGTGTCGCTGATTTTCTGTCTTAAAATGTATATCTTCTCTTTTTCATCAATAAATATACAGTGTTCATTTTTATTCATTGTTTCTTGCCCTCCAATTGAGCAAGAATGACGTCATAGTTGACTGGTGAGTCTATCTTGAAATCATAACGCCCTCTACGAAGAAGCGCTAATGTTTGCCATAGAGCGCTCTCAGTGTGGTTGCTCTAGTAACTAACACAACCAGCTTCTCCTGAATATGAACAGACCACTGCGTCATCATGGTTGAATGCTACTTTCCTATTGGCATTAAAATTGGTGCGACATATAAACCGCTGCATAGAGGAGTTTATGCAATGCTATCCAGCATTCAGACAAGTCCCTCTGAGCGTAATGTTGTCAAAAGTGTCCAGGTAACGTCAAATTGACATACTTTTGATTGGAACATAAACATCTTACATCTTATCACTTTACGATATAAATTCTTTTGTCAGTCTCACACTTAATTAAAATGTCTATTAATGTTGGTATCTTTACCAACATTAATGAAGAATACTTCACTGTTAATAATGCTTCTGCTTTTAATATTTATAATGTTGGTATCGTTATGTCTTTTAAAACCAATAGGTACATTACATATTTCCAAGATACAGGATCAATTTACTCAGAAAAAGAGAACCACTGGACGTTATAAAGTGACTGGTCGCAATCTTGAAGCAAGAAATAGTGTTATGACAGAAAGGCCTTAAGTATAACTTCTCACAATACAGACAATGTTTAAGGGGAAGAGAGAAAGGAAATATAAGAAAATGGACACATAAGACTATGTACTAGAGATATTTTCTTGTTTAGACTTCAATAAAAGCTTTGTACATATTGTAGGTAACACTAATTTATTTTTCATTCCTAGAACATGTTCTGCTAATTTTCTGGTTTGTAATGAAGTTACATTGTGAGGAAACTGTGAGTGATAGAAAAGAATTGAGATTAAATTGAAATATTTCTATTTTATGTGACAGGTTTACAATATTCATATATGTCTACTAAAACAGGAAAACAGATGTTCATTGTGAAATAAGTGTTCATTGACTTATCATTTCGTATATTCTTCATGGTATACCTTTATGGCTGCATAATTAGCTTTGCATTGCACAAGGCCATGCCGTGACTCAGTGGTTAGACCGCTTGGCTCTCACCAAGGCGGCCCGGGTTCGATCCTAGGCGACCGCAAAGTGAGATATGTGGTGGACAACACGGTGTTGGGGCAGGTTTTCTCCGGGACCTCCGGTTTCCCCCGCCATCTCATTCCACCGGTGCTCCATCTTCATCTCATGTATCATCAGTGTCACCGCCTGCGGTGCCATATGTAGTAAAATCGGGCGTTAAATACTACACATTTTTGCATTGCACTGCGGTATATAGATTTTTATAAACAGTTATCATATTGTTACCCAAGCGGCAAGCTCTACGGTGCCGATCAATAAAGGCAGGTGAGACAGAGTGGAGGGAGGGGAGACCACGGGGGTAGCTGAGTCTTTGTTTCCCCCTCCTCCTGCCGCCCGAAGGAGGGCGAAGCATCGAGAATGTTTCCCCCTCCATAAAAAGGAATTCTCGACAAACTTCGGGCCGCCGATCAATACAAGAGAGGCGACCGTGAGTTGAGTTGAGTGAGTCGTGGCGAGCAGTGTGTAAGGAGCGCCCAGTGGACAGACGAATTACGAAATTCTATGTAATTGTGACATTGTAACAAGGTAGAAATAAAGAACATTTTTGAGTGGTGTAATTGGACTTTTTATTTCACGAACCCACAAAGTCACAACTGGCGTCAGAAGTGGGATAACGGCCATGGAATCGGCGCTGGAAAAGATTTTACACAAAATGGAAGAAATGAAGACGGCCAACGACAACATCGCCGAGAAGATGGAAGAAATGATGGCCGAAATAACAGCGAAGACGGAAGCGGCAAATAACAACCTGGCCGCTGAACTAACAGCAAAGACGGAGGCGGCAAATAGCTACCTGGCCGCTGAGCTGAAATAAATAAGGACAGCTAACGATAACCTTACCGAGAAGATGGAAGCCACAAACAACAGCCTGACCGCGAAGATGACCGAATTGACCACGGAGATGAAAGCGGCAAACGAGGCCCTTGCCGTGAGGTTCGAAGAGCAGCTGACCGGCGTGAGAGATGACGTCACAGAGCTCGGCAAGCGGATGGGTCAAGTGGACGAGCGCGTCGAAGATTTGGCAAGCCGCGTTGACGAGCTGGAGGGAAAGGCTGACAGCAATGCAAAGTCCCCGAACGCCATGGTGGAGGACGTCGTCGGCAGGAGGTTAAAGGATTTAAAGGTCGACGCACCGGGACGCGACACAACATCTGCACGCGTCAAAGCTCCTAAATATGACGGCGCGTCAACGTTTGAGGTCTTCCGCCGCCAATTCGACGCAGTGGCCAAGCACAACAAATGGTCACCAGAGGAGGAGACCACACAGTTAATAGTCAGCCTCCAGGGACGGGCCACGGAAGTCCTGAACGCGGTACAGACAACGGTGGCGCCCAAGGACATCTGGGAGGCCCTGGAGAATCGTTTTGGAAACCACCGCTTAGCCGCAGCGTACCGCAGCCAGCTAAAGGCAAGGTCACAGCAGCCAGGGGAGACGCTGCAGGAATTCTCCCTGACAGTTGAACAACTGGCTAGCAAGGCCCTAGTCGACCTCCCACCAGAGTTCGTATCCCGGGAAGCTGCCTACGCATTCATTGACGGGGTACGGGACACGGAGATTCGTCAGCGCCTAATGCTCGGCGATTATAAAACAATCCACGAAGCGCTAACGGCAGCATTATGGATGGAGGCGGCCAAGGTAACAGCTATCCCGTCGTGGAGAACGAGGAGTGTGCGCTACGCCGGAGACAGAAACCAGCCGAGGGACGCCGGCGAACATCTAGTGGCCTGTGCTGGTGTGGACAGCCCGGGCACCTGCAGAGAGACTGCCCACACCAGGAAGAGCAGCCGGAAAACGAGTAAGGGCCGTCGTGGAGAGGGGCACGTCGGCGCCATCACCACCATCCCCTCGAGTGACACTGCGCGCCGTCAGCCGGCGGATGGATGACAGCCTCATCGCGGACGGCTGGGTAAGAGGAAAGCCGTGCCGCTTGCTGGGGGACACCGGGGCGGCCGTGACCATCATCAGACCTGACGTGACGAAGGGTTTGCCGACGAGGAAGCCGAGCCGACCATACCAGCTTGTGACGACATCGGGCGACGCCTTGCCTGTGGAGAAGGATGCCCTGCTGAAGCTGACCTTGGGACGGAGTGCCGTGCGTCTGTGGGTGTTCGTCGCGAAGGTGGCTGAGGAGGTGATTCTGGGACTGGATGCCCTCAGGAGCCACGAGGCGACGGTCGACGTCGGCAGGAAGGTCCTGCGGCTCAACGGAGAAGAGGTTATACTCCGTCAACCCGAAGAGCGCCTTGGAATCTGCAGGGTCGTCTTGAACGAAGACGTGGTTGTCCCCGCGAGGAGCGAGGTGGTGGTGACGGCACGACTGGAAGGCCAGAGAACCAGCAACATGATGCTGGACCAGAAGACGCCTGTACACGGACTGTGTGTAGCCAGTGCATTGCTGCCGTGCCGAGAGGAGGTGCCAGTGAGACTGCTAAATCCAGCGGACACCGATCACGACGTCCAGGCCGGGACGGAGTTGGGAACGTGCGACCCCGTGGTGAGCGTAACAGCAATCGACAAGACATAGGAGCTGATGCCGACGCAACACCTGGGGCCCCGGCTAGAAGGCTTACTGGAGAGGGCGGCCGACCACCTGACCGCAGAACAACTGGAGAAAGTTCGACAACTGCTGAGGCGATACCAGCGCGTCTTCAGCCAAGGCGATAGTGACTACGGCCGCACGGACAAAGTGCTTCACCGCATTGACACCGGGGATGCCCGGCCTATTCGGCAACCACATAGACGCGTTCCGCTGGCGAAGCAAGGGGCGGTACGAGACATGCTGGAGGACATGAGATCCAGGGGGGGGGGGTGATTGAAGAGTCTGACAGCCCTTGGTGTTCCCCTGTAGTCTTGGTGACGAAGAAGAACGGCGAGCTACGCTTCTGCGTGGACTACAGGAAGCTGAACGCTGTCACCCGGAAGGACTGCTTCCCCTTACCTCGGATTGATGACACCCTGGACACACTAGCTGGTGCGCAGTGGTTCTCGACCCTGGACCTGAAGTCGGGCTACTGGCAGGTAGCTCTAGATCCGAGAGACAAGGAGAAGACTGCATTCTCGACAGGCCAAGGGCTCTGGCAGTTCACAGTTATGCCCTTTGGCCTCTGTAATGCACCAGCTACCTTCCAACGCCTCATGGAGTCAGTGATGAGTGGACTGACTTACGACGCCTGCCTGCTATACCTGGACGACATCATCATCGTCGTTAAAACTTTTGAAGACCATCTCGAGAATCTGAGTAAGGTGCTACAGAGATTGCAGGCGACCAACTTGCAGCTGAATGCGAAGAAGTGCCAGCTCTTCCGCAGGGAAGTGAACTACTTGGGCCACATAGTCTCAGCAAATGGAGTGGCCACAGACCCGGAGAAGACACAGGCTGTGAAAGGTTGTCCTCGCCTAAAGGATAAGAAAGAGTTGTGCAGTTTCCTGGGGCTGTGCAGTTATTACTGACGCTTCATAAAGGGGTTCTCTAACATGACCAAACCCCCCGCCCGCCTGAATGAGGAACACCGGCCTTATGTGTGGATGGAGGTCGCCAAAGACACTTTCCAGCACCTGAAGAAGACCCTGTGCAGCGCTCCAATTTTGGGATTTCCACAACCAGGTGGCGCCTTCATTGTGGACACCGACGCCAGCGACCATTGCATTGGAGGCGTCCTATCGCAGATCCAGTACGGCCATGAACGAGTGATAGCCTACTACAGCAAGACATTATCCAAGGCAGAGACTACTGCATCACCCGGCGAGAATTATTGGCGGTAGTAAAGACCTTGGAGCACTTCCACAAGTACCTGTACGGTCAGCCATTCCACCTGCGGACTGACCATTCCGCCCTAACCTGGCTATTGAGCTTTAAGAACCTGGACGGCCAGACAGCACATTGGGTTCAGAGGCTGCAGGAGTACGACTTCACCTCGGAACATCGCAGAGGGAAGAGCCACGGTAACGCCGACGCTATGTCCCGAAGACCCTGTCCAGAAGAGTGCGGCCAATGCACAAGAGTGGAGGAGAAGGAGCGTGCCGCAGCAGTTCGAGTAGTCACGGCAGTGCCTGCGGATAGCTGGGATTGCGCAGGCCTGAGGAGGGAGCAGCTGGCGGACGCAGACTTGGGGCCACTTTTGAGGGAAGTGGAGGCAGGGACGAGACCAACCTGGGCGGACATCGCACCGAGGAGCGCCACCTACAAGTCTTACTGGGCCCAATGGGACTCGTTGAAGACCAGAGAGGGCATGCTGTTCCGGGTATGGGAATCACCCGAAGGGAAGACAAGCAATTGGTGCTCTCTGCTTAGTGTAAACCTCTCAGGCTATGACAAAACAACTGAATGTAAGTCACATAAGTAAATCAATGAAAGGTTACACTCAGAAGCATTACTGCTGTTTGTGGTCTTAATTATGCAGTGTAAGTGCTGGAACTGTCCGTTTGAGTTGTTAGTAGGTCTAATTAAAATGCTTACCATCTAAACCTTATTTCTTTTGACAGTCCATAATTCCTTATCTGTTCAGTGGAATGGAAAAATAAGTGCATTTCAAAATAATGTGCCTTCACATCACGGCATGTAATGGATGGCTCATATATTGGGTTAAGCACTTTTTTCTATACCGAAGATAGAGGGTTTCATCCCAACTTAGAACAATGACAGAATGCTTAACAATGTCAGTTTCATGTCAGTACATTGACATGTAAAACTGCAGTGGGTCATACCAGTGAAGGCATATCATCCTTAAAATTGTTAGTATTATACAAATTGTGTACTATTACTACTCATAAATGGTGGCAAGTACAAGTTGATGGACCACAGAATAATATGAATACAGTGCACCTATCATGCGTATCATTTTTCTAAACCCATTTGTCCCAATTGTGTTGCAATATATGAGGTGCTCAGCATCAAGTGTCTTTAATGTCAAGTATACAAGTCATCCTTAAAACATGGTAACCTAAGTGTTACAACTATATAACAAGGAAGATGATTAATAACCTATTGTTTATTATAAAACTTTACTAATTTGTGATCATGCCATTCTCTGTCTTAAGTCCTAGCTGCAGCTGACATTGTACTTGTTTTAAGAATAAGTGGAATACTGGAAATAAAAGTAAAAATGGCATATAATGATGACAATGGCACAATGGCATTTTAATAATTTCTTGCAATGCACAAGGTGCAGTCACTTAGGTTCCCTTAGAGCGAGGAAACCAAAGCAGTGGACCTGATAGGTGAGAGCAGGATTGATTGGTTGGCCAAACGCCTGGTATGAATGAATGATGGAGAAATTGGTGGAATGCTGGTGGGGGAAACCAGAGGAAGCTAAAGTATCTTCTTTTCTATTAAATCCCTCTTTAATTTCTTGACTGAGTTTAATCAGTTGTTTACTGGTTGTATGGTTTTTTCATAAGCCAGCTCAGTAGGGTGATAGAAGTTTGTAGCGTTTAAGATACCAATTTAATCTGGCTAAAATTGTTCTTCCCAGAAACACTGGTTAATGATAAAGTAATATGATTTACAACACCAGATACGGTACAGATTATAAGGGTAAAAAGGTAAATATGAACCCTAATTAAAGATAATGATAGCCTGTAAGTTACCCTTTAAAGGACAAAGGCTTCTACCTGTCGTTAGGGTGAGCTTGGCAGAACTTATATGGTAAGCTAATAGCTGTAGATCCCTAATTATTTAATTGTAATTCTTGTGTCTTTGGCTCAGAAGAGAACCAATACCAACAATAAGTAAATAAATAATATACAGGCAATAATGAGTAGGAGTAAGAATAAAGCGTTTCGAACTTAGCCTTTGTATCATCACATTCCACCAGCTAACCCACTTGTCCAATTGCCACATGTTCTGTGTCTCTCTTTGGGAAAGCATTCGTTTATCACCTTGCTAGTATTATAAGTATCAAAAGTCATAGTTCATTTAAGCTTTTCACAACTTCTTGGTCCTCATTCACAGTTGTAAGTATTAGGTTGAGTGTGTATAGTACCGAATAGAAGGGCAGAGTTGCAATAATGACTTTTATGCTAAAAGGGTCAATGTGCTCCATTAAGAGTATAAACTGCGGGTTGCCAGCTGACTCACCTGGTACAATACATTTAGAGACCTTATCTTTAAATTCTGTTGAAATAAACTTTTATATAACTTTACCTTTTCTGTACTCACATCCCACAAATCTATTATAGGAGTTCCTTTTTGCGCAGATATTCTCCTTTCGTATTTTTTTGTTATGAATTTGCAGTTTAGGATACTTTCTAGACTTTTGTTAGTTTCATTTAACTTTCTAACCCATTAATGTTCTTTTATGAGGTCTCTAAATCTTTAGACAAAAGTGTTCATAGATTCTGACTTTTCTGTTAAGTATGAATTATTTTGCAGTATGTACTAGATCCTGGCAGAGATTATAATTGATTTCAAAAAAACAAATTTTATTAGCTTTAATCATATAGGGCATTCTAATTGACATTCTTTCAAATTAGCCTTTTTAAAGGCCCAATAGTATTTTAACAATTGTTACTCAAAGGTTGGAGTCCATACATTCAGAAACATTGTGACTTTCTATCGGTTAAGTCTGCTGAAACAAATAAAAGATCTGGAGATGAAATATTGAGCCATTATAATGGATGCATGTACTAATATTGTGGTTACGTGGGTTACGTAGAATCAAAAGTCTGGTTTGTAGAAATTTAAAACACTCTTTATTGCAGTAAAAAGACGTGAAATTGACCATCAGCTGTCTTCAAGGTCGACTCTGTGCTCTGTCACACGAAAACAAATGAAAGAAATCACTGCGGTACACTTCAAACGTCCACTGTCACAATAACCATCACACAACTGCCATTCTAACATCTTGCATGGTTTTTCTGCGCATTGTTTCTAGAAAGCTGCAGACCCTTCGATAACATTTGCGGCGGCAAGAGAAAGACAGAACATTCCAGAGCCTCTCTCTGTCTCTTTCTTTTTCTTGGCAAGCATCCAGCTCTCCTGCCCACATGCCCAGCTCTGGCTTGGCCCAGCAATGCCATACAGTGACACTGCTCCCTCCTCAAGGCTGGTCGTCCCGAACAGCACCATCGTAGCAGGCCACACAACCCAGGTGTACCACCAACATCTTTCATCCAGGCACGTTCTGGATGCGGTAGACCATGTCGTTAGTTCTCTTTATCGCCCGGTACGGTCCTTGCCACGGTTGTTAAAGTTTTGGGCAGCGTCCCTTGGTCCGAGTAGGGCAGTACAACCAGACAAGGTCACCTTGCTGGAATCCACGAGGAGGTCGGTGATCGTCTTCGCCTCCTGGTTCGGGATAGCATACACCTCCGGCCTCTTGGTGAAGTAGACCACGGCCATCAGGTACTTGTTGCCTCTGTTGGACATGGGAATGGTCCAGCTATGTTGACAACTATGCGTTTGAAAGGCGCTCCTACATTGTACTGCTGCATGTGAGCCCGGCTCCTAGTCTGGGGGGCGGGACTCACCTCGCACATGTGACGTTGATGGCACCATCTTTCAGCATCTACTGATTCTTTTGCTCTTTTGGAATATTTAGTTACATTAAATTTAAAGGGAGTCGATTAATGGGAGCTGATTAGTTACATGATACAAAAGCATCAATTTGCGGAGTTGTATTTTCTTGTTTTGTTGCATTCAGTTGTAGTATCTCCAAAGCTCCAATAGTCCCCACCCAGAGATCTTAATTGTGGACCGTCACTCAGGACTGTTTTCTAGAAGATATAAACATTATTTGTTGAGCAGGTTTGTGATGTTTCATATGGACACCTGCTTTTTCTAAGTAGGCAGTGGAATCGCTCCTCCTTAACCCTCATATTGTGGAGGGAACACACAGGTCATTGGTCTGCAGATCCATTGGATCAGCCTGGCAAATCATTAGGATATAACCAGCCTTTCCTTCATTTGCCAGAGCAGTGACGTTTTTCCTGCCATAAAAGTCAGCAGTAAATGTGTAAATGAAATTTCCTCCACCTTTTATGGAATAATTATACTACAGTAACTCAGTCCCCAGAGCATTATCTGTTAAAGCTCAGAGCACCATGGGAGGAAGAGCATAAGATTTGGATAAGAGAGGCGGTTAGAGGCGCAGTTCTATCACTTTTACTCCTAATTTTGATGTAGAAACAGGCTTTTTGCAGAAATAAGGAAATCTAATACAGTTAAAAATACATTAATTGACCTAACAGTGATAAAACTTTAAAGCCTGGGGACTTAAAGTAATTACAGAATAATAAATCACTTTGTTAATTGTATGTGTACACCAGAACTAGTGGTTTTTCTTTGTAATTTACATCTTCCAATGTTAAGTCATGGGTGAAATGACTGTCAAGTGAACCCAGGGTCCATAGAGCTTAGAGTTATCCGACATTTATCATTGAGGATAAGGGAAAACCCTGGCAAAAACCTTATCCAGGTAACTCACCCTTACCGAGAATCCAACTCGCAACCTGCTAATGGTTTACTGGTAAGAGAGCGAGTCACTTGGAGAACTTAATGTTAAGCTGGCAAGTTGCGATGGTAAGTCAGTGGTTAAAACAACTGGAGGGAGACCAAAGATTCATGCTTCCAATCCCAGTTATGACTGTGAATGTGTCAGTTTGTCTCTAACCATGCAAACCTTGTCCTAAACATGGCTAGTGTGAAAAAACCAATTTCCAAAAATAATTACCTTACTAACATATTTACCAAATTCTCCCTCCAAATACATTTGTAGTTGGGAATTATATATAGGTTACAAGTAATATACAAAATTGACAAAATGACAAAGTATAGAGAACATAGTGTTTGTTTTACTTCATTGTGTACTGTATTTATACACAAATTAATAAAAGTTACACATTCAATAGAAAACACAGATTCACACAACGAAATAACTGTTGAACACTGATTAAGAAGAGTGAAATACTTCTCACTTCATCACTCTCCTACAGATAGTTACACCGTGTATAAATAAAAAAGTTATAAAATCTGAAAGTAATATAACTCTATGAACAAACATTTCTCTTCTGTGGTGTCTTCTCCTCCTGAATCTTATTGTGTTATCAAATTTTGCAACTGTGTAAAGGTCTAGTTACAAATTTAGAACTGTGTGGGCTTACACCTTTATTAATCCATGTGATTAATAAGTAATACGTAGAAACTGAAGCAAGTACATAAATATATAATCATTTGTTATAACATTCACTTATCTTTACAAGAAATTATAATTATAGATTCCTAACAACACTTCCTAACAACACTCAGGACTAGTTTTACAAATACATTATCTGCAACTTTAGCTAAGTTGTTTACATCATTTTACATTCTGAGCTTATTTACATTGGAAGGACCAAAGGTAATTTGGCAGCAGGAATGAAGGGACATTTTAAAAATATTAGGTATAAATAGATCGATAAATCAGCTCTGGTACATAAATGTTTGGTCTTTTAACCATAAAATAAATGGAGAAGTTAAGTTAATAAGACAATTAAATTGAATGATAGATTTAGTGGTTTTGGAGAAAATAATTAACCTAGAAAATAGACATTGCTTGATGAATTTACAAATACCACTAATCGATTCTGTCAATAAGTTTGTTTTACTTTCAGAGGTGGGTGATAAATACAAAAATAATCCATCACATAGTTAATTTTACTTATTTATTTAGAGTCGCTTTAATAATTAGGTCATATTGCGACTGTTTTGTATATAACAGTGTATACAATAAATTAGTTACAATTTGTAGTAAATGTTCTTCCGGGCTCATTTGCCGTGGTCTAACAGTGCGAATTTTGCCTGACGTTTCACTCACGACTGCGTTGAGCATTCTCAAAGGACTCGAAGAGTGACAAGGCAGTCAAGCTGCCTCCCTTATATACATCGTAGGCGACCGCCTCCTCGTCGCTGATTGGCTGGAGGGCAGCCAATCGTCTAGCTACCTCCTGCAGTGCCCCTTCCTTCCTCTAGTTGTTTCGGTGTCTTAATTGTGTGTTCTAATGCTGGTATGCATTCCTTGTGTAGCTTACTCATCTCTTCTTTGCGATTAAAGTTATTTTTATACTTGTAGATTCCTATAGCCTCACGATAAAATCTCGCATATTTCTCTGAGGATCTGATGAGCTCCGTGTCTTTAAAACAAATGTCATGGCCCCTTTGGAGTGCATGTTCTGCCACTGCTGATTTGTCCGTGTGAATGCTGTGTTTGGTAGTGCCTATGTATACTTGACCACAAGTGCACAGTATCTTGTATATGCCTGCGGAATATAGAGTTGGCCATTTGTCCTTCACGGACCTTAAATAATCTTTTATTTTCTTTGTAGGCTTTATAAACTGTCTTAACTTTGAATTTCTTCAGTAGCTTCCCTATACGATCTGTGACTCTGTGAATGTAGAACAGGAAGGCTTTGCTCCGTACATACATACTAAGTACATACATTAGTTACAATTAATTAAACATGAAAACAATAAGTAACAAATCAATGTGACAAAGGTAAATAATCATAAATATCTATAAATCATAAGGATAAAGCTTTTTTTTTTTGTAATTTACATCCTCCAACATTAAGTCATATCGGACAATGAATGAAATGATGTTCAAATGAGTACAGGGTACATAGAGCTTAGAGTTACCAGACATTCATCTTTCAGGATAAGAGAAAACCTCCAACGTTAAGTCATATTGGACAATGAATGAAATGACGTTCAAATGAGTACAGGGTACATAGAGCTTAGAGTTACCCAACATTCGTCTTTCAGGATAAGAGAAAACCTCCAACGTTAAGTCATATCGGACAATGAATGAAATGATGTTCAAATGAGTACAGGGTACATAGAGCTTAGAGTTATCAGACATTCATATTTCAGGATAAGAGAAAACCTCCAACGTTAATTCATATCGGACAATGAATGAAATGATGTTCAAATGAGTACAGGGTGCATAGAGCTTAGAGTTACCAGACATTCATATTTCAGGATAAGAGAAAACCTCCAACGTTAAGTCATATCGGACAATGAATGAAATGATGCTCAAATGAGTACAGGGTACATAGAGCTTAGAGTTATCAGACATTAATCTTTCAGAATAAGAGAAAACCTCCAACGTTAAGTCGTATCGGACGATGAATGAAATGATGCTCAAACGAGCCCAGGGTCCATAGAGCTTAAGAGTTACCCAACATTCGTCTTTCAGGATAAGGGAAAACTCTGGAAAAAAAGCTTATCCAGGTAACTCACCCTGACCGAGATTCGAACTCGAGACCTCTTGAGTGTGAGGAAGACACGCTACCGCACGCTACCAAGGTGGGCGATAAAGTTCTGAATAACAATCAGTAGAACAGTAGTATTTAGACAATCAATTTGTTGTATAATAACTTATGTATAGGTATTCTAAATTGGTATCCTTAGAATTAGATTTCTGTATACAAGTTTGTACTTTCGAGTCTTTATGAGTGAGTTTGGTATAACTGGACCAACATTTGAAAGAATGATTCTTTTCTTTGGTGTAAGTAGAGGACAGAGATGAAGAGAACATTATTTATGTTTATTTTAGGGTGATTGGTAACCAGTGATTTCGCTACTTTGGATGACGTTAAGTCCTGGAGTTGAGATCCGTGAGATAAACTTTATATTATAATACTTGGATCAGTTAATTTACTTAAAGTCAGCACGTAGTCTCTGATGGTGAGTCCGTCATGGGAGTCAATCATGTTAGCTTCTTCTTTCTTGGGAGAAGTCTGGGCGATTGAAGCATAGCTGAGATTTCTTGAAGTGCTGTCATTTATAAAGGTTGTGTTAACATAGTGAGATGGTAGACTGCTGTACTCAGCAGTTGCCATTGCTTCAGAAGGTGTACTATTTAACAATAGTTTCCTGTACAAAATGGTGAGTTTGAGGTTAACAAAGGATTTTTAATAATGTCTTATTAATCCACTTATTATAATTGTCTAATTTTTAACATATGAGAAAGCATATTTAGTAGACACAATCTACTTATCTTTTATATATGGAGAACATCTTTACACTTCAGAATATTGATTAATATCGGAGAACGCTGACAAGTTTAAATTGTTTGCTTGTCACGGCCTCCTGTGATCTCATCCATCACCTAGCAACAGTAATGATGACAACATAAACAACTGAGGAATTTTGATCTACCACCACCAAGTACCTTCTGGAAGTGCATTTCACCGCCATTATAGACAACCATGACAACAGAAACAACAACACGGTTCAGTCGGCAGGTTCTGATGAAGGTGACGCATGTTCTCAATAATGTTGACAGAGGTAAGTAACTAAACTTTGTTTGCTGAGATGCAAAAGCTTCATTTGATAAAACTAAACCTGAGTGCGACAAATTTATTACTTCTTGATAAGTGAAGTTTGTTTCAAATATTATATATTATTTCAGTACTTATATTGCTTCACTGTTGGAATGCTGCAACTGTTGTATACTTGGTCACTTGAATGCAGTGACTGTAGTCAAATTTATATTGGAAAAACCAAAAGAAATTTAGAAACAAGAGCAAAGGAACACTTTAGGAACATAAAATATAAACAATTAGAAAAATCAGCAGTTGCCACACATTTTTGGGAAAAAAAAAACACAACATAAATCCAGAACCAAAACTACTAAAACATACATCAGGAAAACAAGAACTATCCACATGGGAACAAATCTTTAGTTCAAAAAATAGGAACAAAGTATTCAATTTCGACATCCCCCAGAAAAATTTGTTCAGCAAGTTCCTTGAACCGCCACCAGAGGAGACCTACGACAAAATATCATAAACTACACCAATGAGAACCAGTTGATGGCAAAAAAGAAGAAGCTAATAAAGGAAACCACAACCCTCTCAGCTACAGAAACTAATATGATTTTCAAAAAATTTACTTACCATCCATGGGCCTATGATAAATTCAAAAAATTCTTCAAAAAACAAAACATTCAACTAGCACCAATCAACCATTTCTCCTTAAAAAACCTAATTTGCTCAAACATCAAAGATGCCATTCCATCTAACAAAAAATCTGGTATATATCAAATTGAATGCAGTGACTGCAGTCAAATTTATATAGGAAAAACCAAAAGAAATTTAGAAACAAGAGCAAAGGAACACTTTAGAAACATAAAATATAAACAATTAGAAAAATCAGCAGTTGCCACACATTTTGGGGAAAAAAACCACAACATAAATCCAGAACCAAAACTACTAAAACATACATCAGGAAAACAAGAACTATCCACATGGAAACAAATCTTCATATCAAAAAATAGGAACAAAGTATTCAATTTCGACATCCTCCAGAAAGATTTGTTCAGCAAGTTCCTTGAATCGCCACCAGAGGAGACCTATGACAAAATATCGTCAACTACACCAATGAGAACCAGTCAATGGCCGGTTGAGGATAGCGGCAAAGTCTCTGAAACATGTCCGGAAAAATTTAAAAGTAAGTGCTGTTTAGTGTCATTAATCGACTCCCTTTAAATTTAATTTGGTCACAAATGTTAGACTTGTGTGACTTTGTCTTTTAATGAATCAATTTATGTGTTTTCAAATTTGATGAATTAGTGAAAGCCTTGTTACACATGCCACATTTATGTACTTTATGTCGACATGAATCATCTTTTCAAACTTGATGAATGAGTAAAGCCCGTATTACATATGTCAAATTTGTGAGGCTTTATACCGTCATGATCAATTTGTGCATTTTCAAAACTGGTGATCAAGTAACTCCTTATTACAAATGTCACGTCTGTGAAGCTTTTATGTTTTCATGGAAGAATTTGTGGCTTTTCAAATGTGATGAATCAATAAAATAATTATTACAAATGATTTTGTACCTTCATGAATCGCTTTGTCTTTTCAGTTCTAAAAAAACAAGGAAAAGACTTATTACAAATGTTACACATACTTAGCTTTTTTGTCCGCATTAATCAACTTATGTGCTGTCAAATGATTCAAACTCTTGTCTCTAGTATCAGACTTATTTGTTTCATTGCTACCATTATCCCATATGTAATTTTCTAAATGGGAAGAATAATTACAATGTTTGTCAGAAGTATCACATTTGTAAGACCTTGTGGACTGCTGGCTGAAGACTGATTTAGAGCACTTGTCAACGTTGACGAGTTTGTGACTGGCTGACGATGTGGAAGAATTTTTTGAAAATCGTGATCCTGATCAATTTATAAGAAAAGTTTCATCATTTCTTAAAGATAAGTGAAGTTTTAAGTTACAAATTATATTTGTATACAAATTAAGTTTTTTTCAAATATGAGGTACATCCAGAAAGTAAGTTCTGTTTGGAAAGAAAATTAAATTGTGGACAGATACAGAAAAATTATTTATTGCACAAAATTCTACAACTTTTTAACTACTTTTCCACATAACTGCCAAAATTTTGCAGGCATTTGTCATAGTGAGGCACAAGGTTTTGTATACCTTGCAATACGTTCTCGTATTACAATCCCTCGGTGAGGCGACTTACCTTCCTCGGGATAGAGAAATGAAGATCCCTTCAGCTTCCCCGTTACTGAGATGAAGTAGTCTGGATAAATTGCCGGTAGCTTCGTCGATGAGCAATGAGATCTTTAATCCAGGGCTGTGGTACCGTGCCAGCAACGGAATGGTGAATGGTAGCAACCAAAATTGATCATAAAACATTGCTTCATTTTTTTTTATAAGATTTTATTTTCTTCCTGTATCTTTACACAGTCGATTCTTTGTAACAACATTTGCTAACATATTTCATGATAGCAATGGCGTAGCATATGCAGCAGCGTGTACAGAACTATAGCTATTACACGTCTCGCCGGATCAAAAGAACTCTCAGGAATCAGCTTTATCAAGTGAAAAATTAAATTCAAAGTTTTACTGAAATCTGATTGGTTAATTTTGTCATAATACTTAAATTTGATTGGCTTGACGTCAGATTTTGAATTTCTATGCAGTCTAATACGTCACAAACAAAGCCATCTTGATTTAACCTCTTTCATCAACTTCAGAGGGCCAGGTTTGTATTACATTTCCATATATAGGAATTTTAATAAATTTCTCGAATTATATGGAAAATCAGCTTCAACCTTCTTCATAGAAGTGAGCCGCCTGTGTCTTCAACCAGTTGGAAACATTTTCTTTCAGCTCTTCGTCATTGTTGAAGTGTTGACCGCCAAGGAAAGAACAGATGAAACTCGCTAGGAGCGAGATTAGGGCTGTACGGGGAGTGGTCAAACACGTCCCAGCCAAATCCCTGTAGGATTTTTTCATTGCATTTGCAGTGTGTGGTCATGCGTTGTCGTGAAGCAACACAACACCTTTTGACATCGCAAATTTGCCGATAAATTCCAACTGGTTTCACTTTCCTAGCATTCAGAAAACGAATCACAGATCTGATTTCACAAGCGGCGGGATTTTCAATCAACAATGACATTGTAAACAAGCACAACAAAGCGTACGGGCTGACAGCGTTCTCACAATGGTGCATGTTTCTTCTCCTTGATACAGAGCATCTACCGCGCATGTGCAGAACTGCGATTGCAGTGCTGCAGCGGAGATAATTTGAAACAGAACTTACTTTCTGGACGCCCCTTGTATTATATATTATTTTAGTACTTATACTGCTTCACTGTTGGAATGCTGCAACACTTGTACACCTGATCACTAATACTAAACCTGTGTGACTTTATCTTTTGTATGCCTTTTCACATTTTATGAATTGGTGAAAGCCTTGTTAAAAACGTCTCACTTGTGTATCTTTCTGCCGTCATGAATCACTTTATGTGTTCTCATATATGATAATGCAGTAAACCCCGTATTACATATGTCACATTTGTGTTGCTTTATGTCATCATGAATTAATTTATGTCTTTTTTCAAATCTGATGATGGAGCAAACCCCTTATTGCAAATATCACATTTTTGTGTCTTTATGCTGTCATGAATCAATTTGTGCAATTTCAAACTTGCTAGTCGAGTAAACCCCTTATTACAAATGTCACATTTGTGTGGCTTTGTGCCATCATGCATTAATTTGTGTCTTTTCAAATCTGATGATTTAGTAAACCCCTTATTACAAATGTCACATTTGTGAGGTTTTATGCCGTCATGGATCAATTTGTGTGTTTTTAAATGTGATGATTGAGTAAAACCCTTATTACAAATGTCGCATATGTGAGGCTTTATGCCGTAATGAATCAATTCGTGTTTTTTTAATTCATGTGACAGAGTAAACCCCTTATCACAAATATGACATTTGTGTAGCTTTGTACCCTCATGAACCAATTTGTGTCTTTTCAATTTTGAAAGAGAAGGAAAAGACTTATTACAAATGTCACACATGCATAGTTTTTTGTCCACATTAATCAACTTATGTGTTGTGAGAGCTGACAAACGAATCAAACCTTTGTCTCTAATATCACACTCATTTGTTTCTTTGCTATCATTATCCCAAATGTGGCTTTCTAAATGGGAAGAATCATTGGAAAGTTTCTCAGAAGTATCATCTTTGTAAGACCTTGTGGACTGCTGGCTGAAGACTGACTTAGAGTACTCTTTATTGATATTCTGTGTACTGCTCTGCTGAGGCATGCTGATAATTTTCCCCTCATCAGGTAATTCTGAGTGAGCACTGGTTTCCAATGAAGATAGATCTATATTATGATTTTCCTGATGTTGACATTTGCTTTCTCTCTCAGGATTATTCTTTCTCATATTGAAGCTTATGTCATTTTGGAAGTCTTCATCGAAGAATAAATCTGATGTATCACTGGAAACATCCACTTTGTAGAAACTGAAATTTTAAAATATTATTGTCACATAAAGGGTTTTAACTATCTAAATTCATTACAATCATAAAGGTTGTCCAACTACTAGCATATTAATAAGAGCTCCATGCATAGAGCAGCGTAAATTAGTTCTAGAAAGCTCTGGAACAGGAAGACGGTAACATCATGGACAGAACCTTCAGTCACACTTGAGTGATGGATGTGCTTGGGAGAGGGCAGGTCAGGCGACAGGTTTTGGCTGTTGGGAGCAGATAGATGTACAGTGTAATGTATCCAATCAGCAATTAGGCAGGATATATCCAGGTAAAACTATGGAACATGTAAGTTAATCAATAAATGTGTAATTTGTGTTCTAATAAATGGAGTTTAACTTGGTCATGCTATGCACACGCACATATTTCCATGGAAGATTACAGGTCTTTCCTATATTCCCGTTTGCATCTGAGCTAGATACCCCATGGTATAACTGCAATTGCTTAAGGCAAATAATAATATAAAAATACTTATTCATGTAAACATAAAGGTTCCAATTTGGTGCAGGGCTGCACATTTAACTACAAATGTCAGACTTATATACTGAAAACGAGCAAGGCTATGTGTAATTTTTAGAGCATACAAGGGGAATTCCGAAAGAAAGGACATAACATAGTGGCTATTAACTCCATTATATTGGGAAGGAAATGATCATTCCAAGAAAATAAGAAATATGTTACAGAAAACGGACGTAGGTAAATTTTCCTTTGGAAACAGAACAATTTACAATTGGAACAAAGTACCTGCAGAATTACGGGAGACACTGCCTCAAAGACTAAATAGTTTTAAACACAGACTTTGAAGAATGAGTTATAGTCGGGAGACTGTGAAAATACATATTGTATTATTATTATTATTATTGTTATTGTTATTATTATTATTATTCTTATTATTCTTATTATTATTCTTATTATTATTGTTATTATTATTGTTATTATTATTGTTATTATTATTGTTATTATTATTGTTATTATTATTGTTATTATTATTGTTATTATTATTGTTATTATTATTGTTATTATTATTGTTATTATTATTGTTATTATTGTTGTTATTATTGTTGTTATTATTGTTATTATTATTGTTATTATTATTGTTATTATTATTGTTATTATTATTGTTATTATTATTGTTATTATTATTGTTATTATTATTGTTATTATTATTGTTATTATTATTGTTATTATTATTGTTATTATTATTGTTATTATTATTGTTATTATTATTATTATTATTGTTATTATTATTGTTATTATTATTGTTATTATTATTGTTATTATTATTGTTATTATTATTGTTATTATTATTGTTATTATTATTGTTATTATTATTGTTATTATTATTGTTATTATTATTGTTATTATTATTGTTATTATTATTATTGTTATTGTTATTGTTATTATTATTATTATTATTATTATTATTATTATTATTATTATTATTATTATTATTATTATTATTATTATTATTATTATTATTATTATTATTATTATTATTATTATTATTATTATTATTATTATTATTATTATTATTATTATTTAGGTTGGTGTGAAAATTCAGTTAGGTTTGGAATTGAAATATTTAGGTTTGACGAAAATTATATAGGTTTTGGTTTGACATGTAATTAATCAGATTTACTTTGTCAATCGCTGCCACCGTCCTAAGCAGTGAAGTAATATATACATATATATATTTCTTAATATGCTATCTCCTGCTTCAAGACAATGGATTGAATGCCAGTCGTTTGATCCTGCTACAGATGTGTTTGATTTCATTAGAAACTTTGAAATGGTAGCACATTTGCTAATGATTGGGTAGATTATCTGAAATAGACAGATTTTACCTGTTACAAGTATTTGAAAGAAACCACAGTTCAATAGTTTCAAACATTTTGTCAGAGATCTCATGTATGAGCGCTATTTATTAAGGACTACTTTTCTTTCAGCTATCCAGGTGGCACATGAAGATTTTTTAGAAATCAAGCTTTGTCAAAGGGAAGATTTATTAGAAATCAAGCTTTGTCAAAGGATTCAGTTAGAATCAGAACCTGTATTGCAATATGTTTATGATGTATTCTCCTTATGTGATCAAGTAAATACCACAAATGACTCAAAGTGAGCAAGTAAAGAATTGACTTAAAGCTCTTAAACCTGAGTATGTATAAGTTGCATGAGGTATTGCACACCATTAAGTAAAAAGAAAAGGCTATTTTTTAGTAAAGCAAACACAATGCTTTGCTTTATCTCAACCTCAAATATCAGTTGTGGCTCAACCTCAATTAACCCAGATTCTAACTTAGCCGAGTTCATCAGACACTTCTTTTGTTACAGCTGGTTCCTCTTCATCTTTGATACTGACACAATATAAAGATGATAAATGTTTTGGCTCCTAAAATAGATAAAAGTGCTAATCATTTGTATTCCTTGCAGGGTTTAGGTTCTGGTGATACTGGCAGATCTATTTTCATGGATACAAGCAGTGCTTTGGGTTTCATTAATGACATATTTGTATCAGATCTTTTACAGGTAGAACCTATAGATGTGTTGTTGCATACAGCTGGCAATAAATTGTTAAATGTTTCATCTCGGATACATTTAGATTTCCAGCTTCTTGATGCTACATTTACGCAGAATATGTTAGTTGCTAAGGATCCTGCATCTGATTTGTTGTTTGATGGAATTATTTCCTTCCTGCTCATAATGCCATTGCTGATTATGCCAAATCCCAAATAACTTTACAAATACAACCTGGTAAAAATTCAGTGTTTCCATTTTCCAGGCAAGAAATACCTACTGTAGCAGATATTGTCATCGCCCCTTATGTGTCTGATGATACTGAGATACAGCTTTAGTTATCTTGTAAGCATGATGTTAGCCTGCCATCTTGCTGTTAAAACTATCCAAAAGCATACAATGTGGATGCATTATAACGTCTCCCAGTTTCAGAGCCTGAGCAACAGCTAACAGAACAACTAGATGACATTCCGACTTGCTTAGTTCGAGTGGCACAAATACAGGCTTCCGATCCTGCTCTAAAAGAGATTATCCAAAGTCCATGTTACCAAAATTAAGTCAGGTATCTTCATATTAACATATTAAGGCTAATGTTTTGTACCATAAAAATGTGGTGCATCTGGCGTGTTACATTTGTTAGTCATGCCAGAATCATTGAAACATGAGATACACACTTAATCTCATGAAGATGTATTCTCAGGATTCACAAAAATTTACATTCACATTCACAAAAATGTATTCTCAGGATTCTCATTTAGGATTCATAAAGACTTTTAGAAAAATACATGATCATTACTATTGGCTTGGAATGAAAAAAGATATAGAACTTTTTGTGAAAATATGCCAAAGTTGTCAAACATGTAAGGGTCCCACTAAGTAACAACTAGTTGGTCTTTTACAGTCTATACCACTTGGTGAAATAGTCTATGGCCACCATCAGGTACTTGTTGCCTCAGTCGGACACTAGGAATGTGGCCCCGGCTTCTACTCTGCGGGCCGTGAATCACCGCAAACACATGACATTGACGGCACCATCTCTCAGCGTCTGCTCGGAGCCTCAGCCAGTAGTAGCACTGTCAGAGTTAGGTGATCGTTCGGTTTGCTCCCAGGTGTCCTGAAGTACCAGCGTGCACTTCTTCCAAGACTTCAGGGACCTTACTCCAGGGAAGTACCAACCTCTCTGCATCTTCCCACACCCGGAACAGCATGCCCTCTTTGGACTTCAGTGAGTCCCATTGGGCCCAGTACGACTTTATGTAGCGCTTCTGGGTGTGATGTCCTCCCAGGTTAGTCTTGTCCCTGCTTCCACTTCTCTCAAGAGTGGCCCGAGGTCGGCATCCGCCAGCTGCTCCCTCCTCAGGCCTGCGCTATCCCATCCATCCGCAGGTACTGCCATGACCACTCTGACAGCTGCAGCACACTCCTTCTCTTCCACTCTTGTGCATTGGCCTCACTCTTCCGGGCACGGTCTTTGGGACATGGCATCTACATTAGCGTGGCTCTTTCCTCTATGATGTTCGGAGGTGAAGTCGTACTCTTGCAGCCTCTGGACCCAACGGGCTGTCTGGCCCCCCAGGTTTCTAAAACTAAATAGCCAGGTACGGGCAGAGTGGTCAGTCCTGAGGTGGAATGGCTGACTGTACAGGTACTTGTGAAAGTGTTCCAAGGTTTTCACTACCATAAGCTCTCGCCGGATGACGGAGAAGTTCTTCTCGGCCTTGCATAGCGTCTTGCTGTAGTAGGCTATCACTCGCTCATGGCCGTCCTGGACTTCGGATAGGACGCCTCCAATGCAATGGTTGCTGGTGTCGGTGTCCACAAGAAGACACCACCTGGTTGTGGGAATCCCAAAATAGGAGGGCCGCGCCGTGGCTCAGTGGTTAGACCACTTGGCTCTCACCAAGGCAGCCCGGGTTCGATCCCAGGCGACCGCAAAGTGAGATTTGTGATGGACAACATGGCATTGGGGTGGGTTTCCTCTGGGATCTCCGGTTACCCCCGCCATCTCATTCCACCGGTGCTCCATCTTCATCTCCTGTATTATCAGTGTCACCGCTACACATTTCACATTTCCAAAATAGGAGCACTGCAAAGTGTCTGCTTCAACGGCGGGAAAGCGTCTTCGGTGTCCTCCGTCCACACATAAGGCCAGTGTTGTTCTGTCAGGCGGGTGAGGGGCTTAGCGATGTTGGAGAAGCCCTTTATGAAATGGCAGTAATAAATGCACAGTCCCAGGAAAATGCACAACTCTAGTTTATCCTTTGTGCAAGGCCAATCTCTCATGGCCTGTGTCTTCTGGGGTCTGTGGTCACTCTGGTTGGTGAGACTATGTGGCTCAAGCTGTTAACTTCCTTGCGGAAAAGCACTTCTTCACGTTCAGCTTCAAGTTGGTCACCTGCAGTCTCTGTAGCACCTTGCTCAGGTTGAGATGGTCTTCGAACGTCTTAAGGACAATAATGTCCAGGTATAGCAAGCAGACGTTGTAAGTCAATCCTCACATTACTGACTTCAGGAGACATTGGAAGGTAGCTGGTGCATTGCAAAGACCAAAGGGCATAACTGTGAACTGCCAAAGCCCTTGGCCTCTCGAGAATGCTGTCCGCTCCTTGTCTCTGGGGTCTAGAGCCACCTGACAGTAATCCGATTTCAGGTCCAGGGTCAAGAACCATTGCGCACCAGCAAACGTGTCCAGGGTGTCGTCAATCCGGGGTAAGGGGAAACAGTCCTTCCTGGTGACAGCATTCAGCTTCCTTTAGCTCACGCAGAAGCACAACTCGCCAATCTTCGTCACCAAGACTACAGGGGAACACCAAGGGTTGTCAGACTCTTCACTCCCCTGAACTTCATATCCTCCAGCATGTCCGGTACCGCCACTTGTTTTGCCAGCAGAACGCGTCTAGGCGGTTGCCGAATAGGCCGGGCGTCTCCGATGTGGATGTGGAGCACCCGGTCCATGCAGCCGAAGTCGCTGTTACCTCGGCGGGTGGAAGTTGTCGATGGGGGGGCTTTTTAGACTCAAGGTATTGCCGCAAGGAAAGACCCCCGGAGTTTCCATCGCTCCCGGGTAACAGAGGCCGGGGTCTTCGGACTTTCGGGTAGACCTCAAATGACATGTTGCCTTGGCGGAAGACACGCTGGTATGGTCCCTAGCAGTTGAACCTTCTCTAGTTATTCTGCGGTCAGGTGGTCGGCCGCTCTCTCTAGTAAACCTTCCAGCCGAGGACCCTGGTGTTGCATCGGCACTGGCTCTTGGACTTATTGATTGTCGATACGGTGACCACAGGCTCACACGTCCCGGTCTGGATGCTGTGATCGGTGTCTGTCAGGTTGAGCAGCCTCACTGGCACCTCCTTTCGGCTCGGCAACAATGTTCTGGCTACATAAAGTCCGTGCACAGGCGTCCTCCGGTCCAGCATCAGGTTCTTCGTCCACCGGCCTTCGAGTCGCATCGTCACCACCACCTCGCTTCTTGCGGGGACAACCACGTTTTCTCTCAGGATGACCCTGCAGATTCCAAGACGTTCTTCGGGGTGCAGGAGTATCACCTCTTCTCCCTTAAGCCACAGAAGCTTCCTGCTGACGTCGACCGTCGCCTTGTGGCTCCTGAGAGCATCCAGTCCTAGTATCACCTCCGCGACGAACACGAACAGACGCACAGCACTCCGCCACAAGGTCAACTGCTGCAGGGCAGTGAGCTGCTAGTTGTTAATTGAGTGTGCAGCTGTGTAGTGTGTGGATATTTGAAGTGTACTGCAGTAAATTGGTATGGTGGTGGAACGAGATGACCTTAAAGACTGCATTTGTGTATGTTACGTCATTTTGCTGCTGTAAGGCGTGTACAAAGATATTGTCTACTGAAACATAGAGCATTTTAAATTTCTGCAAACAAAAATTAATTCTACGAAACCAGAAAGTCACAATAATAATTAAAGATATGGAGTGTATCCATAAAGTAAGTTTCCATATGACCAGAAAATAAAAAACCAAAATAATAATTTAATTGGAAGATTTACGGCCAATGCATTGTCCCCTGCTTGATTTGTGATTGGTAAAACTCACAATAACTGTGATAATCAGGGAAATTAATAACAGCACAGTTGAACACCCTTATATACACATCTATCTATGATAATCTGGTCCAGAAAACTGTTGCCATCACAGTACAACAGCAGAAATGTCAAATCTTGTACCCTATTTATGTCCCCGTAGGGGAGGGGATCTGTCTCCTTCAGCTGCCGTGGTATGGGTGCTGCAGACCCCTAGCACTCGTGGTACCTCTGACGTTACTAGAGCAACCTCGGGCCGAACATTCGAGCCCCTCCCTGATAGGGAGTTGTTTGGATTGGGTTGGACTCGAGGGGGCAGTGGTTCCCGATACCCGTGGGAGATTGGGTATGTCTCCAGATGGGGTTGAGGGAAGCCATTAATATTCCCGCATATTGGCCAGCATAGCTAGTAGAAGGTGTGCTAGATCACCAGGCGAACCCACCGAGGTCATAACGGTAGCCTTCCCATCTTGCTGTAGGTGCGTGTGGTGCTGGGTGCCCTTTCGGGACAGCTCGGTAACTCCCTGGTCGAAGGAGGCCGGGGTCCTTGTTCCTACGGATCCAGGACTAATGGGAGTAGAACCTCTGGCATTAACTAGCCCTATTTATGTGTTCTGATTCATCTGTTTTGGTCTCCACAATTGGTTAAGTGCTGGTCGAATGATACCTAGGATGTGTATTCAAACATGGTCCAGACCAATATTTGGAAGTATGTCCAAAAGTGCTAGCACCATTTCACTTACACTCCCTAAATATAAAGAATAGCTCCATATGTAATACTAACAGGAAATATGACAATGTGTATGAGATCAGGCGCTGACAGAACTTGATCAAAGAGCTGTGTTATATTACTCATGATCAGAGAACAGTTAAATATCTAACACTAACAAGCGATATGGAGAAAAATAAAAATAATTGGTGGACATGGAATTATCAAAAGGACTTACCTTGGTTGTTTTATGGAATAACAGTCTTCATCTATTCCATCCTATAACAGAACAATTCACTTATAAATAACATGATTTGCTTCTTGAGACTTATCTTGACAAAGAGGGGCACAAACATGGAAATACTTTTAGTATCACATACAGGGAAGATATTACTTTATATAAATCTTATACCCAACAGGATTTGTTGTAAGATTAAATGCCCACTGGGTTCACAGTCGTTATTCTATTTGTAAACAACATCTTCAACAAGCAGAAGGGAATATGTGGCAGAAAAGTAAGCCATGTGTATGGTGCACACTGTATGAGTGAGGGTGTTGTGTGTGAAATTGAAAAAAGACTGAACTGATGTTCTTAATGAAGGTGGACAAGGAACCAAGCCAAATCATTATTGTCAACCTTGTTCAGTGAGTTGATAAAGTACCTCAAGACAGATGAGGTCGGGATCTTTTACTCTATTCAAGAACTGCTCTGTTCAGAATATTACAAAATGCCTAGGTTATTAAAAACTTTGTTCATGCCAGATTCCCATAAAGATTCCTAGGGACCAACACATCTGGAATCACTGTTATTGTTTCTCTCACGTTATGCTAGTTGGAGAGAGGCTGAAAATGGAGGCAATGGCCTTCAAAACTAGTCCCTCGATAATATAAAGAAGTGATGAAAGTCAGTAAACTGACAACAAATAGTTTTTACGATTAACTTCAAGAATATCAAAATTGTATTTAATTGGAACACCACAGTGAAGCGAAATATAATTCAATTATAGATGAGTCTTATTTTTTACACCTAAGCTTCACTTACATTCCCTTTGTTCCCATCATCACCACTATTGCAATAGTTTGCAAAGCATATCCTCAATATAGGCACATAAGTGAAGCTTATGTGTAAAAACTATGACTCATCTATAATTAACCTCAACAATGATTGATTGATTGATTTGTGTTGAGTTCACTAGCAAGGACAAAGTCCTTTGAACATGTAACATTTCAAAGAGTTTGCACTGTAGTAGCATATACACTTGTGTGCTGAACGTTACAGACATAAGTAGTAACAGTCTTGGATAAAAAAAGAGCTACCATTAGGGAAATTTGAGAGTTAACTAAGATATTTGACAACCTATTACTGCATAAGTTAATATTTTATAATTTCAATGAGATCTATTTAAATGGTTCATACCTTACTTGACAAATAGCATTCAGAAAAGCTGGATAAACATTGATTGTGAACCATAGGCTATTACTAAGATTCCATTACTCCCTGCTTTGTTAATTTTCATATTTATAAATAACTTGCCACATAATTTGAACAAAGTTAGAACAGTTGTGCTCTCTCCAAACTTAAACTGACTTTTTATCTGTGGACACAGTTTAATTGCTATCTTCTGATTCTATATTGGCTATGGAAGATCAAATAAAAAACTTAACTCAGTACTTCATAAAGGGGTTCACATGTATAACTTAATCTTAAAGAAAATCGAAAACAATGATAAGAAAAGATTCAGAAGAGATGTGAAATCATTTTTAATAAATCAGTGCTTCTATAGTACTCAAGAGTTCTTTGAATATTTTAGGTACCAGATTAAGTAGAGTAAATGATTACATAAGAATAATTTTATGATACTAATGGTTGACAATTCATGTAAGTTTTCTGTATTTGTTGACATTGATACAATTTAATCTGATTATTGCATGTAGAATTAATTCTATATTTTCTGAATTTCTAGTTTGTATTGTTTGTACTGTATCTTGAAAAAGCAAATATTTCTGTACAGAAATTAAATGCTAAATAAATAAATAAATAAAAAAAAAAAAAAAAAAAAAAAAAAAAAAAAAAAAAAAAAAAAAAAAAGATCATTCAGTGAGCCTCTGTATCAAATATGAGGTTCTCTTACATAACATAATTCTACAACATGAGACAACTGGCTTTACTTCCCTTCCTATTGACCTTGGGAAACACTTGCTAGCATGTTATCCCTAGATCACTGAGAACAATGCTCTTTTATATGTTACAAGTGTCTTGATATCCAAAAAGTTACATCAGCAATTAAGAAACTTTGTTAATGTAACATTTGGACAGCTTTGTTTGAAGCAAATAAACAGTTGATAAATTATAATAAAATAAATGACCAATTCAAAACCAAACATAATCAGAATAATGAATTAAAAATAAAATCCTATAATTAAGTTATAAACTAGTATCTGATATAAAATTTCTTGGAGATAAAAGGTAAGTCATGCAGCGAAAGCTTAGCTATGTTTGCTTTGTATTAACAAACCTGAAGGACCTAAGTGAAAAAAACTATTTGTACTCATTTTAACACTTTGTCACTGCTTCATTAGCATATTCTGCCTATTTATAATGCCTGTTGCTACAGGGAATTACCATTTGGGGTAATTCAACAAGCTGTTATATAACAAAAAGGGTCATACATCTTATTTGTAGTCTTAGGTTCTGTCATTCCTTTAAGCTGAAATGGTTTAAGTACTTGTTTTAAGCTGATTTTTTAATTAAAATTAGTAAAAGAATTATTAATTAAATGATAAAATTACGTAATAAAAATTTATTTTAAAAAAATGACGATGTAATGTAGAAAAGTTGAAAGATGTTTAATAGTCATTATGGCAACGGCAGGACTATAAAAGCTGAGGCATTTGAAGCCATTTTGGGGTCTTCTGCAAATGGACGTGAAAGTGTGTTTTGTGTGTGTCTGCATTTGTGCAGAATTTTTGCTTACATTGGAAAGTGAAGAGTTATAAAAGATTGCACAAGCTAGTATATTATAAACGTATATAAAACATTGTTAAGTGTAACTAATAGTTGGAAAAGTTTCATTTTAATTAAAATACCAATTTTTATTGAAGAAAGGAGGAACAACAATTTTATTTTATGTATAATCAAATTATCACTTCCCATCTGAGACCGCCCCTAAAAATAAGAGCTGATGCACAAAGTATAAACTTGAAAGAAGCGTAGGGACAGTGAAGCACAAACTAGTACAAAATTGAATCGAGAATATATTGACACATTGCTTCACTCACCTGTTTATTCACAGGACATGTTTCAAGAGCTCTTGCTCTTATCCTCAGCTGATACTCGACTAGTGCAAGTTGTAGTGGTTTCCTCTTTCTCCGTATTGTCAATAGATGGCGTGATGTACTTGTCAAAGATGTCCGGTGGTGGAGTTTCAAAATTCATGACTCTATGACGATTTTTGTTAATGAAGATTTTTTCCCATACGGAAAGGTCTATGGGGTGATTAACGTATTTTATTAGAGATGTTTCCAAATTGATGTCATGTCTAGTATTCAAAAAATGAAAAGCCACTGCTGATTTTTCTGTTTCACTATTTTTAATGTTTCTCATATGTTCTTTAGTTCTGATGTTAATATTTCTTTTTGTTTTTCCTATATAAATTTTAGGGCAAGTTTCACACTTGATCTCATAGATTCCTGGTTTTTCTTTGGTAGTGATTGAACCTTTGGGAGGGCCCTTTAACAAATTTCCGATATTAAACCTATTTTGAGGTTAAACCTCAAAGGTTCAATCACTACCAAAGAAAAACCAGGAATCTATGAGATCAAGTGTGAAACTTGCCCTAAAATTTATATAGGAAAAACAAAAAGAAATATTAACATCAGAACTAAAGAACATATGAGAAACATTAAAAATAGTGAAACAGAAAAATCAGCAGTGGCTTTTCATTTTTTGAATACTAGACATGACATCAATTTGGAAACATCTCTAATAAAATACGTTAATCACCCCATAGACCTTTCCGTATGGGAAAAAATCTTCATTAACAAAAATCGTCATAGAGTCATGAATTTTGAAACTCCACCACCGGACATCTTTGACAAGTACATCACGCCATCTATTGACAATACGGAGAAAGAAGAAACCACTACAACTTGCACTAGTCGAGTATCAGCTGAGGATAAGAGCAAGAGCTCTTGAAACATGTCCTGTGAATAAACAGGTGAGTGAAGCAATGTGTCAATATATTCTCGATTCAATTTTGTACTAAGAGCTGATGCGATTACCAGAGCAGCCGTCGAACTACTAGCATCCAGCAACTAGATCTTCAACAAGATTCATCATCATCATCTTTTCCGCCACAACTGTATATGTATAGTTTAATTTTGACCAATCGATATCTTCAAAATATGACAGGCTACAGTAAAACTAAACTCACGCGTGAAACCAGCAGAAAAAGAAAGATACTATAGAATAATGCTCTTGCGAATGATTACAAAATTATTATTAATTCTATTTTCGTTCTTTCTAAGGCTTTCTTTCTATAACATTTACTCATAAATCATATTTTAGTATTGGACATTGGAAACTATTAAAGAAAAAAAGAATTGTGACACATTTTTCCTGCAGAACTTACCTTACTATCATCACAAATATCCCGAGTTTTAGTCAAAGTTGTTTCTAACGAGTCAATTTCACAATTTTGGATGCTTTCATTACATGTCATAACATGGTGTTCTGAAAAGAGTTCATTCTGTAAACAAGAGTTGGAAACTTCAGCTTCTTCAATTTCTAGTTTTATATCTGTATCACAGTCACTGCCCCTTGTCACACTTTCACTCTTAACTTTCTTTAAAGAGGTTCTGGAACAACAGTCTTCCTCATTCTGTGAACAAAGATTCAGGAAACTATACTCTTCTTTGATTTCCTTTTTGATATCCATTTTACTACAGTTCTTGCCTTTAAACAGTTCAGTTATTAAACTTCAGTAGCATGTCTGTGGAAAAAGAAACCATTATTAGTAACATGAGATATTTCCATGAGTTTGCTCGTATATAATCAGGGGCAGCTTCTGAGGTAGTGCCGCTGTGCCATGGCACCATCTGTATAAAAACAGAAGAAATAGAAGTGTATTGGAATTGTGCAAAAAAGATTGTTTCTGAGTATCTGCTCCCTCGTGTGAATAGGTACGTTAAACTCAAGTGCTCTGTCCTTGGCGCCGATTCCAGAACGGCACCATCTACGCTCATAAGCGCCTGTTTTAAGGGCTGGGATGTCTGCTTATACACGGCTTCTTATGGGATAATGTGGTGCCAAGATTTCTATGGCGGATAACTTACGCTTCATCCATTAGAGTGCAGTACAGCATGGGAGTTCACATAACTTTCTCTCTGTCACAAAATCGTACACGAACGCTTCGTATCACATTCTCCGTGAACTGTATTATCAAACTTTTACTGTACTCGTTACACCTGTGCGTAACAAGAGTACGGATGTAATAAATATCTATTTTCCTTTCCCTGTACGTTCTGTTTGGTACAGTATATTATAAAATAGGATGGGTTTATTGATAAGATTACCTAAATCGTTCGAAATTGGTACGCATCTATAAAAGCACTTTAGCTCCACTTACATTTAAAATTAGGACATGTTTCAAGGACCACGCGTCCCCATCATCAGCTGATGTTTAACTAGTTCAGGTGACCTCCTCCCTCTCCTGGTGCAGTTCAATGAGTTGAATGACGTCATCCACTATTAGTATTTCGAAATTCATGGCTCTCTTTCTATTCTTAAAGCTGTGTATATTTTCCCAAACTGTTAATTCCCAATACTTTTTTGCTGGAACCAAAAGTTTGATTTCTTTACAAATATTATGATTTTTTGGCCAAAAATGATGGGGTATGGCTGATTTATCTGTCTGTTTGTATTTTATGCATCTCACGTGTTCTTTCTTTCTCTTGGGAATTAACAGTTTGGGAAAATATACACATTTTTAAGAAAAGAAAGAGAACCATGAATTTCGAAATACCAATAATGGATGACATTCAACTCGAACAGTGCCAGGAGAGGGAGGTGGTCACCTGAACTAGTTAAACATCAGCTGATGATGGGGACGCGTGGTTCTTAAAACATGTCCTAATTTTAAATGTAAGTGGAGCTAAAGTGTTTTTATAGTTTGACAAATGGTTTAAAAAGATTTTATTGATAAAGCTCCACTGTTCATAAATACTTCTATTTTATAATTTTAACACATATTTATATTTTAAAAACCTTTATTTATTTATGTATTTATTTATGGCACCATAAATACAATACCTTACATTTCAAAAAATGATACAGACGGCATAAAGAAGTACAGATAAATGATGGCAATTTGGGGTAATACGTTAAGTTGCTTGGTTAGTGATGCTTTTGTAAATCATAGTATAATGCAAGGCTCAATGATGATCATTCTGTGGAATTTGGTAAAACATTAAATAAAAAGTCCCTAAGTAACATACTTGCAAGTTATAATACTCTATTTTTAAATAAGTCCAGACAGATGATTCTCTGCCACAAAATGCACTCTAAATGCCAGAAATAACATCTCAATAATATTATAAAATGGAATCAGGTAGAATGTCACAATGAAATGGTAAACTATTTATTTGATTTATTTTATAATGGAGTATCATAACAGTTTTAAGCTGTCTTTTTAATAATTACAAACTTCTCATTCATATTGGTCAAGTGTCCATGCAAAACTGGTAGGTTGAACCAAAATTTAATGCTATATCCTGGAATGAAACTTTTGTCTTCCCTTTGCCAAAACTTTGCAGCTGAGCTAACAGAGCAATATATCTGACATAAATCTTATCAACAGATTAAAGAATTCTGAAAACTTCAATCCATTCTGAAAAACTTGTGATTTCATTACTTAAATTTAACTTGTAATTTTGCAGATGCTTCTAAATTCTGGATATTAGTACTCAAGTGAGCTCATAGTCCACAGAGCTTAGACCATTTGTTTAGCTTCACAAGGCCGATATACTATTCGTGTTTACGTGCCCTCGGCAATTTAGTAAATTCCAATAATAAGTCACATAAATGCAATGCCATTTAATGCAGGGTATTATACCAATCTAAACCCTGAATTATCAAAGAAAGCGTATATTCTAACCTTATTTACGGAACACATTTGGGTTAAAAGTTTCTTCTAAGGTGCATTAGTTAAAGCAGGATGGAGACCTCTAATGACATTCCACTACTAATTTACTAAGGAATAAACCGTTTCAATTAGAACGGGAATTTGGAAACTAGCGCTAGCAAATGTTTACATTTTCTAAACTTCTACTTTAGATATTTTGATTACACTGGTGTCCGTTCGTCCGTATGATAGTTATGTTTAGCTTATATCTGAATTAGGTAAGTGTTCGTCTACTGGGTTAAAAGCTGACTGTCGATTTGCGGAGGGGAGGGGTGCGGTGCGGTAACGGGCGGGATGTATGCAGTGGCGTTGCACAAATTTTATTAATTCCTTGGAAATATTTGGCAGCTATTCACCGTGATTCGTAATAAGTTAAGAATAAAGATCACTTATTAGTAATATTTCATAAAGAAGCACTTATTAGTAATATTTCGTAATAAACAATATAATTAAGAAGCACTTATTAGTAATATTTCGAAATAAACAATATTTAGAGGCTGCCGTAAGGAATGCACAATGATATGTTTTATTTATCAGTTTTACAATAATTATTATCCTTTAATAGCTCTCTCTGGACAGATAATTCAGAGAAATATCATTACATATGTACCAAGTTGATATCAGTGGCATATTTTGCTTATTTCATTCAGTATTTATAACTGTGTACTAAATGGACAAGAACTTAAGAACCAGCACATTCGCGTCACCCTGCAGCCGAAGCACTTATTAGTAATATTTCGAAATAAACAATATTTAGAGGCCGCTGTAAGGAATGCACGATGATATGTTTTATATATCAGTTTTACAATAATTATTATCCTTTAATAGCTCTCTCTGGACAGATAATTCAGAGAAATATCATTACATATGTACCAAGTTGATATAAGTGGCATATTTTGCTTATTTCATCCAGTATTTATAACTGTGTACTAAATGGACAAGAACTTAAGAACCAGCACATTCGCGTCACCCTGCAGCCGCAGCACTTATTAGTAATATTTCGAAATAAACAATATTTAGAGGCCGCTGTAAGGAATGCACGATGATATGTTTTATATATCAGTTTTACAATAATTATTATCCTTTAATAGCTCTCTCTGGACAGATAATTCAGAGAAATATCATTACATATGTACCAAGTTGATATAAGTGGCATATTTTGCTTATTTCATCCAGTATTTATAACTGTGTACTAAATGGACAAGAACTTAAGAACCAGCACATTCGCGTCACCCTGCAGCCGAAGCACTTATTAGTAATATTTCGAAATAAACAATATTTAGAGGCCGCTGTAAGGAATGCACGATGATATGTTTTATATATCAGTTTTACAATAATTATTATCCTTTAATAGCTCTCTCTGGACAGATAATTCAGAGAAATATCATTACATATGTACCAAGTTGATATCAGTGGCATATTTTGCTTATTTCATCCAGTATTTATAACTGTGTACTAAATGGACAAGAACTTAAGAACCAGCACATTCGCGTCACCCTGCAGCCGAAGCACTTATTAGTAACATTTCGAAATAAACAATATTTAGAGGCCGCTGTAAGGAATGCACGATGATATGTTTTATGTGGCATGCCAGCGCATGCGCACTCGTTCACCCCACAGCCGAACTCGGGCACATCAGATGGCAAGAAAATGTAAAGTGTTAGCGCATGCGCATTCGCGTCACCCTTGCTTGGTAACAAATTTTATTAATTCCTTTGTAATATTTCGCAGCTATTCACCGTGATTCCTAATAAGTTAAGAATTAAGAAGCACTTATTAGTGATATTTCGTAATAAATAATATTTAGGCGCCGCCATAAGGAATGCACGATGATATGTTTTATATATCAGTTTTACAATAATTATTATCCTTTAATAGCTCTCTCTGGACAGAAAATTCAGAGAAATATCATTACATATGTACCAAGTTGATATAAGTGGCATATTCTGCTTATTTCATCCAGTATTTATAACTGTGTACTAAATGGACAAGAACTTAAGAACCGAACTTGGGCGCATCGGGTGGCATGCCAGCGCATGCGCACTCGTTCACCCCACAGCCGAACTCAGGCACATCAGATGGCAAGAAAATGTAAAGTGTCAGCGCATGCGCATTCGCGTCACCCTTGCTTGGTAACAAATTTTATTAATTCCTTTGTAATATTTCGCAGCTATTCACCGTGATTCCTAATAAGTTAACAATAAAGAAGCAAACTAATTTTATTAATTACTTGGTAATATTTCGCAGCTATTCACCGTGATTCCTAATAAGTTAAAAATAAAGACGTTTTGAGGTGCGCATGTTGCCCTGGACCGAAGTGCAGTGCACAGCTAATCTTAAGCTATATACCAACCTGTCCGCGCTGGCTGCAATCTGCGTAACTACAGAGGACCGAACACTGAAGCGTGCCTTTTTATTTTCGCCTAAAAGGCGTTGGCTATGGTTTTGTGGTCGCCATTGCTGGTAATATTTAGCGGACAAGAAGCACAAAGTAACACAGGTTGTGCTGTGTGATAGCTGGTGATGTTTGTTGGCCAATCAGCAGCGTTGTTATAACAGCCAATCCGTAGCTCTACTGGCGGAAACAGCAGCCAATCACGGCCGCTCCCCTCAAGAATACTGATATTTTTCAGCAGTTCGAGTGCTCATTGTGAAGTTTAATATCCTTCAAGATGGACGCTCGTGCACTTATGGCTACCGGAAAGGTGAACTTCTCTTCTCTGTGTGCCCATTTCGGGTACTGTTTTACCCCAGAGGAAAGAAGAATAGCTAATCTTCGGGGTATTGATATTTTGAAACTATATGGCGTGCTTCCAGAAAGGGCCAATATTGGTCTCTGCGAATGTCCTCGTTGTGGAGAAGTCATGGGGACGGTGACCTCGAAAAATAGAGGAATTGGGTGGAGATATATCTGCCCAAATTATCACAGACTTGAGGCAACACGTAATACCTTCTTTCAGCGTGTGCGCCTCAACGGTGAACTAGGTACAGACAGGATCCTGAAGTTTGCCTGTCTGTGGTTGATGAAGATACCCTGCATCACCATCCAGAACCTCCTAGAGATGGCGCATGAAACTGCCATAGCGTGGAGTTCCTATTTTAGGGACGTTGCAAACAAAATTGCTTGGCACGACTTCCAGGTCCTTGGTGGCGACGGCGACATCGTCGAGGTCGACGAAACGCACCTATTTAAGCGTAAATACCATGTGGGACGGCGAGTCATGTGGCGTCATCACTGGCTGGTTGGTGCCATCAGCCGCACCACAAAACAACGCTTTGGGCTCCTGGTCCCAAATCGCAGCAGAGAAACGCTGCGACCTATCTTGCAGCTCTACGTGGACCAGGGTAGCCTATTAGTGACCGATGACTGGAGGGGTTATTGGGGCTGCGAGAATTCTTTTAGAGGCCATGGAGTGGTGGTACACCGGCGCAATTTTGTTAGCCCACCCAGAAATATGGATCCCTTGTGGGTTCCAGCTGGCACCTACAACGCCCAGTGTCTCGACCAGCAATGGATTGGACCCCCTCCAGCTCCGGGATTGGAACCGTTGCGGTACCATACACAACGTATGGAGAACTCTTGGAAGGGGTTGAAGAAGATTCTCTCTTCCTGCACCAGCATCACCAACGCTCACAGCCGCGTAGGCGAATGGATGTATAGAGAGAATATTCTGAAAACTATACCCTCTGAAACGCAGCGACTGGAAAGATTCCTGCGGGATATAGCAAGGGCTTATCCAGGTGTGGGAAAAGCACCCATGATAGCTGACATTGACAACTGTCAGTGTCATGAGTGTCTCTAACAAATTCAACATTTCTCCATTACTCGGTCACGCACCGATAATTAAACGGCCCTTTTCAGGGCCATCACAAGGTTTCCATAGAGTGGGTTGTACTGTTCGCCACAACAAAGTCCCAGGGGAATGAGGGGAGAGAGGGTTTAGGCACTATTATTTATTATTATTATTATTATTATTATTATTATTATTATTATTATTATTATTATTATTATTATTATTATTATTATTATTATTATTATTATTATTATTATTATTATTATTATTATTATTATTATTATTATTATTATTATTATTATTATTATTATTATTATTATTATTATTATTATTATTATTATTATTATTATTATTATTATTATTATTATTATTATTATTATTATTATTATTATTATTATTATTATTATTATTATTATTATTATTATTATTATTATTATTATTATTATTATTATTATTATTAATTTTTTTTTTAACCAACGACCCTGCGCTGGCACTTCCTCATTTTCTTTGTCATCCGAAGTGCTAAGTTCTTGTCCATTTAGTACACAGTTATAAATACTGGATGAAATAAGCAAAATATGCCACTTATATCAACTTGGTACATATGTAATGATATTTCTCTGAATTATCTGGCCAGAGAGAGCTATTAAAGGATAATAATTATTGTAAAACTGATATATAAAACATATCATCGTGCATTCCTTACAGCGGCCTCTAAATATTGTTTATTTCGAAATATTACTAATAAGTGCTTCGGCTGCAGGGTGACGCGAATGTGCTGGTTCTTAAGTTCTTGTCCATTTAGTACACAGTTATAAATACTGGATGAAATAAGCAAAATATGCCACTTATATCAACTTGGTACATATGTAATGATATTTCTCTGAATTATCTGTCCAGAGAGAGCTATTAAAGGATAATAATTATTGTAAAACTGATATATAAAACATATCATCGTGCATTCCTTACAGCGGCCTCTAAATATTGTTTATTTCGAAATATTACTAATAAGTGCTGCGGCTGCAGGGTGACGCGAATGTGCTGGTTCTTAAGTTCTTGTCCATTTAGTACACAGTTATAAATACTGGATGAAATAAGCAAAATATGCCACTTATATCAACTTGGTACATATGTAATGATATTTCTCTGAATTATCTGTCCAGAGAGAGCTATTAAAGGATAATAATTATTGTAAAACTGATATATAAAACATATCATCGTGCATTCCTTACAGCGGCCTCTAAATATTGTTTATTTCGAAATATTACTAATAAGTGCTGCGGCTGCAATGTGACGCGAATGTGCTGGTTCTTAAGTTCTTGTCCATTTAGTACACAGTTATAAATACTGGATGAAATAAGCAAAATATGCCACTTATATCAACTTGGTACATATGTAATGATATTTCTCTGAATTTTCTGTCCAGAGAGAGCTATTAAAGGATAATAATTATTGTAAAACTGATATATAAAACATATCATCGTGCATTCCTTACAGCGGCCTCTAAATATTGTTTATTTCGAAATATTACTAATAAGTGCTTCGGCTGCAGGGTGACGCGAATGTGCTGGTTCTTAAGTTCTTGTCCATTTAGTACACAGTTATAAATACTGGATGAAATAAGCAAAATATGCCACTTATATCAACTTGGTACATATGTAATGATATTTCTCTGAATTATCTGTCCAGAGAGAGCTATTAAAGGATAATAATTATTGTAAAACTGATATATAAAACATATCATCGTGCATTCCTTATGGCGGCGCCTAAATATTATTTATTACGAAATATCACTAATAAGTGCTTCTTAATTCTTAACTTATTAGGAATCACGGTGAATAGCTGCGAAATATTACAAAGGAATTAATAAAATTTGTTACCAAGCAAGGGTGACGCGAATGCGCATGCGCTAACACTTTACATTTTCTTGCCATCTGATGTGCCCGAGTTCGGCTGTGGGGTGAACGAGTGCGCATGCGCTGGCATGCCACATAAAACATATCATCGTGCATTCCTTACAGCGGCCTCTAAATATTGTTTATTTCGATATGTTACTAATAAGTGCTTCTTAATTATATTGTTTATTACGAAATATTACTAATAAGTGCTTCTTTATGAAATATTACTAATAAGTGATCTTTATTCTTAACTTATTACGAATCACGGTGAATAGCTGCCAAATATTTCCAAGGAATTAATAAAATTTGTGCAACGCCACTGCATACATCCCGCCCGTTACCGCACCGCACCCCTCCCCTCCGCAAATCGACAGTCAGCTTTTAACCCAGTAGACGAACACTTACCTCTGAATTAGGTTTTGAACCACATTAAACTTCATTAGAAATACAAGTTCTCTGTAGTTGTGCTTGATTGCACTGAAGGAAAAATATTTTGACGCAAGAATCAAGCATTTGCTTCCCACAAACCTGATCGCTTATTAATATACGAGTAAAACAAAGTAAAGACAAAACCTTACTTACAGAAATAAAGAAATATCTCTTTACACAAAACGATGCCCACATATGTTTAAATAGGATAACCATAAGAGAAACAATTGGATCAAAACAAAATATATCAAACTCTTCAAATGTTCACTTAAAGGTTAGTCAGCTGTTACAAAGAGCTTCCATTCTAAAAGAGAAACCACATCACAGAGTTCATAAACAAATACATTCGCGATGTGTGTTTGGAGGAATTTAGTAACAGTGACGTCAAAATTAATATAAAAATTATTTGTGTTTGGTTTATTGACACTCGTCACTTACTTTTTCATATATTTATGAGAGACTAGTTTCAAAGGCCCTGGCCTCCATTTTCAATCTCTTTCCAACTGGCATCTGTTGTTGTCTGCTCTCTCTGGTGGTGGAACTATGAAATTTTTTGTCAAATTATCTACTGGCGGGATCGCGTAATGAACTTTGAAATCCCGCCAGTAGATAATTTGACAAAAAAGTTCATAGTTCCACCACCAGAGAGAGCAGACAACAGATGCCAGTTGGAAAGAGATTGAAAATGGAGGCAAGGGCCTTTGAAACTAGTCTCTCATAAATATATGAAAAAGTAAGTGACGAGTGTCAATAAACCAACCACAAATAATTTTTATATTAAATACATTCGCCTTTCGTGACACGGAATGCCCGTGTCACATGGGTTAAAGAGGAAGCTGCTGCTGTTAACTCAGGTATTTGTAAAGCAAATTCTCAGGAACCTCATTAAATTGCAGAAATCTTCAATGTATCTTACATTTCTCATTCACTGAGAAACTAATTCCCCAGTAACTTTTTATGCTTGCTCTCCTCCTATTACATATTTCTTTTCTTTCTTTTTTATGAACTCGCAATTAAGTATTACACAGGGCATTAAGATGCTTACATTAAGACTTTAATCACTGTAGACGACTAAAAGACCTAAATTTAATGGTATGAATGAATATTTATTTCTCAATTGCCTCATTAACAACATTGCAAACACATAACCAGCTTTTCTAGCTGCTTGCCTTAAGGTTCAGTCTCAATACTGGGGTTCCAGAATTAAACGTTCAAGTTGCAGAAATTCCAAATGTCCTTTATTTCCGTAGAAATATTACGGTGGCAGCATTACGTCACATACACAATTACAATCTACCAAGGTCGTTGACCATAACAAAGAGCTCACCTTCCAAATACAGCAGTTTCAATTACAACTCTCGTTTCACCTCTGTTTTCAACGACTGTCTTTACAACTACTCCTACTGATATCACTAGATATTTCCGGAATATTCTGTAACAAACAAGAAATCGGATGTTCTGTAAGACAATCAAGATGTCACCAGAATGTTCCATTTATCTCTTTATTTTTTGACATGCCTTTTATCTCCGCGCTATGTTTATCTGCTTAGACAAGCTGTTTATCTCCGTCCGTCACCATCCGTCTCTTATCGCTCCGCGCCGGGCTATCGTAAATAATGTGTTCGCGACAATACATACAAGCCCTGTTTTACCGCGTATGGACGACCCTCTGCTCTCTTATATGCCTTCTTCCCGTTTCTCCATTCTTACTTGTTGATTATTCGAATCATTCTTATCCATTTCTCTCTTACTTTCCCCAAGTAATCACCTATATTTCTTTCATTATTTTCTCCTTTTACAGATAACATTTTCCTGATTATAATTCCCCTCCCCCTTCATAAAATTATTCCATTTTTATTAAGAAATTTCTCTTCATTCTTTTGTTTAACCCTATTTGTATGTCTTCACAACTCTAGTTGTTGTGCCCTAACGGTAGGACTAGAATACATTTACAGAAAGATCTGTTAATAAAGCGCAGCTCTGTCCATGCTTGATCTGCTCCTCATATCTCTGTCCCATGTAACATTTTCTTTTCCACAATGGCACTATAGATCCTTTCAAGTCATTTGATATTAATGTCAGGTGCTACGATGTCATCAGAAAACATTAGACCTGGGGTTTCTTTATTGTGAATAATCGGTGAATGAACGCTATTTTTCGTACTTTTCTCTAGGACATCATCTATATAAATAAATAAATAAAATCTGCATGAACTATACCCTGGTGCCTTGAGTCTATACCAGGTAATAAGTTCCACAGTTACATCTCTTCATTGTTATTACATTTCTTTAGATTGGAACATTATTACATTTCGCAGATTACCTATATCTAAACTAACTACTCCTAACCTACTAAGCTATCTAACCTATAGCAGCCGGTTTCCCAGCTGCTTTACATATATCTTTAATATATATCCTAAGCTGGCAGTTCTACTCTATTATAAAACATTCTGACTAGTTAAATTAACAATACATGTGGATGAAAAACTGTTTACTGCCAGCACTTTCTACCAATCTGCTATCTGTCAATTTAATTTCAACAATTGTTGTCTCTAGCTATCTTCGCTATCAGATGAGCTCCGTGTAATGATCTGTTGTGGCTGTCCCCTTCTCCTCTCAGCCCATTCTTGACGTCCTGTTGTGGTCCGAAGTTGCCTACGTCTATTCATAGATTGGTCGCCCTGTTCTGGCCTGAGATCTGCGCCATTTCTATCCTCTTCTTCGACGTGGGTACTTATTTCTTGTTGCCTTATTCTTTGTGACCTTCTTGGTGATTCGTCCTGGTTTTGGTGTTGCTGCTGATGTATTGCGTCCGTTATTTGCATTTCCGCTGGTCTTCTGTACTCCTCCATGACTATTTTCGATATGTTTGCCACCATTCTGTTCACTATACACAAATCCTCGTGACTTCTTACGATGTGCCAAACTGCTTTTCCTGCTAGCATTGCGCGTTCCTCTTGTACCTCATCGTTGTATTTCGTACATTCAAAGATCACATGTTCGGGGTTGCCTACTATATCACATGTATTACATTTATCACTTTCCTTGCTTCGAATCTTCGCAAAATATGTATCAAATGGGCCGTGTCCTGTAATATATTGAATACTCTCCTTAGTTGGTGATAAGGTTAATCTTAATCTCTCTCTTATGCTGGGGAATAGATCATATACTCTTCTATCTTTCTCCGCTTGATTCCATTCTTTTTGCCATTTGTCTATTAAAATTTTTCTTGCCTCTCTCCTTGTATTGCACGGTCTTCCTAAAATTTTGATGACCTGTTCTTGGTCTTGTTTTTTCATCCAATACATTGTTGCCCGCAATTTTACCGTTAAGTCAATCGGCCATATGGCTAGAATCACTAGTAAGGCCATCGTTGGAACTGTTTTAATTAATCCCATACATCATTTATATAAGGGTTAAATAGCACAGGGCTCAGCTTACATGTCCGCGGTAACCTCAACTTGCTCTGTATGCAATCCGTTACTTTATTGGGCTGCGCCGAGCCTGAATGACTAGACTGCTCGACTCTCACTTGGTTCGTTCCCAGGTGACCGCAAAGTTAGATTTGTGGTGGACAACATAACGCTGGGCGGGTTTTCTCCGGGATCTCCGGTTTCCCCGGCCAACTCATTCCACCGGTGCTCCATCTTCATCTCATGTATCATCAGTGTCACCGCCTGCGGTGCCGCATGTTGTATAAGCGGACGATTAATACTACATTTCGTTACTTTATTTCCCTGCAATTAGATGCAAAGCTCATTTTCCTCATATCCTGCACAGCTTTTCAATAAATTTTTAACTTGCCCGTTTATTACTTAATTTTCCTCACAATGCTTTTTTATCATGTGTATCCAACGCTTTTTCTAAATTAATGAATGCCATGTATACCCTTCCCCTTTTGTTACTTAAATAGATATCTACTCCGTGTCGCCGTTGCTGTGGCTACGGCCACGTCGCCACCTCCTGCGCTGCACCTCCCAGGTGCCACTATTGCGGAGCACCGGGCTTGACGTCACAGTGCACCAGTCACGACCTCCGTCACCGACGCCGGTACTGCGCCACCTGCGACGGCTTAGGCCACTTCACAGGCCAGGCGCAGTGCCCTCTCTACCCTCGCCGACTCACCACAGAGATGCCTCCAGCGACACAACAAACACCTGCACCACCAGCTACCGCCGCTGCCGCACCCGGCGAGGACTTGAGGACCATTCTACAGAGTCTTCAAGAAGAGGTGCAGAACATCAGCAGGCGCCTCACCTCGCTTGAGACCTCGACCGCCGCATCCGCCCTCACCGATAGCCTGCAAAGCCTACACACCGAGGTCAGCAACATTGCACCATCACTTACAACGCTCCAAGACACCATCACGACTGCCATTGCCAAGAACCACCGAGACACACAGAAACATCTTGCAGCAATAGTTCCCAACCTCACAGCACTAGAAGGCTCCCTAAAGCAGACAATTGAATCACACTACACTACACAGGACGGAATCAACAACATCGGAGCAAGACTAGACCATCACCTTCAACTTACCGCCGCCTGCGACAGCAAAATGCATCGCGTGGAAGAATACCACAAGATGCTCGACGAATCTGTCGACCAGATCTTCATTGAACTTCAAACCCGACCAAATGATTCAGCAATACGCCAACGCACCGGTATCGGAACGCCCTCTCGGCCCGGACCCTCTAGAAAATACCGCTAAATAACTCCGCCACCGAATTCCCAGTTTGGCTTCCAGGGCGCAAGCCATGCCTGCCATCCTGTCCTAATACACTTTCGCCAGGCAGCATGATAGATGCTGCTACAAAATAAACGACAATTACCAGAGTGCTCAATTGCGGTATCTGCCCAACCCTACCTGAGCTTTCCCTCACCTAACCCCGCTTCCACATGAGAAGCGATGCTCCTTGTTTTTGTTTTAATAAAGCTTAAGAAAATGTTTTAATTATAACAATATTATCAGTTGTCCTTATCCCTGATCTAAATCCTGCTGGAACTCTGATGGAGGCCTCTCCTTATTTACCCACTTGCGTAAGCTGTTTGCTAAATTACCGAGCGTTCACTGAGCGACCGCACGTTTTGCGGCGACCTTGGACTGGGTGACGAGAATAGCCGCCAGAAAATAGCTTTCTCCCTCACCAAAGAGCTACAGAGAACACTGCTGGGAATTCTACGAATTAATTGAGCAGTGTGCATGGTGACAGAATAATTAGTCGAGGATTGTGGCCATCTCGTTCCCCTGACCTACATGCTATTTTTATTTATGGAGAACGTTAAACAATAAAGTGTACGCATCCAACCCGCACACGTTACAAGAATTGAAGGAACATCACGAGAGAAAGACAGGCAACAGTCAAGATGAACTTTTTCGGGTGAACCAGAACTGCTTTCGTAGATATAGGAAATATATTCGCAATGAAGGTCATAAACTTCAAGATCTATTCTGATTACAGGTAAGCCTAATGTAAATTAGAACAGGTAGTTCAGAGTTCCGTACACTTTATCTGCTGGTCCTTAAGGCGTAATACTGTGGACACTGCGCTGGCCCTCAGACGTTACCATGTCGCCGAGGGGCGGACCAATCGCTCAGGGAACGCATATTACCTGTGAAAATCTTCCCAAAATAGAAAATAGGCTCATTCCCTACACTTCAGAGCATTGCTTTTATCTTCCTCTCCTTTGTACAACGGTACTGCTAGATTTGTCTTAGTCTTTTTCGGAATCCCTCTCGTTTCCAATATTTTCTCAAATAGTCTTATTACTATTCGACTTCCCTGGTATAACATGGACCCACTTGCATTGTTGACTTTTAACTTCCTAATTTGTTCCCATAATATATTGCTAATTTCTACATCCTGTTCATTTTGTATTGGCTTCCCTGTACATACGTCAGCCCTAAAAGTTTTTTTAAATGTAGACACCATTGGTCCGAACTGATATCCTACTTTCTTGCTCCCTCTTTATGTAAGCTTTATACTATTGGCCATAACGTTTTCGTGTCAGATGTTTCTGCTGTCTTATTTAGCATTGTACCTACTTTTATACCCCACTCCCTGTTTTTTCTTCCATCAGACATCTATACGCTCATCTAAGTGTCAAAAAGTCTTATCTTCCCTCTCTTTCCCCTAACTGCCTCATATTCCTCAACGCTTGTATTACTTTCATTTTCGCCATCTGACAATTATCAAACCAGTCTACTTTTATACGTAAAACCCGCTGTCTGCATTCCACCCCACCCCTTTCCACTTTATATTCCTTCGCATCTAGAGCTTGTTCTATTTTATTGGCACTCTGACTTGTAATATTTTCCCCCAATCTGAATTTAATTCCTCGCAAAATATTTCACGCTTATCTTCTCTCCATTTATAAAGTTCCGCCGCTCTGAAGCCATATGTATTTACTTCCGTCAAACTACTGTTAACTACTCCTAGTTTTAATGTAACTGGAAAATGACAAACCCATGTTATTACATTCATAACCTCAAAATCTAATATGCAGTTGTCATTTCCTAGTGAGCACATTAAAATATCCACCGCACTCTTCATTTCTACACTATTGTCTGTGAAAATTGCAACACCAAGAAAGAAAGGCATGCATTCGATAAATACAGGTTAGCTGCATGACAAGTAGCAAATGATTAACTTTTCAAATCTGTGCATGACCTTTGATCCCTAATATTCAGTATCTCGTGTGGCCCTCATCCGCTAAAATTGGAGCTGCTATATGCCTGGCATTGCATCAAAACGGTTCTGAATACGTTTCTGAGGGTTTTCCCTCCACGCACAACTCGCTAACACTACTTACTGGAGGACCATGACGCGTCAGGTGCCGACATACCATATCCCAGACATATTCCATGGGTGGCATGTTAGGCGAACGTGCAGGCCAGGGAATCAATGGTACCCGAGCTCTTCGAAGAAGGCAATATGTGACTGGGCCTTGTCCTTTTGAAATATGGAGTGAGGAGATGGCTACACAGGGGGCGTACCTCAATATCTATACCGATCGTTAGGTACCAGTTGCTGTCCAAAGTTCTCTCAGTTCGTAGGAGGCGAGATCGGTTGTTGTTACCAATGGCAACCCAAAACATTACATCTGGTGTTTGTCCACTATGCCGCTCAACAACGGAGTCCTCCAGGTATGCAGTCATCACTTTAGAACACGTTGAAGCGCAACACATTCCAAGACATTTTACCACTCGGCACTCTAGTGACGATGTTGACGTGTCCATTGTAGTCGGCGTAGCTTGTGGTTTCTGGACAATAGAAGCCGACTTAATGGCCTGCAGTCCAGCCTTCAGCAGACGGCGACGAAGCGATGATGCCGACAAGATCACACCTGTTGCAGACCTCCAGCGTCGAACCAACATTGTGGATGAAGCTGGACGGTCCGTTATGTCCGTACGGATAAGATAACGGACACCCCATGCTGTGGTCATTTTTCGTGGTCTAGATAGAGCTCTTCACTGAGACCGCCTTCATCTATCCACTCCTTATACACACATCACTGTCACAGGGCAGCATGCCTTGTACGAGCCGAAATGTCCCAGTATGACAACCCCACATCCCGGAGAAAGCATTCTGCCCAGCAGGAAGCTGTTCGTATTTTCTTTGTGGACTGATACAATGGCAAACTGATAAGCAACCCCCAGAAAGGTATCCCATATTACACGAAAATATTATACAACAGTGTAATTTACCTGGAATGCGTGTTTTTCCTTGCTTCAATTAAGATTCCAAAATTGTGCAAAATTGACAAAATAAAAAACTATAGAGAACATAGTGTTTGCTTTTCATCATTGTGTACTGTATTTATATACAAATTAATAAAAGTTACACATTCAACAGAAAACACTGGATTCTCACAACGAAATAACTGTTGAGGACTGATGAAGAAGAGTGGAATACTTCTCACTTCCTCTCTCTCCGCAGATAGTTACGTCGTGTATAAATAAAACAGTTATGAAATCCGAAACTAATACAAGTCTACGAACAAACATTATTCTTCTGTAATGTTTCCTATTTGTGTTTTAAAATTTTGCAACTGTGTAAAGGTGTAATTACAAATTTATAATTGTGTAGGTTTATACCTTTATTAATCCGTGTGATTGTTGAAACTTGTTGATTAAAGTTAGGCAAATGGGTCAACCTCCTATACATTTTTCTCCATTTAAAAGTTTTAGATGAAGACTAGTTTCTGGGAACTTCTTCCCTATCCTGAGTTCTAGAGGTTTCTTTCTGTGTTTGATCAATTCTAAGAAACATTAAGACCTGTAGATTTGGGAAAATCTATTAAATTTAAATTGTATACTTAAATTTAAATTGTATATTTAAATTTAAATTGTATACTTAAGGGTGTTATTTTTGCAAACTTCATTTTAGAAATTTTTGTCCTGATTTTCCAAATAGTGTAGTTTGGTATGAAAATAAAGTAACGGGAAGTTTTAAAAGTTTCATGTAATGTATCATACAAATAATGTATCATCCTTTTTACGCAGTCTGCTAACTCTTATTGCATAATTTTAACAATATTTTGATACCACGTGGTTTAAACTGTACAGATCTGTAACAAATTAAGATTTGGTGCAGCTTTTTCAAGTTTTAAGTCAGTAATTTTCGCTGTCTTGTAGTAAACGTATACAAACGTAAATCTACTGTACACTGTTTTGTGTTAATCATACAATCGCTTTATAAAACTTGTGTAACTTTAAAGGAGAAAGCTCAATTAAAATGTACCCACATATTATGTAGATATCGTATTTTTTGCTACGTTTGATAGCTGCACGCACGGTCGACTGAAAGTGAACTTTAAAATATGTATATATTAAATAGACACCAGTTGTCAGATATTAAAAAAAACAATAAAGATTTTCTACAAAATTTTTCAATATATAGTCACTTTCGAAGACTTCATCTCGCATTTGCAAATATAAGTTCATTTGCTAATACCTCAGGATAAATTCCTTCTGCTGTTTGTTTTCATGTAATGCAAACAAATTAAATATTATTAATGTCTAAGGAACACAATTGTAATATCTCTTAAAGGTCTCTATATAATTAGAAATCATCTTCTACTAAAGGAAATGTTACATGTGGTGCCATCTCTGGAGCAGAGCACGACTTTGGTAAAAGTTACTCTTTTTCGGCAAATTCATATGTCCGATAAATTTAAATTAACAGTTTACAGAAGCAGTTTCGTTACATAATTCCTTGTAGATACAAGAGAAACTGAAACATTTGTTGAATGTTTAAAACGCGGGACGCCAAATTCCGGCTTTATAACTTCACGGTCTTCCGAATAAACTTCGAGAAAAAGAATGGAGTTTAATATGTTAGAGATATAAAAATACTGCAAAATGTAATTAAAAGAAAGGAAGTGTTTCTTGTCATAGACCATGCTGATATACTATCTACTTTAAGGATAACGTCAATTATTTTGTGAGTATTTACCATTAACAGTAATATCATTTGGAACCAAGACGACTTTATAGTCTATTCCAACAAAATCCAACATATACTTATGAAATTTTAAATACATTAAATATATCTTATTTTAATGAATTACTTAGATATATTGCACAAAAAACAAAACAAAAGACTGTCACAGTGTTTTCTTGTAAAGTATAGTTTATGGAGGTGAGATAGCTGTATCAATGGAAGAGGCTGTAACCTTATTTTGTATTTATTTTAAATGTCAGTTCAGGGTTAAATGTTGACACTCTCACAAACATATCCGTCTGTTTCATGTAAGTAGTATGTGGTTTGTATTTTATAAACTATGTTCTTTGTTATATACGAGGGCTATCCAGAAAGTAGATTACGTTTTCGTCTGTTTCCGCTAGGGGCGGGGCTAGCGCGGCCATCTTGGGGTCAGAGCGTTGCGCAGCTCAGTCGGTATCTAGCCGTGCTAGTGAGAGGTTCGTGCTGTGCTCCGTTCAGATACTGTGACGGTTTGAAATGTCTGCGTTAATCGAAAATCCCGCGAGCTGCGAGGTGCGTGCAGTAATAAGGCTTCTGACTGCAAAAAACTGTAAACCGATAGAAATCTATCGGCAGCTTTGTGAAGTGTATGGGGACAACATTATCACTGAAGGTGGAGTGCGTCAGTGGGTCATCAGATTTAAAAATGGCCGAACCAATGTTCACGACGAAGATCGAAGTGGGAGACCCAGCATAGTGACTGCCGAACTTGTCGAAAAAGTCGATGCTAAAGTCCGTGAAAATCGAAGGTTCACAATAACGGAACTTTCTTTGAGTTTTCCACAAATTTCGCGAAGTTTGTTGCACGAAATCATCAGCGAAAAGCAGTTGAAGTGGTTGAAGGCACAGGCGGCCGAATTTTTCGACGAAGGAATTTCCAAGCTCGTACATCGCTACGATAAATGCCTTAATTTGAATGGTGACTATGTCGAAAAGTAGTATTTGAGTGTGGCTTTCATCTGTATATAATAAAATTTGTTTCCTATACTTTGTTTACTTTTTATTCCAAAACGTTATCTACTTTCTGGATAGCCCTCGTAAATACGCAGCTGTAGTTTAGAAATATTACTGTAATTCTTGTTCTATACAAAACTGTGGACTGTATGGCAGCTGTCCCTCAGAGCTGATTTCAGGTTATGTACTTCATTTAGACTGCTGGTTTAGAGTTACTTATTTATCATATTTTATCTGTCACTATGTATTCTCGATGGTTAAAGTTTTATAAAGTACTAAGTAAGCATTACTGCTGACAAATTAAAAGGTTTCAGTGAAAGTAAAGGTAAATTTACGGCTAAGGCTTCTAAATTAAGTAGCTAATTGCTCTAATATCATAATTTGTGTATTAATCATTAATTGTGTTTTGTGTAGGTATATAATGTTGTGTACAGTACGACAAACAGTGTTTAATAGGTTTTAGTGAACAGTGAACTCAATGCTAGCAGTTCTGTATCATGTATGTGGTATGCTGCTTTCAATTGTTTCTGATTTCCCTGTAATTTAAATGTGTAGCTGTAGCTTAGGAAAGCTAATACATTAGTATAGAGTACAAGAATGTTTAAAACATTTAGTTATTAGCACATTGGTCACTGATATTAAACTATATTTATTTAACACATGTCTTGTAATCCCCTCAAACTAAAAAAAAAAAAAAAAAAAAAAAAGATAAATTTTTGCAGGAAGTTATGTTTCTGTGCCAGCCAACAAATGACTTATCTATTAGTAATACTTGAATTGGATAAGATTTATTATAATGAAATGATAAAAATGGCAACATACACATACTCGCTGAATGTAATGTGAGTAGAGTGTAACTGAACTAAATGAGCAAATAAGTTATAGTAATGTATATTCGTGCCACTCCATAACAGTTTTTTTACATATTTATATGCCTCACGTACAATTGTGGAGCAAGAAGCAAGTTTTCCAAAATGTGTTTATTCTTTCTAAAGGGTTCACAAAAAATTCAGTTGTTAAAAGCATAAAGAACAAGAAATAATAAATACGTTCATTAAAATTGCAGTTATATATTCCCTTTAGGTGACTTCGTCTCCAGTATGCAATTATTCGTCGAGTCAGTATTGTTTCAGTGTATATCAAAATTTCCTTTTATTTTTCTGCAATACAAAGAAATTAAATCTAGGCAACATATAAAGAACACAAATCTAACTTTTTATAAATCCCTCTGAATAATTGTAACTGTTTTCTACGCGTAAGAATATTACTGGTGCTGCCATCTCTGGACAGCAGAACGAGACTGGTACTGGACTCCATGCAGAATTTTATAATGGCATTTCATCAGAAAAACATGTGTTGGAATTACCTGAATCTAAACATAAACGCAGCGAGCGGGATGGCTCAGGCGGTTTCGTCTGTGGCGCGCATTCGGGAAGCCCAGGTTCGATTCCCGTGGCCGACCTACCTGACCCATGTGTTTTTGGGGGTTTTCCCGGGTCACTAAGCAAGTTCTCGGTAGGTTAATTACATCTCCCGATTCTCCTGTCCCTTCATTTCATCTCCATTATCATCTCTCATCTGGTATTCTTTCAGGGTAGAAGTCTCGACGGGAGTCTCGGCGGTGCATGACGGGATGATATGTCCTGTGGAAAACTACTTCCTCCTCCGGTGGATGGGCTGCCGGTCTCCACTCCTCTGCTGGGAACATTTCGGTATCGCCAGGGACACTTCGGGACTCGGCTGCTTGGCTCGTTGCTGTCCCGCTGTGGGGGAGCCAGTTCGCTGTCCTGGCTTGTCGGGGGAATCCTCTATCAGAGTAAACTGTAGGGATCCTGCCCTCTGTTCTGTCGTGGCTGCTAGGGTCGGCCACCCTCTGTCTGCTTCGCCTCATTCTTTCTCCCGCTCGTGCTCCCACTTAGGGGCATAGGAACAATGGGCCCAGCATGGTGGTCTACGTACCGAATCCCCTCTGCAATGAAATCCCAATCCCAAAAAGAAAAGCATTTTTAGAGAAATATGTGTTTATGCGTCAAAGAGAAGAATTAACTTATATTAATACCTCTATCAATTACGATTTATTGCAATGAAACGATACGAATTTAAAAAAAAACAGTCACATACATGTGTACATGCGTAGTAGAGCATAACACAAAATGTATATATCAGTAAATAAATCTTAGTAAATAACATTTTTGTGCAACTATCAAAGAGAAATATGTTATATATATTTCAAACCTATTACCGTACTTTACGTACTTTTCTGCAGGAAAAACAAGATTTCCAAAACGTGTTAATTGCCATAAATGTATAATAGTTCCAACAAAATTTCACTTAAAGAAGTACAGGATTGTTATGAAATCATGCAGTACGCTTAGAAAATTTGCATTGATATATTCACTGTAGAAGACTTCCTCTCCCATACGCAGTGTATCTGTAGAGTAAGTAATGTTTCAGTATATATTACAACATTTGCTTAGCTTTGACTAATACAGAGAAACTAAATCTAAGCGATATTTAAAGAACACAATAACAATTCATGATAAATATCTCTGATAAATTGTAATTTAGTTTCTATGCGCTAGAATATTACTGGTGGTGCCATCTCTGGACAGCAGGACGAGGCTGGTATAAAGGTGCCATGTCGTTTGTTTATAAAGTGCCTCGCAGTGTGTAATGAATATTACTAAATAGAAATGTCATATATAGTATATTATAGCAGTCGATTAACTATTAGACTCACATGTTTTCTCATCTCAGTCTTCTACTTCTATCTACTCAGTTTTGTTCAGACTGCAGTCCTGTATGAGTGATACGAGAGACAACTGTACATACATAAAAGTATTCCTAACTTAGTTTTCTCTTTAAGAGTCATATGGACATTCTGATTTAACTTATTGTAATTTTGCCCATTGACTAGTTTACATATCATCAATTATTTGCTGACATTCAAATTTACTGCTGTTCCCATGAAACACAGGAATGGAGCATAGCATTTTAAAGTGTCTTTCATGATCAAATATGTTATTGTTTTATCATTTATACAAAAGTCATTAAGAAAGAAGGCTAATATAGAATATTCAAGTAAGGTTTAAATATATTAAATATGACACTTTAATAACAATGTTACACATTTGTCCACAATTAAGCTACGGCAGTTCTAGATGATGTAAATGATAGTTTCTGGAAGTGTGATGGAGTTATCCTGGTAAGATACTTGATCTATATAACTGCATTTTATACTTATTGAGATGTTAGTTCTAAGTGATACCGGGGACCCACACAAACAAAAGAATTAGTAAAAACGTTTTTAGAGGAATTAAATGGAAATCAACATTGAAATATCATTATCAAACCTTCAGAGAAAGCTTTGGTATAATTTCTCTAAAACAAAATAACGTCTTTGACCTGCGCCGTGGTGTGGTGAATGAGAGCGTTGTGCTTTAGTTTCCTGACAGGGATTCGTTGGGTATCCTTCAACCTCACTGACCATCGTGAGGAATTTGAGGAGCTACGTAGATAGAGAAAGATAACGTTCTTGCTGGAGGTACCGTGATGTGAGTACATATCCTATCAGTATCGATTGGGTGATCGCCCACTTCTGTCTTGTGTATGTGAGCGTGAGGCCGGCAGTCTGGTTTGCTTGCAGACTGTTACGCCGTATAGTAATTAATTATTGATATAACAATAAGTTTTGAAATTCCTGTAAATGTGAAGTACACCACGAGCTGTGTTACCCACATTACATTGTAACTTGGGGTTGACAATAAGGATAGAGTGGTAAGTACTGTGTTATTTGTAATTTTAGTACTTAAGTGTTGTCCTAATTGGTCAAACAGTGATAATTTACATACAACACGTATATTATGAAGGATGTATGGCCAAGTCCAGATAGACCAAAGGATGTTTAATATCTGTCAACATAACAATAGCTTATGATGTTTATCAACTTTATAGTCTCAGAGCGCCCTGTTTTGTACCTATTACTAATATTCTTTATTTATTTCTGCAAATTTGAGAGAAAGGAAGTGATATAAATAATATACTATAACAAAGTAATTCGTGTTTAGACATGCTAAGGCTTGCCATCTCTCCATTTGGTTTCGAAGTCATAAAAGTCTGTCATAGTTGTACTAAGGTGCAAGAAGTAGCCTCTGATATCTATATACAATGAAAGAAGATTAAAAATTGGAGACATCAATGCTATTAAGCGAAACTGAACAAAGCCTACCGCTAGATATTTATATAGTATATCTGCTGAATATCTGGAGCAATAGAAATTTTTACTTAGGACACAATTAGAAAATGATTTATTTACGGACGATCTCTGACTGCTGTGGTTCATATTAAGTGTTGTGCATAAAGGACCCGTTAATTTTACAGAAAGGACTCTGTATAGTACTTGAAGTATTTTACGCTTCGTGGATTTATAATTCCACCAAAGAAGCCGTGCTAAGGAGTTTTAAGCCTGATATAATGCCATCGAGTTTCCTGGGTTTGAATCTTATACCTCCACATGATCATAGGAATTCTCACATCGTTTGTTTGCGCTCGCAGTTGTGACCATAGCCATCTTTGAGCTATTCCTTGTTAGTATATACATACTCCAACCTGAACCATCGATTACTCGGTCTCCATTCGGTTCCTTTAAACGCTAGAGTATCAAGACATAATGATAGATTATGGTTACCACCAAAATACAAACAAATGGTAAAGAATTTTCATGAAAAACATAACACTGTTGTAGAAAGATGTATAGATGTATACGTTATAGGAGACATCATATCTCATACTCACTGATTGATATTACGGACATGATCACAGTATATATTTCAGTTATTGTTTCTTTACGTATACTACAAACAAATTTAAAGTAAGTCATCTCCTAAGAACATGATCAAGATCTTTTGGAAATCTCTCTAAATAATTGCACATCAGCTTTGACAAGATAACATATTACAACCAGTGCAATCTCTGGGTCGCAGGACGAAATTGGTAAAACTATATTTTTTGGTAGGTAAGGCATCTCTTCCCTTTCGAAATATTGTATTGTAATCCCCTCAAACTAAAACCAAAAGATGAATTATTATATGAAGATCTGTTTGTGTGTAAGCCAACAAATAATTTATCTATTAGTAATACTTGAATTGGATATGATTTATTATAATGAAACGATAAAAATTGCAACATACATACTCACTGAATGTCGTGTGAGTAGAGTGTATCTGCACTCAATGAGCAAATAGGTTATAGTAATGTATATTCGTACCACTCCGAAACAGAATTGTCTTACATATTTATATGCCTCACGGACATTTGTGTAACAGGAAGCACAAGTTCGGAAATGTGTTTATCCTTTTTAATGGATAATATGTATTCACACAAAATTTTAGCTACTAGTGAGAGAAGTAACAAGAAATAATAAAATATGTTCATTAAAATTGCATTTATATATTCTCTTTAGGCGACTTCGTCTCCCGTATGCAATTATTCGTCGGGTCAGTATTGTTTCAGTATATATTAAAATTTCCTTGTATTTTTCTGTAATACAAAGAAATTAAATCTAAGCAATATTTAAAGATCACAAATATAATTTTTTATAAATCTCCCTGAATAATTGCAACTGTCTTCTACGCGTAAGAATATTACTGGTGCTGCCATCTCTGGACAGCAGGACGAGACTGGTACAAAGGTGCCTTCTCGTTGGCAAATTGTTTATGAAGACTCTTGCAGTGAATAATCAATATACCTAAACAGACATCACATGTATAATATATTATAGTAATGCATTAATTGTTACACTCACATGTTTTCTTATCCCAGTCTTCCACTTTTATCTACTAAGTTTGTTCAGACTACAGTCCTGCATCAGTAATAAGAGACACAAGTAGATATAATAGTGTATCTGACTCGATTTTATCTTCAACATTCCTATAAATATTTTATCTAGTTTTATTGTAATTTGACCCATTGATACTTTACATATAATTCATTATTTTCTGTATTTCACATTCCATTTTGTTGCAATGTAACACTAGAATGGATGTTAGAGTTTTAAATGTAGAAGGAATGACAAATTAAAATAAAAGGCAACAAATATAATAGAAGTCTTTCATGAACAAATAAGTTTTATGTGGTTTTAGAAGACATACATCTTTTATATAGTTAGGTTTGTCGATATCCTTTTGTTTTTTAGTTAAACAAAAGTAAGTCAGAATGATTAGTATATGAAAGTTCAAGCTAAACCTCTTGTTTGTCATGCAAGTAGGAGAATATTGAAGTTAGACCATGTTGATCAGGTTTTTAGACATACTTGACCAAATATTACAGACGCTCTCAACTTCATCTCATATAAGATAAAGCTTCTGGAAGTAAGATCGCGGTATCTTTGGGAGATGCTTGACTTATATAACTGTATTTTTAATTGATTGAGAAGTTAATCTGAGTGATACAGTTCAACACAATGTTTACAAAAACGTTTTTGGGAGATATAAATAGAGATCACGCCTTAATTTCGACGAAATATATTCTTGTTTAGCTAAACCCTAGTATACCACTTATCATGCTGTTGGGGGATTCTTGTTGCTCTGTATCTTAAGGTTGAGTGTGAGGAACCGAAGCTTTGGATCTGGTAGAGAACCAGGATATGTGATCAGCCCGGTAACTGGTTTGAGTGTAAAGGAACTGTGTCATAGTGTGAGGCTGAGATAAATGATAGGAAATATAATGGAGCAGTTGATGGAATGATGACGGGGATGGGTAGAGATCTCTGAGAACACTGTGCTGGGGTGTCAGCAAAAAACTCATGTTACAGTCACCTGGGGTAGCACCCGGGCCACCTTGGTCAGAGTCGATCGAACTATACACTCGCCACGGCGCGGCCAATGAGATAACAAGGTCGAATGTTCAGAGAAGAGTTTGATATAACTTCTGTAATACAAAATAACGGTTTCCTCCGTTGCCGTGTTGTAGTGTGTGACAGCGTTGTGCTTTTGTTTCCTGACACCTCCCACCTGAAGCCCACTCTGCATAGTGAGCAATTTGAGGAGCAATGACAGATAGCTAAAGCCAAATTTCTTGCTCAGGGTGCCGTGATGCTGACCACATGTCCTACTAGTATTGGTTGGGGGCTTGCCCACTTCTACCTTGCGTACATGAGCGTGAGGATGGCAGTGTGTTTAACTTGAGGACTCTTACGCCGTATATTAATTAATTATTCATGTAACAATGAGTTTTAAAATTCCTGTAAATGTTAAGTACACCAGGAGCTGTGTTACCCAGCATTACATTGAAACTTGGAGTTGAAACTAATAGTTAGCAATGTTATTACATTGGTTTAGAGTACAGGAATGTTTAAGGTTATGTAGCTACTTGGCCATTCGTAACTATTCATATTAAACTATACTTATTTACCTTTAGTGTAGAGTACAGTCTTTATCTACATAATAGTCTGTTATTGCACCACATTTGTAGTTTACTCTGTCAAAATATTGTAGTTAGTAAATAAAGAGTATCGCCAGGGACACTTCGGGACTCGGCTGCTTGGCTCGTTGCCGTCCCACTGTGGGGGAGCCAGTTCGCTGTCCTGGCTTGTCGGGGGAATTCTATATCAGAGTAAACTGTAGGGATCCTGCCCTCTGTTCTGTCGTGGCTCCTTGGGTCGGCCTCCCTCTGTCTGCTTCGCCTCATTGTTCCTCCTTGTCGTGCTCCCACTTGGGGGCATAGGAACAATGGGCCCAGCATGGTGACCTACGTACCGAATCCCCTCCGTAATGAAATCCCAAAAAGAAAAGCATTTTTAGAGAAATATGTGTTTGTACGTCAATGCGATGCATTAAATTATATTAATACCTCTATCAATTACGATTTATTGCAATGAAACGATAAGAATTAAAAAAAATAGTCACGTACATGTGTACATGCGTAGTAGAGTATAACACAAAATGTATATATCAATAAATAAATCTTAGTAAATAACATATTTGTGCAACTATTAAAGAGAGATATTATATATATATTTCAAACCTAATACCGTACTTTACGTACTTTTCTGGAGGAAAAAGAAAGATTTCCAAAATGTGTTAATTGCCATAAATATATAATAGTTCCAACAAAACTTTACCGTAAGGCTGTATAGGAATGTCAAGAAATCATACTGCAAGCTTTGGAAATTTGCAATGATATATTCACTTTAGAAGACTTCTTATCCCAGATGCAATTATCTGTTGAGTCAGTAATGTTTCAGTATATATTACCACATTTGCTTATCTTCGATTAATACAGAGAAATTAAGTCTAAGTGACATTTAAAGAATACAAATACAATTCATGATAAATATCTCTGATTAATTGTAATTTATCTGCTACGCGTTAGAATACTACTGGTGGTGCCATCTCTGGACAGCAGGACGAGGCTGGTATAAAGATGCCATGTCGTTTCTTTATGAAGTGTCTCGCAGTGTGTAATCAGTATAACTAAATAGAGAGGTCATATATACCATATTATAGCAGTCGATTAATTATTACACTCACATGTTTTCTCATCCCAGTCTTCTACTTCTGTCTACTCAGTTCTGTTCAGACTACAGTCCTGTATCAGTGATAAGAGAGACAACTGTACAAACATATAAGTATTTCTAACTCAGTTTTCTCTTTAAGAGCCATATGGACGTTTTGGTTTATTTTATTGTAATTTTGCCCATTGGCTAGTTTACATATCGTTAACTTTTTGCTGCCTTTCAAATTTACTGCTGGTTTCATGAAACACAAGAATGGAACTTAGAATTTTAAGAGTCCTTCATAAGTAAATATGTTCTAATTTACCCTTTATACAAAAGTCACTTGGAATAAAAGCTACCATAGAAAATTTAAGTTAAACGTTTTGTTTGTCTTGCAAATATATTAAAAAACCTTTGCTAACAATTTGACACATTTTTCCAAGAATGTTATGACAATACTAGATGACGTATGTTATAGGTTCTGGAGGTGTGATGGAAGTATCCTTGAAGATACTTGACCTATATAAGTATCGTATTATATTGCCAACCAATTATCGGGAAGCACCACAGACGGGACCGGAGGTGGCCACACCCACTCATTTGTCTCCTGTCACTAACTGAAGGGATGGTTAGGGGAGGGATGTCGGGCCCCTGAGCCGTCTCTTTACCCTTCTCCTAGGGTCTGGAAATTACGGGACATTCAATCTGATCGAGAACCTTCCAGATCGGCAAGCGGACCCTATATAAGCAACACGTCGTGCAATTAGGAGCCAGTCAGTGAGTCAGAGTTCTTGGTGTAAGAATGCAGTGCTAGTGTACGACGAGAAGACTGTGTGAGAGCATCGGAAGATTGTACGTAATTACGAGTGCAAGTGAAATTGTAACGGACGAACTGGTGAATCGTAATTGTGTGCATTACGTAATTCTGTGTAATTGGCAAGAGTTTAACTATAAGTCGGTGTAAATAAAGAACATCTTTGAGTGGTGAAATTGGACTTTTCATTTCACGAACCCACAAAGTCACAATATTTATTCCAAAAGTTTGTTCTAGTAATAGCGTTCTCTCACTTATATCATTTATTAATAACATTTATTTGGGAGCGAAGTGAAGATCAATGTTATATTTCCCATGGAATATTACTAGGAATTTTCAGAGAATTTTCTGTCGGAAAATAACGTCATCATGGACACACATTTAGTTTCCTTTCTGTGCAGTAAAACTGCTACAAATAAGTAAGATATTGTCAGTTAATGACAATAATGAAGTTTGAATTTTCTCTAAATATTTCCTAGATGAATCACGAGCTCTTATCAAGAATTGCGTTCTATCATGACGTTGATAATAATGATAGGATTGTAAGTAGTATGTAATTTTAACAACCAAGTGTTGCTCAGATTGGTCAAATAATTATAGTTTACACATAAGGGACTTAACAATTAGTATATACCTAAGGCTGTTAATTTTACAAAGTCCATTTTATAAATTAGCGCCCTGATTTTCCAAACAGTGTAGTTTGATGTATAATGGTTTGAAAATAAAGTCATGGGAGGTTTTAAAATTTTTAAGGAATATGTAATCCAAAAAATATATTTTGTAACTTTTTACGTGGTCTGCTAACTCCTACTGTACAATTTTACATTAATTTGGTAAGCACGTGATTTAAACAATACAGATCTGTACCAAAGTAGCATTTGTTACTGTCTTTAGGTTGCAAGGTAGTTTATAATTTTCGCTGTCTTGTAGTAAACGTATACAAACGTCTATCTACTGTACACGGTTTTGTGTTAATCATACCATCGCTTAGTACAACTTCATAAAGGATTTGTAATGTGACTTTTAAGAACAAAGTTCAGATAAAAATGTAGACATATATTGTGACTATCATAATATGAGCTACGTTTGATAGCTACATGCATTGTTGACAAGTAATAGAAGTTAAAAATGTACAAATTAAGCATACACAATGCACTATAAGTTATTTGCATTACAGCTACAAAGAATTAGTACATAATATGTGGATATATATTCACTTTAGAAGACTTCATCTCCCAGAAGCAAATAAAAGTTCACTCGCTAAGATCTTAGTACATTTTCTTGCTTCTATTTGTTTGCACGTTATACAAGAAAATTAAATATTATCAATGTGTAGGCAACATAAATTAAATATCTTATACATCTCTGTAAACAATTACAAAAGATCACTTCAGTGGTATAAATATTACAGGTAGTGCCATCTCTGAAGAGCACGGCGTACTTGGTAGAAAGTTTGTATCTTTTTGGTCAATTCATTGCCAACATAATCTGTTCTAGTGTACAGTCAATAAGTAAATAAACGTCTTCTATTTAATGTTCTACCTCTATCTGTTCCATGTTTAAAATAAACATTAAAAGATGTAGTTTCATTACATCATTGCTTGTAGATACAAGAAATACTGAAGCTATTTCTAAAGGTTTAAAAAGCTGCCATTAGTGAAGGTTTGTACAGTACAATATGACCTGAGACACGTTTACAACAGGAAGTGTTACCAACACAACTGTGACAAGTGTGACGTTGTGACACCACACTTCGGTGTACCAAAGCAGATACTTTGATACAGTCTTGTTTAGTGTAGTGTCTTGTGGAGAGAACCTGGACGTAAATATCTCTGACTTAGTCTTCAAGATTTGTATGAATCTTATACTGTATCTTGTTTTAATTTTGCCATTAGTACTTTCAGGTCATCAAATATTGTCTGACTTTCAAATTCAAAGCTGTTTCCATAAAACAAAAGAATAGAATTTATCATTTTAAAGATGTAGAAATATTGAGAATTGAAATTAAAAGCAATAAATATGTTTTAAATCTTACATGAACAAATAGGATAACGTGATATATTATTTGTTTTTAGAAGATATACGTTTATGATGTAGTAAGTCTTGTCTATATGATATAATTTAACATTTATACAAATATCATTCAGAATTAAGGCTAGACCCTGAAAATTCAAGCTAAACCTTTTGTTTGTCAGGAAACAATGTTAAGAAGATGCCATTATGATGAAATTGATATACAGTTTATCAAAACAACAAACTCTCACAATTATTAACGTGTAAAGCAATCTTCTGTAAGTGTAATAGCTATATTGTTGGATTATTCTTGACTTATATAAACTATCATTTTATATTTACTCCAAATGTTCGTAGAAAGTGATGACGTGTCCAGAGAAACACATCGTTTCCTATATACGCTTTTTAAGGAGTTGAATTGAAACAACATTACATTTCCTGTTGAATATTAATATTAAATGCTTAGTATAAAATTATAATAGGACTTTTTGTTTCAAAGCAAACTTTTCTTGGACACATTTTCGTTTTACTTTGTGTATAATTCATTTACTTAAAGAAGTTGTGAAGTAACTCTGAGTTACTGACGTAAAAGTAATTCTGCATAGTCGTTTTGAACTGTAAAGTTGTCTATAATTTAGCTTATGTCTTATAGGTGTATATCCAGATAGACAAAAGAATCTTTAATTGTATATTATAACCTGTAAATGTAAGAATAACTTACAAACTTTATAAATACCTATAATCTCAGAGTACCTTGTTTTGTAAAAATTACTAGTATTCTTTGATTATCCATAAAGCTTCATAAAATGTTAGGGAAATATACGGAATATAAAAGATCGTTGAAGTAATGCAAGTTTTGGACTTATTATACTTTGCCCTTTAGTTCTTTGGGCTCGCAGTCATTAAAACTTGTCACATTGCAGTAAGGTAAACACTGGTAACATAAATGTGGAAAACTGATCCTGAACCCTCGACGCCATATACTTTATATATCAGCTGACTATTTGGAAGAAGAGGACTTTTCAATTTCGAAACAATTAGCATCAACAGTAGGGTGGCATATTTTATTAAGCTACTCACTCTCGTATCTACAAAACTGAAATTGTCTTGTTATTTATGGACCATCTCTATGTGCTGTAGTTTTCGGGGTCTCATTCACTACCGGGGATCAAAACCGGTTCCATTTACTCACAGCCTCTTATATCGGGGGAACCAGACCATCAACTGACATCCTTATTCTGTCTACACGCAGCCATAAAAGTTCTACAGAAGTCACAAATAAGTGGAAATAATTTGTGTACTAACAGTTATTGGTGAGAAAAACTAGTTGAGAAAACTGCTTAAAAAAAAAAAAAAAAAAAAAAAAAAGCTGGCCGCTATATTTCGCCTTTCTAATTACACTGTCTTCCGATGAATGTACGAGAAAAACAAAGGACTATAATATGTTAGTGATGTAAATATACTAGAAAATGAAACTACAAAAATGGAAATGTTTCTTGTCATAGATTACGTTGACCTAATATAAAGATAATTGCATTTATTTTGTCAGTATTTTCCATTAAAGTAAATATCATTTTGAATGAAGACGACTTTATAGTCCATTCCAACAAAATTCAACATATACATTTGTCATGTAAATATATTAAACATTCTGTATTTTGATGAACTAGTCAGACATTCTGTACAAAACATAGGAACAGACTGTTACAATGTTTTCATGTAAAGTATAGTTTGTGAAGGTGAGATAGCTGTATCAATGGAATATACTGTAACCTTATTTTGTATTTATTTTAAATGTCAGTTCAGAGTTATAATGTTGACACTCTCACAAACTTGACCGTCTGTTTCATGTAAGTAGTATGTTGTTTGTATTTTATCCACTATGTTTTTCGTTATTTAAATATGTAGCTGTACTTTAGAGTTATTACTGTAATTCTTGTTCTATACAAAACTGTAGACTGTATGGAAGTTGTCCCTCAGAGCTGGTCACTGATATTAAACTATATTTATTTAATACATGTCTTGTAATCCCCTCAAACTAAAAGCAAAAGCAGAATTTTTATAGGAAGATCTGTTTGTATGTAAGACAACCGTTGAATTATCTATTAGTAATACCTGAATTGATTATGATTTATTATAATGAAATTATAAAAATGGCAACATACATACATACTCACTGAATGTCATGTGAGTACAGAGTGTACGTGCATTCAAAGAGCAAATAAATTATAATAATGTATAATCGTAAATATTAAAAGCAGAAGCATTATTAACAGTGAAGTATTCTTCATATTTAAGTTTGAATTTATGAGTCCCTATTTTTGCACTCAAACTTCACTTACTTGTTGTTGTATAATTGAAACGTTTTCAAGATCATTCGATCTCATCCTCAGCTGTTTGGTGACTAGATGAACCTTCCTCTTCTTCCACTACTACGGAGCTCCGATCGCTCTGCCATCTGGTGTTAGGGGCAATAAGTTTTAATACTTCATTTAATGCCGGGATTTCAAAATTTATAACTTTATCACGGTTTTTGTTTATGAATATTTTTTCCCAAATATCCAATTTTATGGGTGTACTTAAAGATTTTAACAGTTTAATGTTGTGGCCAATGTTGTGGTTTTCTGTCCAAAAATGGTGTGAAACTGCAGATTTTTCTGTTTGTTTCAACTTAATGTTCCTCTGGAGTTCTTTTTGCCTGGTTAACAAGTTTCTCTTAGTTTTTCCTATGTAGCTTTTTTGACAGGTTTCACAATTAATCTGATAAATTCCTGATATCAAATTTTTGGGGATTGTATTTTTCAGTGGTTTATTTAGCAGGTTCCTCAGACTGAATTTGTTTTGGGGTGCTAGTTTTATGTTTAGTCCTTAGAAGATTCGTTCAAATTTTTTAAAAACCCATGGATGGTAGGTGAATTTTCTATATTGCCAATTTGTGTTATCAAGTGGTGTCAGAGTGGTATTTTTTGATCTTATCTTCAGTTTTTCTTTCCTCTTCATCATGTTCCTTATGATGGCTGGGTTGAATCCATTTAATACCGCTGTCTTTTATGTGCTGTTGTTCTTTCAAAAATTCATCCTTACTCAGTGGGACGTTGTATAGCCGGTGAATTAGACTTCTAAAGGCAGCTAGTTGATGTGAAACTGGGTTGTATTCATTTTTCTTTATGTAATTATCTATGTGTGTGGGCTTCCTGTATATTCCAAAATCTACACCATGACGATTTCTAGTTATCTTGATGTCCAAAAAGGGTAGGGTGTTGTCTCTTTCTACTTCCATAGTAAATTGGATGTGATTGTCTTGCAAGTTTAGTAATTTTAGAGAATCTTCTCTAGGTTTTTCCGGAATGATAGCAAAAACATCATCAACATATCTCTGCCAAAAATTATAAATCTGTGGGAAGGCCTTTACTATGTGTGTTTCAAAATAGCTCATGTATAGGTCTGCTAAAATAGGCGAAAGTGGGCTCCCCATAGCTAATCCTTTTGATTGTCTGTAGAATTTTTGGTTAAACATGAAGTAATTATTCCTATGCATAAATCTGTAAGATTGATAATGTCATCTATTTCTCTGGGATCCGTTGTAGTCTGGGTTAGCCATTTTTTGGGGAATGTAGGTATTTTTTCTACTGGAATGCTTGTAAAAAGTGCCTTAACGTCAAAAGAAAAATGTATGTGATTTTCCGGGATGTTGTATTTCTGTAGGTGATTTATCAATTCCAAGGAGTTTTTTTATTCCCAAACTTTGAAATTTGTCATATGATTTTAATTTTCTTACTAACCATTTTGCTATGTGGTATGTAGGTGAATTGATGCCATTGATGATGGGTCTCATGCTGTTGTCTTGTTTGTGGATTTTTGGCAGACAGTACAACCTTGGTAGTGTGGGGTTGGAAGATTTTAAGTTGTATTTTTCAGATGTACTTAATGTTTTTGTAATTGATAAAGCTTTATTAACAGAAGTGATACTTTTGGATAATGGATTTTTTGGAATTTTTTCATATTGTGGACTGTCTAACATAAGGTTTACTCTCTGAATATAGTCTGCTGTCTCCATAATTACTAGATAATTACCTTTGTCGGCTTTTAGGTACACCACAGGCTTCTTATTTAAATTTCTTATTGTTTTGTTGTAAGTTTTATTGTATATTGGGGATAACTGCTTTATTATATCCAGACATTCAATTTTGGCTTTGGTTAAGTTTTCATTTTTTAGGTTATGTGTGGCTATTTCTATGTCGGCGATAAAATCGTCTTTATTATTTGAGACGCCAACACACGTATTGTAACCTTTCTGAAGTAATCTAATTTCATCGGTTGTAAACTTTTGTTGCGAAAGGTTTATTACGTTGACTTGCTCTTTAAAATTCCGGCCATCATCAGCCAAAACACCGGTGACTCATAAATTCAAACTTAAATGTATAATCGTGCCACTTCAAAACAGAGTTGTGTTATATATTCATATGCCTCACGTACATTTGTGGAGCAAAAGCAACATTTCCATTATGTGTTTAACCTGTTTACTGGATAATAATGGTTCACAAAAATTTTAGTTGCAAAAACCGGAAGTAACAAGAAATGATACAAAACGTTTATTGAAGTAGCGTTTATATATTCCCTTTAGGTGACTTGTCTCCCGTATGCAATTATTCGTTGGGTCAGTATTGTTTCAGTATATATTAAAATTTCCTTTTCTTTTTCCGTAATACAAAGAAATTAATTCTAAGCAATAATTAAAGAAGACAAATATAGTTTTTTTATAAATCTCTCTGAATAATTGTAACTGTCTTCTACGCGTAAGAATATTACTGGTGCTGCCATCTCTGGACAGCAGGACAACACTGGTACAAAGGTGCCTTCTCGTTGTCAAGTTGTTTATGAAGACTCTCGCCGTATCTTATCAATATAACGAAATAGACATCTCGTATATAATATATTATAGTAATGGATTAATTGTTACACTCACAGGTTTTCTCATCCTAGTCTTATACTTTTATCTACTAAGTTTGTTCAGACTACAGTCCTGTATAAGTGATAAGAGACAAAAGTGGATATAAAAGTGTATTTTACTCGATTTTATCTTCAACAGTCCTATAAATATTTTACTTTATTTTATTGTAATTTTACCCATTGACACTTTACATATAATTCATTATTTTCTGTATGTCACATTCCATTTTGTTGCAATGTAACACAAGAATGGATGTTAGAGTTTTAAATGTAGAAGGAGTGAAGAATTAAAACAAAAGGCAACAAATATAGTGGAAGTCTTTCACGAACAAATGAGTTTTATGTGGTTTTAAAAGACATACATCATTTATACAGTTAGACATTTCGATATCCTTTTGTTTTCCACTTATACAAAGGTAAGTCAGAATGAAGTTTAGCACATGAAGGTTCAAGCTAGACCTCTTGTTTGTCATGCCAGTATGAGAATATTGAAGCTAGACCATGTTGATCAGGTTTCTAGACACATTTGACCAAAAATTACAAACGCTCTCAACTTTATCTCATATAAGATGTAGTTTCTGGAAGTAAGATCGAGATATCTTTAGGAGATACTTGACGTATATAACTGGATGTTTAATTTATTGAGAAGTTAGTTCTGAGTGATGCAGTTCACATAGACAAACACAATGTTTACAAAAACGTTTTTGGTAGATATAAATAGAGATCGACGCTGCATTATTGATGAAATATCTTCTTGTTTAGCTTAACCCTAGTATATCACATATCTTGCTGTTGGAGGATTGTTGTTGCTCTGTATCTTAAGGTTGAGTTTGAGGAACCTAAGCCTTGGATCTGGTAGAGAACCAGGATGTGTGATCAGCCCAGTAACTGGTGTGAGTGTAACAGAAGTGTGTGATAGTGTAAAGCGGGGATGAATGATAGGAAATATAATGGATCAATTGGAGGAAGGATGACGGGGAAAGGCGGAGATCTCTGAGAAAGCTGGGGTGTCAGCACAAAACTCATTTTGCAGTCACCTGGGATAGCACCCGGGCCGCCTTGGTGAGAGTCGACCGAACTAGTCACTTGCCACGGCGCGGCCGATGACATAGCAAGATCGAATTTTCAGAGAAGTATTAGACATAATTTCTCTAATACAAAATAACGTTTTCCTCCGTTGCCGTGTTGTAGTGTGTGACAGCGTTGTGCTTTTGTTCCCTGACACCTCCCACCTGATGACCACTCTGCATAGTGAGCAATTTGAGGAGTTACGATAGATAGTGAAAGCCAAGTTTCTTGTTCGGGGTGCCGTGATGCTGATCGTAACTCCTGCCAGTATCGGTTGGGTGCTTGCCCACCTCTACCTTGAGTACAGTTCGCTTTAGGACTGTTACGTCGTATATTAATTAATTACTCATATAACAAAGAGTTTTGAAATACCAGTAAATGTTAAGTACACCACGAGATGTGTTACCCAGCATTACATTGTAACTTGGAGCTCAAAATTATACTTGGCAATGTTATTACATTAGTGTAGAGTACAAGAATGTTTAAGGTTATGTAGCTACTTGCTCATAGGTCAGTGTTTCATATTAAGCTATACTTATTTGTCTTTTGTATAGAGTACTGATTTTATCTACATAATAGTCTGTTATTACGCCGCATTTGTAGTTTACTGAGTCAAAATATCGTAGTTTGTAAACAAAGAGTTGTTGATAAGTATTTGCCAAACACTATGGCCGCTATTACGGTCCTGAATACGTCGTCCAGCGTAAGCCGAGGTTAAAAGATATAGCAGTCGGCCATGTTAAGTAGACTGGTACTGGACTCCGTTCAGAAATTATATATTGAGATTTTACTAGAAAAACATATTTTGGAATCAGCTGAATATAAACAAAAAAGCACCGAGCGGGATGCATGGGTCAGGTGGTTTCATCTGTGGGTCGCACTCGGGAAGCGCAGGTTCGATTCCCGTGGCCGACCTACCTGACCCATGGATTTTTCGGGGGTTTTCCCGGGTCACTAAGCAAGTTCTCGGTAGGATAATTACATCTGCCAATTTTCCTGTCCCTTCATTTGATCTCCATTATCATCTCTCTTCTGGGAGTCTTTCAGGGTAGAAGTGTCGGCGGGAGTCTCCTCAGCACATGACGGGATGATATGCCCTGTGGAAAACTACTTCCTCCTCCGGTGGATGGGCTGCCGGTCTCCGCTCCTCTGCTGGGAACATTTCGGTATCGCCAGGGACACTTCGGGACTCGGCTGCTTGGCTCGTTGCCGTCCCACTGTGGGGAAGCCAGTTCGCTGTCCTGGCTTGTCGGGGGAATTCTATATCAGAGTAAACTGTAGGGAACCTGCCCTCTTTTGGAGAAATGTGTGTTTGTATGTCAAAGAGATGAATTAACTTATATTAATATCTTTATCAATTACGATTTATTGGAATGAAGCGAGAAGAAAAAAAAATAGTCACACACATGTGTACATGCGTAGTAGAGTATAACACAATATGTATATATCAGTAAGTAAATCTTAGTAAATAACATATTTGTGCAACTATCAAAGAGAGATGTGTTATATATATTTCAAACCTAATACCGTATTTTATGTACTTTTCTGGAGGAAAAAGCAAGCTTTCCAAAATGTGTTCAGTGTCATAAATATATAACACTTCCAACAGAATTTTAACTAAAGTACGTCTGGAACGTCAAAAATATCATGCAGTACGCTTAGGAAATTTGAAATATATAACACTTCCAACAAAATTTTAACTAAAGTACGTCTGGAACGTCAAAAATATCATGCAGTACGCTTAGGAAATTTGCAGTCATATATTCACTTTAGAAGACTTCCTCTCCCATAAGCAACTATCTGTTGAGTCAGTAATGTTTCAGTATACCTTACAGCAATTGCTTATCTTCGTCTTATACAGAGATGCTACATCTAAGCGATATTTAAAGAACACGAATACAATTCATTGTAAATATCTCTGATTAATTGTAATTTATCTTCTACGCGTTAGAATATTACTGGTGGTGCCATCTTTGTACAGCAGGACGATGCTTGTATAAAGGTGCCATGTCGTTTGTTTATGAAGTGTCTCGTAGTGTGTAATCAGTATAACTAAATAGAGAGGTCATATATACTATATTATAGCAGTCGATTAATTATTAGACTCACATGTTTTCTCATCTCATTCTTCTACTTCTTCTACTCAGTTTTGATTAGAATACAGTTCTGTATCAGTGATAAGAGAGACAACTGTACATACATAAAAGTATTTCTAACTTAGTTTTCTCTGTAAGAGTCATCTGGACGTTTTCATTTATTTTACTGTAATTTTGCCCATTGGATAGTTTACATATCATTAATAATTTGCTGAATTTCAAATTTACTGCTGTTGCCATGAAACACAAGAATGGATCTTATCATTTTAAAGAGTCCTTCTTGAGTAAATATGTTATTGTTTTACCATGTATACAAAAGTCAATTAGAATAAACGCTAATGGAGAAAATTCAAGTTAAACCTTTTGTTTCTAATGCAAATTTATAAAATGTATAGCACTTTGATAAAAGTTTTACACAGTTTTTAAAAAGCATGTTCGTGTTGGTGTGATGGAAGTCTCATTGTCATATACTTGACCTATATAAGTATAGTTTTATATTTACTCCAAAAGTTTGTTCTATTAATGTCGTTCTCTCACACACATATCGTTTATTAATGACGTTTATTAGGGAGTGAAGTGAAGATCAACATTACATTTCCAATGAAACATTACGGCGAATTTTCAGAGAAGGTTTCTGATATAACTTCTCTGTAACTGAATAACGTCATCATGGTCACATCTTTATTTACCTTTCTGTGCCATGAAACTGTTTTACGCAAATAAGATAATTGAGTTAAAGACAATAATACATTTTGAATGTGCTCTAAATATTTCGTGGGTAAAGCACGAGCTCTTATCAGGAATTTCGTTCTACCATGACTTTGTAAATAATGATAGAGTTGTAAGTATTGTGTAATTTTAGTAACCAAGTGTTACCCAGATTGGTCAAGTGTCAGTTTACACATAAGAGACCTAACAATTGTATATACTTAGGGCTGTTAGTTTAGAAATTTAATAAATTTATGCCCTGATTTTACAAATAGTGTAATTTGATGTATAATGGTTTAAAATAAAGTAACAGGAAGTCAAAAAACTTTCAAGTAAACTATTATCCAAAAATGTATTTTGTAGCTTTTTACGTGGTCTGCTAACTCCCATTGTATAATTTTACAATATTTTGATAACGACGTGGTTTAAACGTTATAGATCTCTACCAAAGTAGGATTTGGTGTATTTTTTAAAATTGTAATGCAGTTTATAATTTCCACTATCTTGTAGTAAACGTATAGAAACGTCCATCTACTGTACACGGTTTTGTGTTAATAATACCATCGCGTGATGAAACTTCATAAGGGATTTGTAATGTAACTTTTAAAGAGAGGGCTCAGATAAAAAAAAAAAAAAAATATAGTGTAAGTATCATAATCTTTGCTACGTTTGATAGCTATACGCATTTTGGACTGAGAGTACAGTTTAAAAGTCAACTAATGGAATATAAAACCTATGAAGTTTTTCTACAAAATTTATGAATATATATTAACTTTAGAAGACTTCATCTCCCAATTGCAAATAAAAGATCACTCGCTAATACCTCAGGATATATTCTTGCTTCTGTTCGTTTTATTTTCATACAGAAAAGTGAAATATTACCGATATATGAGAAAAATAAATGCGATATGTTATAAATTTCTGTAAATAATTATAAAATTTGATCTCAGAAGTAAAGATATTACTACCAGTGCCATCTTTGGACAACACGGCGTACTTGTATCTCGTCTCCTAATGCATTGCCAACGTAATCGCTTTTAGTGCTCAATCAATAAAAGTAAATCAACGTCTTATACATAATTTTATATTTCTACCTGTTCCATGTTTAAGATATCAATTTACAGATGTAGTTTCATTGCACAAGTCTTTGTAGATACAAGAGGTACTGAAGCTATTGTTAAATGTTTAAAAAGCTGATAGTAGTGAAAGCTTGTACACTAAATAAGCAAGGAATGTATACAAGTACAATATGATGTGAGACATGTCTACAACAAGAAGTGTTACCAATAGAACTGCAACAAGTGTGACATTGTGATACCAACTTCTGTCATTATCTTTGATACAGTTTTCTTCAGTCTTGTGGAGAGAACCTGGACACATAATTACAACTGACTCAATCTCTAAAAGTCAAATGAATGTTTTACTACATCTTAATGTAAATTGGTCCATAATTACTGTCTATTTCATCAATTGTTATCTGGACTTTCAAATTCCACGTTGTTCCCATATAATACATGAATGACGCTTGGCATTTTAAAGATGTAAAATGATTGGAAAACTGAAACCAAATGGAGGAATTATCTTGTAAATATTTCATGGCCAATTAAGTTGACGGAATACACAAGAATTGTCTCTATCATATAATTTACCATTTATACAAATGTCATTCAAAATAAAGGATACTCCCAGAAGGTTGAAGCTATACCCTTTGTTTGCTATGAAAATGCAGTCAACAAATGACATTTTACAAAACTATATCTATTTTTTCAAGGTAAGAGGTTATTGATGAGAAATTAAAGGTTTTCACTGAAAGCAAAGGTAAATTCCAACATATAGCTGCAAAATTAAGTAGCTAATATCAGGATATGTGGACCAGGATTTGTGTCTAACCTTTATTGTGTTTTGTGTAGATATATAACGTTGTGTACAATAAGATAAACAATGTCCAATAGCTTTAATAAACTCAATGCTAGCAGTTCTGTATCCTATATGTGATATCCACCTTGCAGCTGTTTCTATTGTCATTGTCGTTTAAATGTGCAGCCGTAGCTTAGAATCGCTTTTATTTTAGTGCACAATTCAAGAACGTTTAGAGTTAAATTGTTCAAGATTAACTGGCCAATATTTAATATTAACTTGATTTGTTTTACTTTCATGAGCGTTTTTGGTAGAGCAGAGCCTTTATATACTTAATAGATAGTCATGACAACACATTTGTATGTTACGGCGTCGAAATCGTGGTCTGTAAACAAAAGAGTTGTTTATAAGCATTTCCCGCCACTACCGCAGTCATTTTGAATGCCAGTGTCAGCTCCGCTCATTTCAGATACTCCTGAACACGCCATCTCACGTAAGTGGAAGTGAACTATCGACACTGAAAGAAGCAGCAGTTAGCCATGTAAGTAGGATGACTTTGAATTGCATTAAAAAATGTAATATTAAGATTTCACCAGGAATACATTGTTTGGATTTTGTTCCTTGCCACGGAATCTGCTGGGAATCCTTACCCCACCCCCTCCCGCGGTGACTACTCAGTATTTTTAGGGATTTGAGGAGCTACGTTATATAGTGAAACCAACGTTCTTGCTGGAGATGCCGTGATGTGACCATATCTCCTAACAGTATCGGTTGGATGATTGCCTTACTGCCTTACGTATATGAGCCTGACGCCGGCAGTCTGGTTCGCTTGCTGACATTTACGCCGTATATTAATTTATTATTGATATAACAATGAGTTTTGAAATTCCTGTTAATGTTAAGTATACCACAAACTGTGTTACCCAACATTGCATTAAAACTTGGAGTTGACAATAAGGATAGAGTCGTAAGTACTGTGTTATTTGTAATTTTAGTACTAAAGTGTACTCCTAATTGGTCAAACAGTGATAATTTACATACAACACGTATATTATGAAGGATGTATGACCAAGTCCAGATACACCAAAGGATGTTTAATATCTGTCAACATAAAAGTAGCATACGATGTTTATCAACTTTATAGTCTCAGAGCACCCTGTTTTGTACCTATTACTAATATTCTTTATTTATTTCTGCAAATTTGAGAGAAAGGTAGTGATATAAATAATATACTATAACAAAGTAATTCGTGTTTAGACATGCTAAGGCTTGCCATCTCTCCATTTGGTCTCGAAGTCATAAAAGTCTGTCATAGTTGTACTAAGGTGCAAGAGGTAGCCTCTGATATCTATATACAATGAAACGGAATTATACATTGGTAACATCAATGATATTAAGTGAAACTGAACAAAGCCCACCGCTAGATACTTTATATAGTATATCTGCTGACTATCTGGAGCAATAGAACATTTCAGTTACGACACAATTAGAAATTGATTTATTTACGGACGATCTCTTACTGCTGCGATTCATAATTAGTATTGGGCATAAAGGACTCCTTAATTTTACTCAGAGGCCTCTGTAATAGTTCTCGAGAATTTTTACGCTCCACGGATTTACTCTTCCACCAAAGAAGTCGTGGCATTTTTAAGCCTGAAATAATCTCATCGCCCTCTCTGGGTTTGAATCTCAAACCTCCACATGTTCTTTGGCTCAGTTACATCCTTTGTTTGCACACGCAGTTGTGACAATAACCATTCTTGAGATATTTCTTGTTAGTATTTCCATAATCCAACCTGAACAATGGATTACCTGGTCTCCATTCTGTTTCTTTAAACGCTAGAGTATCAAGGCATAATGATAGATTATGGTTACCACCAAAATATAATCTTTTAGAAGAGAATTTTGTTGAGTAACATGAGACGAGCAAAGTTGTCGTTGGAAGGGGATCCCACCAAGGGTGGTGGGGCCTTCCGACAGATACCATTCCAGGACTAGGTCCTTTACTGGTAGAAGGAAGAATTTTAAGATAAAGACTGTGGTAGACGGTGGCATTGAGGTAGGGAGGTTATGAGTAGGTGAAAGTGAGATGCTGAATTGAAGAAATTATAGAGATGATGAATAAGTTAGAGAGATGATGAAAATATATATATATATATATTTTTTTATAATGGATGATGTTAGGGTCGATGTAGGAGGAGGAGAGTAACATAACCCTACACACAGCACAGTGGTGTCGCTGAAGGCGAGTCCTGCTGCCCGGAGCAGGGGCCCTCGACCCGCCGCCATACCGGGACACCGTCCCTTACTGTCATTATGATGGAGTTTTATTCATCGGGCGGTGGTTAAATGGTTGGATGTTTGTCCTAGGTTTTTTTTTTTTTTTTTTTTTTTTTTTATGATGATGATGAATGAGATTAGAAGATATTTGGATAAAGATGGTGTATGATGGGTGTTAGTATTATGGTAGGCCTAGGGTGGCTCGTGGGTGTTTGTAGGTAGCCCCGGGGTCTAAATCATATTCCCCGAGACCCCTGATGAGATGGTTGAAGCTGGATGGTAGGTTGGAGTAGAATTTGTATGAAAGAGTCTTGATGTAGCTGGTGAGAGTGGGAAATGAAAGGTCGTTATGAATATTGGTGTTGGGGATGTACCAATCGGCTCCTGTAGCAATGCGGAGAAATCGGTTCTGCAGGACCTGGAGTTTGTTTAAGTTTGATGATGCTGCAGCACCCCAGACTTGACATGCGTAGGTGATAGCTGGTCTCAGAATTTGCTGGTATATGAGAAGTTTGTTTCTGAGGCTCATGGGTGACTTTTGGTTGTATAATGGGTATAGCATACCCATACGTTTGGTAATTTTTGAGGCTACAGATGTAATATGTGTTTTCCAGGTGAGACGCATGTCGAGCTGGACTCCAAGGTATTGGGCCTGATTTCTCCAGGGGATGTCTTCTCCTGCTATGTGGAGCTCTGGGACGTCGTGAACTTGGCGACGGGTGAAGGTTACTGCCTGTGTTTTTGTAGCATTTATGCGTAGGCGCCAGGTGAGGAACCAGGCGGAAAACATGTCAGCATAGCGCTGAAGACGTTGTACAGCCGTGAGGTGTTTACAAGAGGCTGTGGTGATTGCTGTGTCATCAGCGAACAGGTACAGGTTGCAGCTCCAGATAGTGGGAAGGGTGTTGATATAAGTTAAGAATAGAAGGGGTCCAAGTACACTACCTTGGGGTACCCCTGCATTGATTAGGTAGGGTCGGGAAGAAATGTCATCTCTGACAACGGAGAAGGTGCGATGGGTAAGGTAATGGTTGACAATGTGTATTATGTAGGGAGGAAAGTTGTAGCTGATTAATCGATGAAGAAGGCCTTGATGCCAAACTGAATCGAAGGCCTTTGTGATGTCCAAAAATAGAGCTGCAACATACTGCCTGTTATTGAAGGCTCGAGTAACTTCATCAACCAGACGTAGAAGTTGGTGTGATGTGGAGTGGGAGCGGCGAAAGCCAAATTGCTCTGGGCGAATGATGTGTAGCTCGTCCAGTAGGTTTTGGAGGCGATGTTGCAGTACTTTCTCAAATAATTTACTTATGGCTGGTAGCAGACTAATGGGACGATGGTTTGAAATTTGTTTGGAGTCCTTGCCAGGTTTGGGGATAGTAATGATTTTGGCATGTTTCCATTTTGCAGGAAAGTAGGAAAGAAGGAGCAGGCTGTTGAACAGATGAACAAGCAAGGCTATCCAGTTCTGCGGGAGTGCCTTGAAAGCAGCGTTTGGTATGGAGTCGCAACCAGCAGCTTTGTAGGGTCGGACTGAAGCTATCAGACCACTGACCTCAGCGGTGTTTGTGAGCAGCACTTCGGCTGAGTTGTAGGGAGAGGCAAGAAATTGCTGTACCACTCCTTCAATTTCCGCTACTTGCTCGTGGTCAGGGGATTCAGCTGGATGGAAGGTAGCAGCTAAGTATTCTGCTGTGAGTTCAACTTTTTCCCTGGAAGATTGTGCCACTCTATTTCCATTCATAAGTGGCGGATCTGAGATGGGTATGCGTAGCATAGCCTTGGACATTCTCCAGAGAGAACAGTCTGTGGTGTCGAGGGTACATAGTTTCCTTTCCCATTCGTTATTGAAGTGGTCTGCAAGTTCCATCTTCACTGCAGCCTGGAGGCGATTCCATTCCCTCTTGTCTTGTGGCTGGCGGGTATTTTGGAATTTTCGCCGTGCTGTGTTTTTGGCCGAGATGAGTTGGCGCAAATGTTTTGGGATGTAATTTCACTTCAGCTTTGCGAAGATAACATTTTACAGGCAGTGCCATCTCTGGGTCACAGCACGAACTTGGTAGTACTGTATTTTTTGGGAGGTAAGGTATCTCTGCCATTTCCAAATATTGTAGTCTCCTACATTGCTGTAGATTATTGTCCGAGATTCGCAATACTTTCTCAAACCATTCTTCTACCAAGACTTGTACCTGTGTGCGACAAGTTCAGGTAATTCGCTGCAGATACAAAGGGAACCAAAATAAAATTTAAATTCTTAAAACGTTGGCCCCTAAATTATGAATTACAATTTTCATGATCTTTCTAAAAAATTTTGATAAACAAGAATGGGGTTTAGTACTTTAGTTTCTGGAAAATTTGAACTAAAGACAACGAAATATTTCATGTCATAAAATACGTTGACATAAAGTGTTTAAGGAGGTCTACTCTTATTTAATGAATATTTTATGATTCACCATTAATGCAAATAACATACAGAAATTAAGACGAATTTATAGTCTGTTGTAACAAAATTAAAAATAAAAGTTTATTTTGACATGTAAATATATTCAACTTGTTCTATTTTGATAAACTAGTTATTGTACAAAACATAACAACAGACTGTCACAATGTTTTCACGTAAAGTAAAGATTGTGGAGGTGAGACAGCTCTATGAAGGGAAGGCTGCTAAATTAAGTAGCCAATTGCTGTAAATAGCAGAATTTGTCAAGCAATCATTGCGTTTTGTGTAGGTATATATCGTTGTTTAACTGTTTTAAATTAACTCGGTGCCATTAGTTCTGTATCATGTATGTGGTATGCTGCAGACAGTTTTGTTTATCACTGTAACTTAAATGTGTAGCTGTAGTTAGCAATGTTATTACATTACAGTAGAGTACCAGAATGTTTAAGGTTATGTAGAAAATGGTAATTATTTCCATATTAAACTGTACTTATTTTCCTTTTGCACAGCCTTTATCTAAATAATAGTCTGTCATGACATCACATTTGTAGTTTACTGAGTCAATATATCGTAGTTTGTAAACAAAGAGTTGTTGATAAGTATTTGCCAAACACTACGGCCGCTATTACGGTCCTGAATACGTCGTCCAGCGTAAGCCGAGGTTAAAAGATATAGCAGTCGGTCTTGTTAAGTAGACTGGTACTGGACTCCATTCAGAAATTTTATATTGAGATTTTACCAGAACAACAGGTTTTGGAATCATCAGAATATAAACAAAGAACATTTTTAGAGAAGTATATGTTTGTATGTCAGCCAAAGAGATGAATTGACTTGTATGATTGCCTGCATTGATCACGGTTCATTACAATGAAATGATAAGCGAAGAAACTAAGTTACATACATGTATACACGAGTTGTGAAGATAAGGAATTACCCAATATATGTCTATGTAAATAAATTTTAGTAAATAATATATTCGTGTTATTATCAAAGAGAGATATTTCAGATATACTACAAAACCATGAAAGTACTTTTCTGGAGGAACAAAGTCAGAGTTCCAAATGTTGTGTACCGTTATAAATGAATAATAGTTCCAACAGAATTTAAGTAACCATAAGCATTACTGTCAGAAAAGCATAAAAAACATCTAGGAAAATTGCAGTTATATATTCACTTTAGAAGACTTCCTCTCCTATATGCAAATATTTGTTGACATATTTGTATTATTTCAGTTTATATTATAACATTTGCTTGCTTTCACCTAATATAGGAAAGCTAAATCCAAGCGATATTTCAACAACACAAATGCAATTTATTAATAATCTCGATAAATAATTGTAATTCATCATCTACGCGTTATAATATTACTGGTGCTGCCATCTCTGTTCAGTAGGATGAGGCTCATATAAAGGTCCTATCTCGTTGGCAAATTAATATTTAAGAATCTTGTCGCAGTGTGTAATCAGTAATATATTATAACAGTCGATTAATTATTAGACTCACATGTTTTCTCATCCCAGTCTTCTACTTCTATCTACTCAGTTTTGTTTAGACTATAGTCCTATAATACTGATAAGAGAGACAACTGGATATAAAAGTGTACTTTGTGGATGTGGGATAGCTGTGCCAATGGAAGATACTGTGATCATATTTTGTATTTATTTTATAGGTCAGTTCAGAGCTATAATGTTGACACTTTGATGTAGTATGTTGCTTGTACTTTACAAACTATGTTCTTTGTTACTTAAATACGTAGCTGTAGTTATTACTTCCGCATCCGGTGGATGGGATGCCGGTCTGCACTCCCCTTCTAGGAACAGTTCGGTATCCCCAGGGACACTTCGGGTCTCGTCTACTTGGATCGTTGCCGTCCCACTGTGGGGGAGCCAGTTCCCTGTCCGGGCTTGTCGGGGAATCCTATATCAGAGTAAACTCCAGGGATCCTGCCCTCTGTACTGTCGTGGCTCCTTGCTTCGGCCACCCTCTCTCATCTTCGCGTCATTCTTCCTCCCGGTCTTGCTCTCACTTGGGGGCATAGGAACAATGGGCCCAGCATGGTGGCCGACGTACCGAATCCTCTCTGTAATGACATCCCAATCCAAAAAGAAAAGTATTTTTGGAGAAATATGTGTTTGTACGTCAAAGAGATGAATTAACATATATTAATACCACTACCAATTACGATTTATTGCAATGAAATGAGAAGAATTTAAAAAAACAGTCACATTCATGTGTACATGCGTAGTAGAGCATAACACAAAATGTGTATATCAGTAAATAAATCTTAATAATTAACATATTTGTGCAACTACCAAAGAGAGGTATGTTATATATATATATATATATATATATATATATATATATATATATATATATATGTACATACATATATATGTATATATTTCAAACCTATCACCGTACTTTGCGTACTTTTCTGGAGGAAAAAGCAAGATATCCAAAACGTACTCAGTGCCATAAATGTATAACAATTCCAACAAAATTTTGCCCAAAGTACGACAAGAACGTCAAAAAATCATAAAAGTATTTCTAACTTAGTTTTCTCTTTAAGAGTCATATGGACGTATTGATTTATTTTATTGTAATTTGTCCATTGACTATTCACATATCATTAACTTTTTGCTGCCTTTCAAATTTACCGTTGTTCCCATGAAACACAAGAATGGAACTTAGCATTTTAAAGAGTCCTTCATGATTAAATATGCTATTGTTTTATTATTTATGCATAAGTCATTTAGAATAAAGGTTCTTACAGATAATTCTAGTTAAACGTTTTGTTTGTCTTGCAAATATATTAATAATACTTTGCTAAAAATTTGACACATTTTTCCATAAGTAAGTTATGACTATACTAGATGACGTAAGTTATAGGTTCTGGAGGTGTGAGGGAAGTATCCTTGATAGATACTTGACCTATATAAGTATCGTTTTATATCTATTCCACAAGTTTGTTCGAGTAATATCGTTCTCTCATACATATATCATTTATTAATAACATTTGTTTGGGAGAGAAGTGAAGATCAATATTATATTCCCTATGGAGTATTGTAATTTTCAGAGTATTTTCTGTCAGAAGATAACGTCATCATGGGCACACCTTATTTTCCTTTCTGTGGAATAAAACTGCTTTAAGGAAGTAAGATATTGTCGGTTAATGACAACAATGAATTTTGAATTTTCTCTAAATACTTCCTAGGCGAATCACGAGCTCTTATCAGGAATTGCCTTCTATCATGACGTTAATAATAACGATAGTGTTGTAAGTAGTATGTAATTTTAACAACCAAGTGTTGCTCAGATTGGCTAAATAATGTCAGTTTACACAAAGGGACTTAACAATTAGTATATGCTTAAGGTTGTTAATTTTACAAGGGTCATTTTATAAATTTACGTCCTGATCTTCCAAACAGTGTAGTTTGATGTATAATGGTTTGAAAATAAAGTAATGGGAGGTTTTAAAAGTTTTAAGTAATATATAATCCAAAAAATATATTTTGTAAGTTTTTACGCGGTCTGCTAACTCCTACTGTACCATTTTACATTAATTTGGGAACCACGTGATTTAAATATTAACGATCTGTACCAAATTAGGACTGTTACTGTTTTTAGGTTGTAAGGTAGTTTATAATTTTCACTATCTCGGAGTAAACGTATACATATGTCTATCTACTGTACACGGTTTTTTGTTAATCATACTATCGTTTGAATAAAACACCATAAAGGATTTGTTATGTAACCTCTAAGAAGAAGGTTCAGATAAAATGTATATAGATAGTGTGACTATCATATGTGCTACGTTTGATAGCTGCACGCATTGTTCACAGAGGATTAAAGTTAAAAAATTGTACAAATTAAGCATACACAACGAACCATCTTCATTTATTTTCATTAAAGCTTCAAAGAGTTTCTACAAAATTTGTGAATATATATTCACTTTAGAAGACTTCATCTTCCAAATGCAAATGAAAGTTCACTCGTTAATATCGCAGTATATATTCTTGCTTCTATTTGTTTTCATGTTATACAAGCAAATTAAATATTAACAATGTGTATGGAACATAACTTCGATATGTTATAAATCTCTGTAAACAATTACAAAAGATCATTTCAGTAGTAAAAATATTACAAGTAGTGCTATCTCTGATCAGCATGACGTACTTGGTAGAAAGCGTGTATCTTGTTGGCCATGTCATTGCCAACATACTCTCTTCTAGTGTACAGTCAACGAGTATATTAATGTCTTCTATTTAATGTTCTATTTCTATCTGTTCCATGTTTAAGATAAACATTAAAAGATGTAGTTTTACTACATCATTCCTTGTAGATACAAGAGATACTGAAGCTATTTCTAAAGATTTAAAAAGCTGCCATTAGTGAAGGTTTGTAGTGGACTAGAGTCTTGTAGACAGAACCTGAACGTAAATATTTCTGCCTTTGTCTTCAATATTTGCATGAATGTTATATGTATCTTGTTTTAATTTTGCTCATTAGTACTTTCATGTCATCAGTTATTGAATGACTTTCAAACTCCACGGTGTTCCCGTAAAACAATAGAATAGAGTTTATCATTTTAAAGATGTAAAATGATCAGAGAATTGAAACTAAAAGCAGCAAATATCTTGTAAATCTTACATGAACAAATAGGATAACGTAATATATTATTTGTTTTTAGAGGATCTACGTTTATGATGTAGTAAGTATTGTCTATATGATATAATTTAACATTTATTCAAATGTCATTCAGAATTAAGGCTAGACCCAGAAAATTCAAGCTTAACCTTTTGTTTGTTAGGAAAATATGTCACTAAGATGCCACTATGACGAAATTGATACACAGTTTATCAAAACAACAGCCTCTCACAATTATTGCGCGTGTAAAGCAATCCTCTGTAAGTGGTGTAGCTATATTGTTGGATTATTCCTGACTTACATAAACTATGAGTTTATATTTATTCCAGATGTTCGTAGAAAGTAATGACGTGTCCAGAGATACATATCGTTTCCTAAATACGCTTATGAAGGAGTTAAATTGAAACAACATTACATTTCCTGCTGAATATTGATATTAAATGCTTAGTATAAAATTATAATAGGACTTTTTATTTCAAAGCAAACTTCTCTTGGACACGTTTTTATTTTATTTTGTGTGTAATTCATTTACTTAAAGGAGTTGTAAAGTAACTCTGAGTTACTGACATACAAATAATTGTGCATAGTCGTTTTGAACTGTAAAGATGTATATAATTTAGCTTATGTTTTGTAAGTGTATATCCAGATAGACAAAAGAATGTTTAATTGTATATTATTACCTGTAAATGTAAGAATAACCTATAAAATTGATAAATACCTATAATCTCAGAGTACCCTGTTTTGTACAAATTACTAGTATTGTTTAATTATCCATAAAGCTTCATAAAATATTGGGGAAAATGGTGATACAATGAATATAAAAGATCGTTGAAGTAATACAAGTTTTTCACTTATTCTACTTTGCCCTTTACTCCTTTGGGCTCGAAATCATTAACAACTTGTCACATTGCAATAAGGTAAACACTGGTAACATAAATGTGGAAAACTGATGCAAAACCCTCGACGCCAGATACTTTATATATCAGCTGATTATCTGGAAGAATGGGACTTTTCAATTACGAAACAATTAGCAACAACAGTAGGGTGGCATTTTTTATTAAGGTACTCACCCTCGTAGCTACAAAATTGAAATTATCTTGTTATTTATGGACCATCTCTATGTGCTGTAGTTTTCGGGGTCTCATTCAGTACTGGGGAACAAAAACGGTTCCATTTACTCACAGCCTCTTTTATCGGGGGAACTCGGGGAACCAGACCATCCACTGACATCCTTATTCTGTCTAAACGCAGCCATAAAAAGTTCTACAGAAGTCACAAATAAGTGAAAATAATCCGTGTATTGATAGTTATTGGTGAGATATGTCTGTTTATTGATATTCAAAGTCATAATTGGATTTCAACAATGAATCTCACCGTTTAGCAACCATGTCCATATACCGTAACAAAAATATCCTTCAAACATAAGAATCATTTAAAGGTAAAAATAAGACCAGTTTAGAAACTTGTAAATATTGTGACTTTGCGGGTTCCTGAAATTAAAAGTCCAACTGCACAAACTCAAAATGTTTTCTTATTTCCACCGAATTACAGTTGGAACACTTGCCGATTACATAGAATTACGTAGCTCACACAGTTACACTTCGCCAGTTCCTCTCCCACAGGCCCACTCTACACTCACAATTACGTACAACTCCTCTGATTCACGTACACAGTCTTCCAGTCCGTTCACTGGCACGGCGCTCCTCCGGCTGCTCGCCAAGTACTGCCTGACTCCAAGAGCCAACAGCGAGAACAAGTCGTCCGGGTGGACCCGGACGGTGGGTTGAGCGCCATGGTACCTATCCGCTGAGCGGATTTACCCGTGCGGTCTTAAAGAGTTTGTAATTTCTCCAAAGCTTGGATGTCGTTGTTGACTGAAGGACCTGATTCGAACTCTGCTAGTACTACTGGCGGCGGGGTTAGCTTCCAAAGAGGCCAGTGCCCTGGACCGCCACGCTATTGGCGGCCTGAGTTGCAGTGTCCGTCCAGCGTGACGGGGTCAGGAGCCAGAGGCCGGGTTGTTGGGGATCGTTTAGGTTATGGTTCTCCTCGGGGTCACAACGGGGGACCCGGCTGCCGGGGGTCAGCCGGCGGGCCAGATACAGCCCCTGTGTGGCCGGGAGAGAATGTAGAATTGAGGGGATGAGGAGGTGGTCTCACCAACCAAGGGCGTCCTTGGGGAGGCGGTAGCTCTTTCTCCTCCTGGGTACACGGTGGTCATAATGCCCTAGTGTGTTCACTAGGTGGATGGGATGGGATGTAATCCTGGCATACAATATAAGCGAGCCTTCGCGCACAACGTCCTCAACGTATACTCCCCAACTGCAGCCCCTTTTTATAGGAAGACCGCTGTTTCTGGAAGTCTCGCGGTTCAGTGAAACATCCCGACTGTTCCAGACATCCGGGAGATAAATAAGTAAAGAGATAATTATGATAAATGGGTAGGCGTGTGCTAAATGCCTCCTGCCGCCCACTCGGCTGCTAGCTGCCGTGCCTTCTGATAATTAGGTGACAATATATATCACCTACAGAAGACATTTTGTGCTATCTATATACTAGGTGTATATATTCGAACCAGAAATTATTTTCGCTAGCTACATTTTCGTCATATCTAAAGCACATTAGAATTAAATTATAATTAAATGATATAAATAGCTACATACATACTCACTGAATGTCGTGTGACTACAGAGTGCAACTGTACTCAATGAGCAAGTAAGTTATAATAATGTATATCCGTGCCTACCCTATACAAAGTTGTGTAAGATATTCATATGTCTTACGTACATTTGCGGAGCAAGAAGCAAGATTTCCAAAGTATGTATGATATGGGTTCACAAAAAATTCTTGTTGCTAAGAAGAGAAGTAAAAATTGCGATTATATATTTCCTTTAGGCGACATCGTCTCCCGTATGCAACTATTCGTTGAGTCAGTATTGTTTCAGTATGTATTATAATTTCCTTTTATTTTTCTGTAATACAAATAAATTAAATCAAAGCAATATTTAAAGAACAAAAACATATTTTTATAAATCTCTCTGAATAATTGTAACTGTCTTCTATGCGTAAGAATATTACTTGTGCTGCCATCTCTGGACAGCAGGACGAGGCTGGTACAAAGTTGCCTTCTCGTTGGCCAATTGTTTATGAAGGCTCTCCCTGTGTGTAATCAATATAACTAAATAGACATCTGTTATATAATATATTATAGTAATGGATTAATTGTTACAGTCACATGTTTTCTTATCCCAGTCTTCTACTTTTATCTACTAAGTTAGTTCAGACTACCGTCCTGTATCAGTGATAAGACACAAGTGGATATAAAAGTGTATGTGACTCGATATTATCTTCACCAGTCCTATAAATATTTTACTTTATTTTATTGTAATTTTACCCATTGATACTTTAAATATAATTCATTATTTTCTGTATTTCCAATCCATTTTGTTGCAATGTAACACAAAAATGCATGCTAGAGTTTTAAAAGTAGAAGTATTGAAATATAAAACAAAACGCAACAAATATAATGGAAGTCTTTTATGAACAAATAAGATTTATGTGGTTTTAGAAGACGTACATCTTTTATCTAGTTAGGCCTGTCGATATCTTTTGTTTTCCACTTATACTAAAGCTATTCAGAAAGGTTAGTATATGAAAGTTCAAACTAAACTTCTTGTTTGTCATTCAAGTAGTAGTATATTAAAGTTAGAGCATGTTAATCAGCTTTTTAGACATTAAATTTACCTCGTAGTTTCTGGAAGTAAGATCGCGGTATCTTTGGGAGATACTTGACCTATATAGCTGCATGTTTAATTTATTGAGAAGTTAGTTCTGACTGATGCAGTTCACATAGACAAACACGATGTTTACAAAAACGTTTTTGGGAGATATAAATAGAGATCGACGCTGCAATTTCGATGAAATATCTTCTTGTTTGCCTTAATCCCAGTATACCACTTATCATGCTGTTGGGGGATTCTTGTTGCTCTGTATCTTAAGGTTGAGTTTGAGAAACCGAAGCTTTGGATCTGGTAGAGAACCAGGATGTGTGACAAGCCCAGTAACTGGTGTGAGGGTAAGAGAGTGTGTGATAATATGAAGCGGGGATGAATGATAGGAAATATAATGAATCAATTAGAGGAAATATGGAGGGGAAAGACGGAGATCTCTGAGAAAACTGCGCTGGGGTGTCAGCACAAAACTCATTTTACAGTCACCTGGGATAACACCCGGGCCGCCTTGGTGAGAGTCGATCGCACTATGCACTCACCACGGCACGGCCAATGAAATAACAATATCGAATATTCAGAGAGGAGTTTGATACAATTTTTCTAATACAAAATAACGGCTTTCTCCCTTGCCGTGTTGTAGTGTGTGACAGTGTTGTGCTTTTCTTCCCTGACACCTTCCACCTGATGACCACTCTGCATAATGAGCAATTTGAGGAGCTACGATATATAGCGGAAGCCAAGTTTCTTGCTCGAGGCGCCATGATGCTGACCATATCTCCTACCAGTATCGGTTGGGTGCTTGCCCACCTCCACCTTGCGTATGTGAGCGTGAGGCCGGCAGTGTGGTTAACTTGCGGACTCTTACGCCTTATATTAATTAATTATTTATATAACAACGAGTTTTGAAATTCCTGTAAGTGTTAGGTACGCCACGAGCTGTCTTACCCGGCATTACATTGTAACTCTGAGTTAAAAATAATAGTTAAAAATGTTATTATATTAATGTAGAGTACAAGAATGTTTAAGGTTGTGCAGCTACTTGGTCATTGGTCACTATTTCCTGCTAAACTATACTTATTTATCTTTAATGTAGAATACAGCCATTCTCTACATAATAGTCTGTTATTACTTCACATTTGTAGTTTACTGAGTCGAAATATTGTAGTATGTAAACAAAGAGCTGTTGATAAGTATTTGCCAAACACTACAACCGCTATTACGGTCCTGAATACGTCGTCCAGCGTAAGCCGAGGGTAAAAGATATAGCAGTCGGCCATGTTAAGTAGACTGGTACTGGACTCCATTCAGAAATTTTATATTGAGATTTTACTATAAAAACATGTTTTGGAATCACCTGAATCTAAAAATAAACGCATCGAGCGGGATGGCTCAGGCGGTTTCGTCTGTGGCGCGCATTCGGGAAGCGCAGGTTCGATTCCCGTGGCCGACCTACCTGACCCATGTGTTTTTGGGGGTTTTCCCGGGTCACTAGGCAAAATCTCGGTAATATTAATTACATCTCCCGATTCTGCTGTCCCTTCATTTCATCTCCATTATCATCTCTCATCTGGTAGTCTTTCAGGGTAGAAGTCTCGACGGGAGTCTCGGCGGTACATGACGGGATGATATGTCCTGTGGAAAACTACTTCCTTCTCCGGTGGATGGGCTGTCGGTCTCCACTCCTCTGCTGGGAACATTTCGGTATCGCCAGGGACACTTCGGGTCTCGGCTGCTTGGCTCGTTGCCGTCCCACTGTGGGGAGCCAGTTCGCTGTCCGGGCTTGTCGGGGGAATTCTATATCAGAGTAAACTGTAGGGAACCTGCCCTCTGTTCTGTCGTGGCTCCTTGGGTCGGCCACCCTCTGTCTGCTTCGCCTCATTCTTTCTCCCGCTCGTGCTCCCACTTGGGGGCATAGGAACAATGAGCCCAGCATGGTGGACTACGAACCGAATCCCCTCTGCAATGAAATACCAATCCCAAAAAGAAAAGCATTTTTGGAGAAATGTGTGTTTGTATGTCAAAGAGATGAAATAACTTATTAACTTAATTATTATTAATTAATTATTAACTTATATTAATTCCTTTATCAACCTATTGCCGTACTTTACGTAGTTTTCAGGAAGAAAAGGCAAGATTTCCAAAATGTATTAATTGCCATATATGTATAACAGATCCAACAAAATTTTATTTATAGCATACACAGTATTGACAAGAAATCATGCAGTACGCTCAGGAAATTTGCAATCATATATTCACTTCAGAAGAATTCCTCTCCCATATGCCATTATCTGTTGAGTCAGTAATGTTTCAGTATATACTACAACATTTTCCTCTCTTCGTCTAATTCAGAGAAACTAAATCTAAGCGATATTTGAAGAACACAAATACAATTCATGATAAATATCTCTGATTAATTGTGATTTTTCTTCTACGCGTTCGATTATTACTGGTTGTGCCATCTCTGGACAGCAGAACGAGGCTGGTATAAGGGGGCCATGTCGTTTGTTGATGAAGTGTCTTGGAGTGTGTAATCAGTATAACTAAATAGAAATGTCATATATACTATATTATAGCAGTCGATTAATTATTAGACTCACATGTTTTGTCATCCCAGTCTATTACTTCTATCTACTCAGTTTTGTTTAGATTACAGTCCTGTATCAGTGATAAGAGAGACAACTGTACATATATAAAAGTATTTCTAACTTAGTTTTCTCTTTAAGAGTCATATGACCCTTTTGATTTATTTTATTGTAATTTTTCCATTGACTAGTTTACTTATCTTTAATTATTTGCTGCCTTTCATTTTTACTGCTGTTGCCATGAAACACAAGAATGGCGCTTAGCATTTTAAAGAGTGCTTCATGAGTAACTGTTATTGTTTTACCATTTGTACAACAGCTTTTTAGAATACAGGCTACTACAGAAAATTGAAGTTAGACTTTTTGTTTGTTATAAAATATATTAAAGTAGATTTTTTTATAACAATTTGGCACATTTTGCCAAAAATAAGTTATCATAAGTCTAGATGATATAAGTGATAGCTTGTGTTGTTGTGATGGAGCTATCCTTGTTAGATATTTGAGCTATATAAGTATCGTTTCATATTAACTCCAAAAGTTTGTTCAAGTAATGTCGTTCTCTCACACATATATCGTTTATTAATGACGTTTATTTGGGAGTGAAGTGAAGATCTTTGTTATTTAAATACGTAGCTGTATTTTAGAAATATTACTGTATTTCTTGTTTTATACAAAACTGTAGACTGTGTGGAAGTTGTGCCTCACTGTTTTTTAAGGTTATGTACTTCAATTAGACTGCTGGATTAGAGTTACTGTTTCATCTGTGAGTATGTATTTCCTCAGCAAAAACTGGTGAAGGAGTTTTATAAAGTGTTAAGTACGAATCTACTATTCAGAAATTAGACGTTTCCAATGAAAGTAAAGTTAAGTTCCGAGCCAAGTGTTTTAAATTAAGTAGCTAATTGCTCTAAATAGCAGAATTTGTGTATCAATCATTCACTGTCTTTTGTGTAGATATATAACATTGTGAGCAGTAAGATAAACAATATATAATAATTTTTAGTGAACAGTGAACTCAATGCTAGAAGTTCTGTATCATGAATGTGGTATGCTGCTTTCAGTTGTTTCTGATTTCCCTGTAATTTAAATGTGTCTCTGTAGATTTAAAATGCTATTACATTAGAGGAGAGTGCAGTAATATTAATACACGTACCTACTCACACATTGGCCACTATTGGATTTTAAACTATATTTATCTTACTTTCAGGAATATGTTTTTGTGTAGAGCCCAGCCTTTATCTACTTAATAGTCTGTCAATACGCCATATTTGTAGTTTACTGCGCACGTATCATTGTGGATGAGTGTTGTTTATAACCATTTCTCACTCACTATGCAGACACGTTACCCCCACACCACAGAGCCAGGCATTTGGGTATATGAAAGATCGTTTCTCATACCCAACTTACATGAAAAAGCACATAATATACTGTAATTAAAACAGATCATGATTCTCTTTTTGCATTGCTAAATATTATTTTAAGAAATTAACCTATTTTCCTCGGAATAATCTTTCGATAACGTGTTACATCAGAGTTGTTTGCTGCGTGCTGTGCCATCTAACGGCAGAAGCCCTCACTAGGTGCTACTGGAAGACAGATCTCTACTGCTCAACGAAGTATGCAGTTATGCAACAAGTAAGACGCGAAACTACAGGACGAATCCCAAGTATGAGATGGCATCATTTGTAAGGGCGGCACAAGGAGGGGGGATAAAACTAGCAGCCGCTCAGGGTGACAGTTTTTAAGGGGTGAAACACTCTGAAATATTCTGAAAATTGGCTGAAGCTATAATCATGCTTAAATTTTAGCTATTTTCAGGAGACCTTTTTGGGCAGAAACTAGCTATAAATGGGGTGTCAGAGTTGAACATGTGAAAATATGGAACGAACCACATTGATGATAACGTACAAACATCCCTAAACGGCAACAGTAAGCTTATCAACGGGAGACTATATTTAGCAAATTTGCTCACTGACTTCTGAACTTCTAAGGTCAAATATCAGTGATATCCAAAGCCCTGGTTGTCCGTGTGTTCTCTCGAAGCAGGATAATGCTTCAATACTTCATGCCGCTAGAATAACAAAGGATAAAATACAGGAATGGAAGGAATCGAACTGTTGCACATTCAGCGTGTAGCCATGATCTTGAAGCAGATATATTGGCGAGCAAAAAGTTCCACTTGGGGCGACGGTTTGATACAATGTTTAGCTCAGGGTAAAGCAATGAGGTTTATCTCTGGGTATGCGTGGATATGTATAAGAAGGATGGTTTTAATGACACTGGAATGCCCGTATCAAACTGGTTTAATGACTGCTTCTTTTTAATCAGAACATCGAACTTGAAGTTGCCGACCAAGGGTTACCAATATATCACTGTTCAGAGAGACTGAAGGTGGAATGCTTATTACTCGATAAACTTAATTCGTTCTTCACGTATATATGGACCGACAAATATCTTTCTCATCACTTCTGGTGTCCCCTCGACCAAGACAGAAGAAGAGGACTGCCCTAATCGGCTTCACGCATCGGACCGAATGACCACACAGCTGCACGGGGGTGTGTAACTTTCACTTTCTCGAAGCTTTTTATTCACACAAAGATTCCGTTTGTGACTATTTTGTCATGTTATTATGAAGGGTCCCAAGAATGCCCTCTTCAAACAAAGTCAAGTGCTATCCCTTAGAATTCTGTTTTTCCCGTGTCTTTTGTTACACGACTCAACCAACTGCACCTGTTCGTGTCGTAACAAATATACAAGACTCCTTTGAAATGCATTACGATTCCTTATACATTGCACCCCTTAATTTCGGTATCAATATTGCGCCAGCAGCCATCTGTTTTGATTTATGGCCCATTTCCTACTTGGAATAAATGTTGAAGACGTTAACGCAGTTGAAATGGGCAGTGATGATGTGATCCACTAGGCGGAGAAGTTAGTGGACTGTGGAATGTTGCCTCCTAAAACCAAACTGCCCTGGTCTTAGAATCTCAAGTGTCTCCAATGATTCATTAAGTCGAGATTGGATGACTTTCTCGAAGATCTTGCTCAAGCTGGGGAGCAAGCTTATAGGTCGATAACCCTCCGGAGTGGAGGAATCCTTTCCTGGTTTCGGGAGGGTGATCACCTTGGCATGTTTCCAGATGGTCGGGAAGTATGCCAGTCGTAGCAGATCATTGAAGAGATTGACTAAGGCTTTCTTCCAGCAGTTTGGTAATTGTTGTAGCGCCTTGTATGGAATGTTGTCCTAGCTTGCTGCTTTGAAAGGTTGGACAGAGGATAGGCATTGTTGCAGTTCAGTCAGGTTTGTAGGTGGGGGTTGTTCGTGATCATGTGGTCGGGAGAGGTATGCCCTAACTGCCTCGTTAGTTTGCTGGATGTGGTCCTGATTGCAGGTGTTAGCTGGATGGAAAGTGGTTTCCAGATAAGTGGCCATCAGTCCCACTTTTTCTCTGGCAGACTGTGCTATGGTGTGACCATGGCGAAGAGGTTTGTCCTGAGCCGGGAGGCGTAAGAGAGCTTTGGACATTCTCCAGAGAGACTGGTCTTCTGTGTCCAGGGTAGAGAGCCGGCGTTCCCAATCTGCATTGGCATGCTCTTGAAGCTCTAGTTTGAGATTACGCCTCAATCTATTATACTCCCTGCGATCCAGGGGACAACCTGTGTGCTGTGCTTTACGCCGAGCCTTATTTTTTGCTGCGATTAGATCGCGCAGGTGGCGAGGGGGCTTCCGGACTGTGCCATGGGTGTTGCGGGTAGGTGGTGTAGCCCTGGTAATTGCATCCGCGATGCTGGATGAAATTTTCATGAGCACAGCGTCAGCGTCATTGGTGGTCTCACATCTATTGAAGGCCGGTGGATTTGCTGCCATTATCTCACTGAACTCCTCCCCGTTGGTGCGCCGGGGGTTTGGTAATAGGCGTTTTGCCTTGAAATTTGGACGAGATTGAAATAATAAGAGGACAGGATAGTGGTCAGAAGATAGTTCGGGAAGGGTGAAGAGCCGTGGATGGTATCGGACATTTTTAGCTAAGGCTATATCTAGCCAGTCCGGCGGGCTGCGATCACCATGGTGAATTGTGGGAGATGAGGGTGAGAGTACCACGAGGCATCTGTTGTTGACGTAGTGCTCCAAGGTTACTCCTCGCGCGTTTCTGATGTTGGAATTCCAGGCTGGACTTTTGGCGTTATAGTCACCCATAGCCAGGGTGGCAGCAGTGGAAGTGAACAGTTGGTCCAGTTCGCCAGCAACTATGGGTTTGCCGGGTGGGATGTAAACTGAGTAAAGATGAAGAGGCCCTCTGTTTGTGTCCACCTGTACACCTGTAGCTTCCAGGTTGGGCGTCTGTGGGGTGACCAATGGGTGATGGGCAATGTTGCGGCGCACATAGATTGCGGTGCCACCATAACCATCTGCTCTGTCTGTGCGATAGCACGTCATGCCAGGTATTCGAGCTTTGATATTCGCGGACAGATGGGTTTCCTGCACAAGTAGAATATGCACCCCTTTCTCTGCTACGAAGTTGGAGGTTTCGTGCAACTTCCGTCTAAGTCCATTAGCGTTCCAGTAGCAAACTTTGAGGGATAGAAGATCTGTAGTATTTCCCCCTCTAACAGCCATTATTAATCATGAAGGTGAGGACGGCATGTACAAAGATGGTATAGCGATGAACTTTGGAGGGGCGAGTTCTCAGGGCCTCAGCCAGGTATGCGGCAAACAGAGGTTGCAGGTTAATGGGAATCTGTCCCATGGTGTTGAGGAACGCCTCATCTGGAATGGTAGGATGAGACGTTGATTTATTGGTAGTAGGAGCAGGCCGCAGCGGTTCCGGGTTTTCTGCCCTAGGTGGTCTGGGCGCCGGAGGCTGTCTTATCTTGGTTGAGGCTGGCCGTGGGGGCATGGAAGGCGGTGTGGATGTTGCAGTTGGAGCTGTGTAGGAAGAGGATTGCGGTGGCTTCAGGTGTTGCTCTTCCGGCACCTTGTCTGCTACTGGAGCTGGACTGACTGTGTTAGTCACTGCAGCTGCGTAGTTCGGGTACTGTATTGGAGTACGCGGTGGCAGTCCAGGAATTCGTGCTCCGCTAAAGGCTTCCCTGGGCAGCTCTGTGTTGTGACGAACCCTGGGTTTGGCATTATACTTGGACATTCGCCCGTCCTTTGTTGCCAGCAACTCAATTCGTGCCTCTTGCCAGACTGGGCACTTTGCGTATCTGCAGGAGTGGGAGTCCCCGCAGTTGTAGCATCGAGGAGTAGCTCCCTGGATGCCGAGTCTCTGACAGTTGGCACGCTTATGTCCAACCTCGCCGCAGAAAGCACAGACTGGTTGGAGTAGACATCCAGCTGAGTTGTGGGTAAACTGCTGGCAGTTTGTGCACTGTTGTGGTCTTGGTGGTGGCTTATATGATTCCACTCTCACTGTGGCGTGGAACATGTGCGTCTCTTTATAGATCTCACGCACTGTTGTTGTCTTTTGGAGTGCCACGCGGAAGTGTGGAAGTGGTTGAGGTTTGGGACCTCTGGTGGTCAGTTGTGCGACCCTCTCTACAGTGTAGCCTTTTGCTACGAGGTGGTCTCGCACTTCTTCTTCCGTAACAAAGGAAGGCACGTCTTTGATTGTCACATGCAGGTGACGGTCCTCAGAGAGCAGAGTGGTGACAGCTTCGATATTCTGCTCCTCTAAGTGACGCCTAAGTCGGCGATGATCATTGGCCGTGGCAGGTAAGAGAGCCACAGTGCCACGGAGGTTCTTAATGGTGTATTCTGCTGACACACCAGATGATAGTACTTTCCTGGCATCTGCGGGATTGCGCAGGAAAATGGGTGTTGGACGACTAGCCCTTGCAGTAGGAACTGTCTGCTGCGTTGTGTTTACAGCTGGTGTAGTTGCAGGAGCATGATTATCTTCCTCCATCTGCTCTGGTTGTGGTTGATGTGAGTCTGTGGAGCACTTACGCTTCTTTTGTGATGAAGCCGGTTCATCAGGGAGACCCGCTTCAAGAGGCGCAAACTTGTTGCTGGTGGTGGTTTTAATGGTGGTGGTGGAAGGAGCAGCTTGGGACGTTTTTGCGGTCCTCGTTTTAACTGTCTGCCAAGATGTGGAAGCACTGATGTGGTCGTGCTTCGTGAGGAGATTCAGGATAGCCTCAATTCTGGAGCGGTGTGCCACGTAGACTCTGAAGTCTGAGATTGCGATGGTGTTGCTGACTTTAGCACTGTTTATGAGCCTTTCATCAGCCTCGTTCAGGTATTTCTGCCTGGCACGAAGCTCCAGCTGAAGCATGTCATGGCATGTTTGGCTCATTGGCATCGATGGGTTGGTTATGAGCTCTTTCCCCATAAAAGAGCGTATATCTCCGCCTAGGAGATAGTAGTCTGCATCCGTGTACGAGGCAGTGGTGGTGGTGCTGCTGGCTGGGTCCATATTGGCCAATGACATTTGTTAATGCAAAGGCCAATCAGGTGTCAGTACGTCAATCGTCCGTCTGTGTGTGTGTTGGGGGGAGGTGAAAGATAGAGTAGAGGAAATAAGAATGATAGAAAAAGAAAAAAGAAGCACGTCTAGGGCGCTAAGAAGCTCGAAGAGCAGAGGGCCTACCCCGAAAGGCGCCTAAAAACCAGTCCAGAGGACTGTTGGCTGCGGCCTTGCTAATCTACCCAATTACACTGCTGTTTGTGCTCTTCCTGGTAGTCTAGAAGGAAGTCTTGTAGACTCGCAGGCTGGATGTTGTTGTCTCTGCAGAGCAGCAATCAAACTGGATCCGCAAGTTCTCGGCGATTAGCGCTGGAAGGCAAGGGCCAAGCCCTGCGAAGGGCTGGTTTGGCCTTGCTGCGGTGCTCGCTGAACAATGTTTACTCCTCGAAGTCTCGAAGAGAAGTGTGAGTGAGTAAAATTTTCATATAAAAAACATTCATTCATTCATTCATTCATTCAAGTAACTGGCGGCTGACTGAGGGTCAGCACGATGTGTGTCATTCGTGTACCTGTCCTACACGGACTTAACCACTTAATGACAGGAAATGTGGGGTTTTGCAGGGTGGTGGTTTAAGATAATGTAGATGAAAAGAAGGGAGGTAGCCGTAGCTCCTCATCGTAGCCAACTCGGGTGCAACGCTATGTTAGCACCGCTGGTGTGATAATTTTTAGGAAGAGTTTAATTTAGAAAGTCTATTAAATTCAAACAGTAATAATTTTAGGTTGAAATAAGTAATCTATTGTTACCGGGTGTGCCCGCATGCCATGCGGGGAAGCCCGTATAGCTTGTAGCGTCTTTCGGTTGTTCTATAGTTCCCTAGAGACCTAACCAGGGCGCTCTGATGTTGAGGCAAACTCGCCTAGAATTTTGTGGCCCGGCGCCTAATGACATCTTCCACATAGTGGAGAGATGAGGCTTCATGAAGGTATCTCACGGGAAACCTCCAGCAAACAGAATAGATGGCCCTAAGACATCTATTTTGTACACGCTGAATTTGTCGCAGATTGGATCCTGCGGCCATGCCCCAGATCTCACAAGCATAAAGCACGATTGGAAGAATTAAAGCCTGAAAAAGGCGCAACTTAAGGGGTGTCGGCATTCCTGAGCGCATCATGGGGTATAACGAAGCCGAAGCTACGCATGCCCGATGAGCTACCTCCTGGATGTGACCCCGAAAAGTTAGGCCCTTGTCCAGCTTTACACCTAAGTATTTTAGAGAATTTGTCCACTCTATCCTTCTGCCAGAATAATTAAAGGCGGGGAGGTGGCGGGAAAGTGACGCTTAGTGAAGAGTATGGCTTGGCTTTTCTCTGGGTTGATAGACAATCGCCAAAGCCTACACCAATCATGAATGAGGCTTAGGTGTCGCTGTATTGGGTTGAAGGCTCTGCGTGCGTTTCTATTTGTGTTGTATAGTAACACGTCGTCCGCATATTGGGCTATGTTAACGTGTAGCTCCGTGGGGAGATCCGCCACATACACGCTAAAGAGTGTAGGGGATAAGACAGAGCCTTCTGGGACGCCTCCTCTGATGGTTCGTCTGGTAGAAAGCTTTCCCGCCACAACCACTGTGAAATGTCTGTGTTTGAGGAATGAGTGTAAAATGTGTGCAGGAAGCCCCAGGGTGATTAGTTTGTGTAGGAGGCCTGCATGCCAGGAGGTAGAGAAGGCCTTCTCGACATCCAGAGATACCGCCGCAGTGAATGCCCTTTCCTGGAAACCCAGGGCAGCGGCCTCCACCAGACGGAGCAACTGCTGTGATGTCGAGTGCCCAGGACGAAAACCAAACTGATGGGGAGGAATAGCTTGAATGTCCCCCAGTAGGGGCGACAAGCGGGCTAAAACAAGCCTCTCGAAATCTTTCGAGAGGACTGACAGGAGGCTAATGGAGCGGTAACTGGCGGGGAGAGCCGGATTTTTACCGGGCTTCAAAATGCAAATCACCCGAGCCTCCCTCCACTGCCGTGGAAAGTGGCCCAGGGCGAGACACATGTTAAAAACCCGAGTAAGAAAAAGAACGGCTTTGAATGGAAGATGGCGGAGCATGATAGGTGTCAACCCATAAGGTCCCGACGCTTTTTTGGGATTTAGACGCCGCAGTGCGCCCTGGAGCTCACTGGGTCTAATGACAGGTAGTCGGTCCGCCTCAGCAAGAGGACGTCGAAGGTACTGACGAACCCCCCGCTTGACGCGGCCAGTGAAGTCTAGGTCCTGGGGATCATCTCGTGGCCTCAATGTCCTCTCTAGGTAGTCGGCACACTCGGGTCATCAACTCCTGCCACGCGCGCACACGGTGCTCGCGTAGTCGAACCTCTCGGCGCAAGCGCCGGAGCAGAACCTGATTATGGCGAGTGCGGTGTCGCTGATAGAGTCTGCGAGCCGCCCAAGAGCGACGAATGAGAAGATGGATGTCTAGCGGGATGATGTGAGGGTGTAGAGGTGCTGGGGTGTGATCGGTGAGGTTGCGAACTGTTCGTCCTACGATGGAGGTGAAGGAGGAGATCGCCGTCTCCAGGGTCGGTATATCTGTAATGTGTGGGTTAGGAGGTATGGAGTCATTTAAGCAGACCCGTACGCAATCCCAATCGACTTCACGGTTTTGAACCGTGAATTCATGACTGACAAACCGTAAGTTAACCTCAGCCACAACTGGGTTGTGGTCGGAATGTAAGGCGCTTTGTGAATTGAGTGATAAGTGAAATGGAAAATGTTTGATGATTGCGAAGTCAATGACCGATAATAAATATATTTACTAAAATTGCGATTATATATTCCCTTTAGATGATTTCGTCTCCTGTATGCAAATATTTCTTGAGTTATTATTGTTTCAGTATGTACTACAATTACCTTTTATTTCTCTGTAATTCAAAATTTAATCTACGCAATATTTAAGGAACACAAGTATAATATTTTTATAAATCTCTCTGAATAATTGCAACTGTCTTCTCCGCGTAAGAATATTACTGGTGGTGCCATCTCCGGACAGGAGTACGAGACTAGTATAAAGGTGCCTTCTACTTGGCAAATTGTTTATGAAGACTCTTGCTGTGAGTAATCAATAAAACTAAACAGACATCTTGTATATAATTCATTATAGTAATTGATTAATTGTTACACTCACGTGTTTCCTTATCCCAGTCTTCTACTTTTATCTACTAAGTTTGTTCGGACTACAGCGAGTATTAGTCATAAGAGACACAAGTGGATATTAAAGTGTATTTGACCCGATTTTATCTTCAACAGTCCTATAAATATTTTACTTTATTTTATTGTAATTTTACCCATAGTTACTTTACTTATAATTCATTCTTTACTGTATTTCACATTCCATTTAGTTGCAATGTATTACAACAATGGATGTTAGAGTTTTAAATGTAGACGAATTGAAAAATTAAAACAAAAGCCAGCAGATATAGTGGAAGTCTTTCATGAACAAATAAGTTTTATGTGGTTTTAGAAGACATACAGCTCTTATATAGTTAGACCTGTCGATATTCTTTTGTTTTCCACTTATACAAAAGTTATTCAGAATGGTTAGTACATGAAAGTTCAAGGTAAACCTCTTGTTTGTCATGAAAGTAGGAGAATATTAAAGTTAAAGCATGATGATAAGGTTTTTAGACACATTTGACCAAATATTACAAACGTCTCAACTTTATCTCATATAAGATGTAGTTTCTGAAAGTAAGATCACCATAAACTGTGTTACCCAGCATTACATTGGCACTTGGAGTTGAAAATAATAGTTAGCAGGGTTACTACATTAGTGTAGAGTACAGGAATATTTAGGGTTATGTAGCTACTTGGCCATTCGTAACTATTCATATTAAACTATACTTAATTACCTTTTGGGTAGAGTACAGCCTTTATCTACATAATAGTCTGTTATTACACCACATTTGTAGTTTACTGAGTCAAAATATCGTAGTTTGTAAACAAGGAGTTGTTGATAAGTATTTGCCAAACACTATGGCCGCTATTACGGTCCTGAATACGTCGTCCAGCGTAAGCGGAGGTTAAAAGATATAGCAGTCGGCCATGTTAAGTAGACTGGTACTGGACTCCGTTCAGAAATTTTATATTGAGATTTTACTAGAAAAACATATTTTGGAATCAGCTGAATATAAACAAAAAAGCACCGAGCGGGATGCATGGGTCAGGTGGTTTCATCTGTGGGTCGCACTCGGGAAGCGCAGGTTCGATTCCCGTGGGCGACCTACCTGACCCATGGATTTTTCGGGGGTTTTCCCGGGTCACTAAGCAAGTTCTCGATAGGATAATTACATCTGCCAATTTTCCTGTCCCTTCATTTGATCTCCATTATAATCTCTCTTCTGGGAGTCTTTCAGGGTAGAAGTCTCGACGGGAGTCTCCTCGGTACATGACGGGATGATATGCTCTGTGGAAAACTACTTCCCCCTCCGGTGGATGGGCTGCCGGTCTCCACTCCTCTGCTGGGAACACTTCGGTATCGCCAGGGACACTTCGGGACTCGGCTGCTTGGCTCGTTGCTGTCCCGCTGTGGGGAAGCCAGTTCGCTGTCCTGGCTTGTCGGAGGAATTCTATATCAGAGTAAACTGTAGGGAACCTGCCCTCTGTTCTGTCGTGGCTGCTAGGGTCGGCCACCCTCTGTCTGTTTCGCCTCATTCTTTCTCCCGCTAATGCTCCCACTTGGGGGCATAGGAATAATGGGCCCAGGATGTTGAACTACGTACCGAATCCCCTCTGCAATGAAATCCCAATCCCAAAAAGAAAAGCATTTTTGGAGAAATGTGTGTTTGTATGTCAAAGAGATGAATTAACTTATATTAATACCTTTATCAATTACGATTTATTGGAATGAAACGAGAAGAAAAAAATAGTCACACACATGTGTACATGCGTAGTAGAGTATAACACAAGATGTATACATCAGTAAGTAAATCTTAGTAAATAACATATTTGTGCAACTACCAAAGAGAGATGTGTTATATATATTTCAAACCTAATACCGTACTTTACGTACTTTTCTGGAAGAAAAGGCAAGATTTCCAACATGTGTTATTTGCCATAAATGTATAATAGTACCAACAAGGTTTTACTTAAAGAAGTACACAATTGTCATGAAATCATGCAGTAGGCTTAGGAAATTTGCTATTATTTATTCACTTTAGAAGACTTCCTCTCCCATAATCAATTATCTGTTGAGTCAGTAATGTTTCAGTATATATTACAACAATTGCTTATCTTCGACTAATACAGAGAAACTAAATCTAAGCGATATTTAAAGAACACGAATAAAATTCATTGTAAATATCTCTGATTAATTGTAATTTATCTTCTACGCGTTAGAATATTACTCGTAGTGCCATCTCTGGACAGCAGGACGATGCTTGTATAAAGGTGCCATGTCGTTTGTTTATGAAGTGTCTCGTAGTGTGTAATCAGTATAACTAAATAGAGAGGTCATATATACTATATTATAGCAGTTGATTAATTATTAGACTCACATGTTTTCTCATCCCAGTCTTCTACTTCTATCTACTCAGTTTTGTTTATACTACAGTCCTGTATCAGTGATAAGAGAGACAACTGTACAAACATAAAAGTATTCCTAACTTAGTTTTTTCTTTAAGAGTTATTTGGACGTTTTGATTTATTTTATTGTAATTTTGCCCATTAACTAGTTTTCGTATCAATAGTTATTTGCTGCCTTTCTAATTTACTGCTGTTCCCATGAAACGCAAAAATGGAGTTAGGCATTTTAGTGAGACCTTTATGAGTAAATATGTACTGCTTTACCATTTATAAAAAGTAATTTAGAATGGAGGTTATGCAGAAAATTGAATATAAAGCTTCTGTTTGTTATGCAAATATATTAAATAATGTCATTTAAATAACAATATGCATATTTTTCCAATACTAGGTTATGACATTTCTATATGTTGTAAGTTGCAGTTTGTGAATAAGTGATGGAGGTATCCTTTTTAGCAAGCTGAAGGACATGGGGATATGGGGATATAGGTTTCAAATCCCGGGTATGGCATTGAACTTTTCAGTCTGACACATCCTTTCCTTACCTTGTCGTACACACAGCTAGTGTGAAAGTAACAATAATTTCCACAAACTCTCAGAACTTTTGTCCTATAAGTTGTACTTTCTGGAAGTATGATCGCGGTATCCTTGTAAGATACTTGTTCTATATAACTACATTTTATATTTATTGAGATGTTAGTTCTGTGTGATACCGCTGACCCACACACACTTTGGTATAATTTCTCTAAGAGAAACTAACATCTTTGTCCTGCGCCGTGGTGTAGTGAGTGAGAGCGTTGTACTTTAGTTTCCTGACACGGATTCGTTGGGTATCCTTCACCCTTACTGAGCATCTTGAGCAATATGAGGAGCTACGACAGAGAAAGCCAAGGTTCTTGCTGGAGGTATGGTGATGTGACAAAATCTGCTATCAGTATCGGTTGTGTGATCGCTCACCTCTACCTTGTGTATGTAAGCGTGAGGCCGGCAGTCTTGTTTGCTTGCGGACTGTTACGCCATATATTTTAATTATTGTTATAGCAACGAGTTTTGAATTTTCTGTAAATGTTAAGTATAACACGAGCTGTGTTATCCAGCATTATATTGTAACTTGGGGTTGACAATAAGGATAGAGTATTAAGTACTGTGTTATTTGTAATTTGAGTACTTAAGTGTTGTCCTAATTGGTCAAACAGTGATAATTTACATACAACACGTATATTATGAAGGGTGTATGACCAAGTCCAGATAGACCAAATGATGTTTAATATCTGTAAACATAACAATAGCTTATGATGTTTATCAACTTTATAGTCTAAGAGCGCCCTGTTTTGTACCTATTACTATATCCTTTATTTCAGAAATTTTTGGGGAATGTGGTGATATAAACAATATACCATAACAATAAAATAATCAAAGTTTAGACATTCTAAGCCTTGTCACTTACTCCTTGGGACTCGAAGTCATAAAAAATCTGTCATAATTGCATAAAGGAGAGAATTATCGACAACAATCGAGGATTGCGCAATTGCGTATTTGTCTACAAAATATTGATTGTGTTGATATTAAAGAACGAGCTCTAAATGCTGAGGTTCACATTCAGTATTGGGCATGAAGCTCACCTCAATTTTACTCATAGGCCTCTTTATTCATTCTCAGAATATTTTATGCGCCTTGGATGTACAACTCCGGTATATTGCTCCTCCAAGAGAAGCCGTGCAAAGGAGTTTTAAGCCTGAAATAAGCACTTCACTTCCCCGGGTTTGAATCTGAAACCTCCACATGTCCATAGGCTCACTCACATCCTCTTTTTCTACACGCAGTTGTTGGGAAAACCAATTTTGAGAGTTCGTTGTTAGTACTTCCGTAATCTATCTGAGCCATGGATTTCCTGGTCGCCGTTCCACTAGTACAGTAAGAGAACCTAATGCTAGTTTATTGTTATCGAATAAATGTACCAAGTAAGTACATACGAAACATACAAAAATGCCATAAAACCCATAAAACTCTTTTAGAGAGCTGTAAAGATATATTTGCTATAGTAGGCTTTGTATCTCATATTGACTGATTTATTCTTTCGATATACTCGCAGTGTACATTCAAATTATTGTTTGTTTATATATACTACAAACAAATTAAAAGTAAGCCATTCCTTAATAACAGGAACAAGATTTGTTGTAAATCTATCTGGATAATTGTACATCATCTATGCAAAGACAAAATATTACAGGCAGTGCCATCTCTGGGTCGCAGCACGAACTTTGTAAAAATTGTATGATTTTGGTAGATAAAGTATCTGTCACTTCCCAATAACCTGCGACTCATTCTTAGCTGTAGCTTATTGTATCAGACTCACAATACTTTCTCATGCCATTCTTCTATAAAGACTTCTGCCTATGTGCAACAAGTTTAAGAAGTCTATAGAAACAGTTTTGTTACATATTTCCTTGTAGATACAAAGCAAATTAAAACGATTAATAAATGGTAAAATCGTTGGTCCCTAATTTATGCATTACAAATTTCATAATCTTTGGATAAAATTTGGAAAAACAGGAATGGAGCTCACGATTTTAAAAATATAAATTTATGGAAATTTTGACTTAAAGCCAACGAAATATTTCATGTCATAGAATACATTGACCTTATGTGTTTCACTAGGAGCTACTCTTCTTTTGTCAATATTTTATGATTCACCATTAATGCAAGTATAAGGCAGTTAAATTAAGCAGCCAATTGCTCTATATGCAGAATTTGTCAAACATTCATTGTGTTTTGGTTAGATATATGTCGTTGTTTAATTGTTTTAAATTAACTCCATGACATTAGTTCTGTATCATGTATGTGGTATACTGCGGGCAGTTTTATTTGTCTCTAATTTAAATGTGTGGCTACAGCAATGTTATTACATTAGTGTAGAGTACACGAATGTTTAAGGTTATGCAGCTACTTGCTCATTGGTCACTATTTCATATTAAACTATACTTATTTACATTTTGTGTAGAGTACAGCCTTCATCTACATAATAGTCTGTTATTACAGCACATTTGTAGTTTACTGAGTCAAAATATCGTAATTTGTAAACAAAGAGTTGTTGATAAGTATTTACCAAACACTACGGCCACTATTACAGTCCTGAATACGTCGTCCAGCGTAAGATGAGGTTAAAAGATATAGCAGACGACCATGTTAAGTAGACTGTTACTGGACACCATTCTGAAATTTTATATTGTGATTTGACTAGAAAAACTGGCTTTGGAGTCATGTTAATATAAGCAAGAAGCATTTTTAGAGAAATACATATTTGCATGTCATTTAAAGAGGTGAATTAACTTATATTAATACTTGTATTGATTAAGGTTTGCGCCAATGAAATGATAACTAAAAATGACTAGATACATGCGTAGTGGAAGTCGTGAGTGTTGAGTGTAACACAAAATATATGAGTAAATAAATCTTAGTAAATAACATACTGGTCCTGTAGTCAAAGAGAGATGTGTTGGATATACGTGTGCCTCACGTACATTTGTGTAGGAAAAGAGCTAGATTTCCAATATGTGTTTACAGTTATAAATGTGTAACAGTTCCAACAGATATTGCTTTAGAAATCGTCAAGAAATCATGAACATCCTTAGGAATATTGGAATTATATATTCACTTTAGAAGACTTGCTCTCCCATACGTAAGAATTTTTTAGTCAGTATTGTTTCAGTATATATTACAACAATTGCTTATTTTCATCAATTACAGAGAAATTAAACTCAAGCAGTATTTAAAGAATAACAAATACAGTTTATTTTAAATCTCTCTGAATAATTGTAATTCATCTTCTACGCGTTAGGATACTACTAGTAGTGCCATCTCTGGACAGCAGGACGAGGCTCGTATAATGGTGCCATCTCGCTGGAAAATTAATTGTTTATGACTTCTCTCGCAGTGTGTAACCAGTATGAATAAATATACAGCTCGTATATAATATATTATAGCAGTCGATTAATTATTAGACTCACATGTTTTCTCATCCCAGTCTTCTATCTACTCAGTTTTGTTCTGACTACAGTCCTGTATCAGTGATAAGAGAGACAACTGTACATACATAAAAGTATTTCTAACTTAGTTTTCTCTTTAAGAGTCATATGGACGTTTTGACTTATTTTATTGTAGTTTTGTCCATTGGCTAGTTTACACATCATTTATTAAAGCTGCTCTTCAAATTTACTACTGCTCTCATGAAATACAAGAATAGAGCTTAGCATTTTCTAGAATCCTTCATGAGTAAATGGGTTATTGTTTTATAATTCATACAAAAGTCACTTAGAATGAACGCTAACACAGAAGATTCATGTTAAATCTTTTGTTTGTCATGAAAATATATTAAATATACAGCTTTTTGATAATATTTTAAACATTTTCCCAAAAATATGTAATGACAATTCTAGATGGTGTAAGTGATAATTTCTGGAGGTGTGCTGGAAGTATCCTTCTTAGATACTTGACCTATATAAGTATCGTTTTATGTTTGTTCCACACACACACCGTTTGTTAATAGCATTCTGTGATTGTGAAGTGCAGTTCTATATTACATTTATTATCAAATATCATTATCTAATTCTCAGAAACAGCAGACAAATGATCCTGTTGTTTATTACTTATTCTTTATATGTATACAGCATATGTATAAGTGCAAGCTGACAAGGACCGGGAGATACGCGATTTAGATCCCGGCTATGGCACTGAATTTTTCAGTCTGACTCTACCTTTGTGTACTTTGTGCTACGCACAGCTAGTCTGAAAATAAAAATAATTTCCAAAAACTCTCACAAACAGTTTTTCCTATAAGTTATAGTTTCTGGAGGTATGATCGAGGTATTCCTGTAAGATACTTGATGTATATAATTACATTTTATATTTATTGAGATATTAGCTCTGAGTGATACTGCTGACCCACACAAACATAAGAATGACTAAAAATACGTTTTTGGAGAATTAAATGAAGATCAATACTGAAATAAAATTATCAAATATATAATAGATTAATTATTGATATAACAATGAGTTTTGAAATTCCTGTAAATGTTAAGTATACCATGAGCTGTGTTACCCAGCATTACATTGTAACTTGGGGTTGACAATAAGGACAGAGTCGTAAGTACTGTGTTATTTGTAATTTTAGTACTTAAGTGTTGTCCTAATTGGTCAAACAGTTATAATTTACATACAACACGTATATTATGAAGGGTGTATGGCCAAGTCCAGATAGACCAAAGGATGTTTAATATCTGTCAACATAACAATAGCTTACGATGTTTATCAACTTTAGAGTCTCAGAGCGCCCTGTTTTGTACCTATTACTAATATTCTTTATTTATTTCTGCAAATTTGAGAGAAAGGTAGTGATATAAATAATATACTATAACAAAGTAATTCGTGTTTAGACATGCTAAAGCATGCCATCTCTCCATTTTGTCTCGAAGTCATAAAAGTCTGTCATAGTTGTACTAAGCTGCAAGAAGTAGCCTCTGATATATATATATATATATATATATATATACAATGAAACGAGATTAAAAATTGGAGACATCAATACTATTAAGCGAAACTGAACAAAGCCCTCCGCTAGATAGTTTATATAGTATATCTGCTGAATATCTGGAGCAATAGAACTTTCTGGTTACGAAACAATTAGAAATTAAGTTATCTACGGACGATCTCTTACTGCTGCGGTTCATTTTAGTACTGTGCATAAAAGACTTCTTCATTTTACTCAGAGGCCTCCGTATTAGAAGTATTTTACGCTCTGTGGATTTACAATTCCACCAAAGAAGCCGCACTATGGAGTTTAAACCCCGAAAGAATCCCATCGAGTTCCCTGGGTTGGAATCTCAAACCTCTAACTCTTCATAGGCTCACTCACTTCCTTCGTTTGCACACGCAGTTGTGGCAATAACCATTCTTAAAATATTTCTTGTTAGTATTTGTATAATCCGACCTGAACAATTGTTTACTCGGTCTCCATTCGGTTTCTTTGAATGCTAGAGTAACAAGACATAATGATAGATTATGGTTACCACCAAAATACAGATTATGTTTAAAGAATTTCCTTGAATAACATAACCCTGTTGTAGAAAGCTGTATACATGTATACGTTATAGAAGACATCACATCTCATACTCACTGATTGCTTTTATCGACATGATCACAGTATATATTTCAGTTATTGTTTCTTTACGTATACTACAAACAAATTTAAAGTAAGTCATCTCCTTAGAACATGAACAAGATTTGTTGGAAATCTCTCTAAATAATTGCAGTTTAGCGTTGCCAAGATAACATTTTACAAGCAGTGCCATCTCTGGGTCACTGCACCAACTTGGTAAAACTGTATTTTTCGAAGGTAAGGTATATCCAAGGCAACTAGAATACTCAGGTAGGCCATTCCGGAGAGTCGCGCTGCCATTGGCTAATGCGCATGACGTCACTGAGAATACAGTTCAACCGAGAGAGTTAAACACTAGCTCCTCAGTATGTGTTATTTAAGCTCTGCTACGTGTAAAATCGGAAGGAATAAACATCTACTTGTGTATTATAATGAAGATTCTTTCTAGCAGTTGTATTAAGAGTTTAAAACATGTTACTATTCATATGTACTTAATCAGTGTAGCTCAAGAAAATGACGAAGCAACCCATTGAAGATTTTTCTTTGCTGCAAGTTTCTTGATTATTTCTGCCTTCGCTCTTTTGTTTAAGTGCCTAATTCTAATGAAGGTTCTTGTCCTCACATTAAGAGAGATCACTTTGTGATGAATTTCGGGAAACTGGGAACTTATTATAGAAATTAAGTTTTGCATCACTCCATTACACTTCGCAGCAGTTTGTCCATGGAAGCTACAAAAGATTACTTCTGTACCTTGTTCTGCCGTTTCAAAACACTGTTTTCTTTCTTCAGGGCTTGCATCTGAGTCTTTAGTCTAATTATTTCCTCTTCAGCAACAACAGAGTGGTCAGGAGCTACCTCCGTGCTGGTCGACGGGTCAAATTTTGTTTTTTGGGGAGATAAACATACTATAGTAGACAGCGCCCTCTTTCGCACGGTCCTAACTTCGCACCGGCGATCTCTTGCTGATATTACCTATTAATAAAAAGTTTTATTATTATTATTATTATTATTATTATTATTATTATTATTATTATTATTATTATTATTATTATTATTATTATTATTATTATTATTATTATTATTATTATTATTATTATTATTATTATTATTATTATTATTATTATTATTATTATTATTATTATTATTATTATTATTATTATTATTATTATTATTATTATTATTATTATTATTATTATTATTATTATTATTATTATTATTATTATTATTATTATTATTATTATTATTATTATTATTATTATTATTATTATTATTATTATTATTATTATTATTATTATTATTATTATTATTATTATTATTATTATTATTATTATTATTATTATTATTATTATTATTATTATTATTATTATTATTATTATTATTATTATTATTATTATTATTATTATTATTATTATTATTATTATTATTATTATTATTATTATTATTATTATTATTATTATTATTATTATTATTATTATTATTATTATTATTATTATTATTATTATTATTATTATTATTATTATTATTATTATTATTATTATTATTATTATTATTATTATTATTATTATTATTATTATTATTATTATTATTATTATTATTATTATTATTATTATTATTATTATTATTATTATTATTATTATTATTATTATTATTATTATTATTATTATTATTATTATTATTATTATTATTATTATTATTATTATTATTATTATTATTATTATTATTATTATTATTATTATTATTATTATTATTATTATTATTATTATTATTATTATTATTATTATTATTATTATTATTATTATTATTATTATTATTATTATTATTATTATTATTATTATTATTATTATTATTATTATTATTATTATTATTATTATTATTATTATTATTATTATTATTATTATTATTATTATTATTATTATTATTATTATTATTATTATTATTATTATTATTATTATTATTATTATTATTATTATTATTATTATTATTATTATTATTATTATTATTATTCCACGCATCAAACTTTTCTTATAAAAAAGGAGCGAATAAACTCAGTGTACACATAGAAACAAATACATAAATGGAATGTGTATCTGATAATTACCTGCAAATTGGTTTTGCTTGTACTTGCTACTACCGCCTCAAATACATCCCCATACCAATTAGGAATTTTCTATGGCGGTACAGCGTCGCCCTTTAATTTTCTTTTCAGCGGCAAACCTAACAGCTCGTTTTTTAAATCCCTTTCATAGTTTTCGGGCAGGAAGTGATCGGAACAAATCCTTGCATTATTCACATTAACCGGATCAGTCCTTTTACAGCGTAAAACCCACTTGCGCTGTAGTTCTTGATCTTAAGGCAAACAATGGAAAATCACATTCGTAGTTTTATACGAAACATGTTTGCTTTCAGCAACATCGCAATGGTTTTCATAATGTTACGACAAAAAACACAGCCAATAACTACAAATGCTTATAAGCAACTGCATATCGTTTATTTCATCACAAGGATTGTGGAATTTGCATGCATCAGCGCCTTATCTTATAATGTGCAATCACAATATTGCATTACGCATATTTACGTGTAAGCGCTCTTGCGTTGTATTCTCAGTGACGTCACGCCCCTCAGTCAGCAGTGACAGTGTTTTGCGCGGGAAGGCGGGAATGGCCTGCCCTGAGGTATATCTGCCATTTCCAAAATTTGTAGTCTCCGACATTGCTGTAGATTGTTATCCGAGGCTCACAAGTCTTTCGCAAACCATTCTTCTACCCACACGTGCACCTGAGTGCGACAAGTATAAGAGGATTATAGAAAGAGTTTCTTGGCATAATTCCTTGAAGATACAAAGAGAATCAAAACACTTTTTAAATTCTCAAACGTTGGTCAATAAATTATGAACTAGAATTTTCATGATCTCTTTATAAAATTTTGATAATCAAGAATGGAGTACCGCATTTATAATTTCTCGAAAATTTGAACTAAAGACAATTTGAACATTTCATGTCATAAAATACGTTGACATAAAGTGTTTAGCGAGGTCTACTCTTATTTTATGAATATTTTATGATTCACCATTAATGAAAATAGCACACAAAAATTAAGACGAATTTGTCTATTGCAACAAAATTAAAAATAAAAGTTTCTTTTGACATGTAAATATATTTAACATGCATGAGTTTGTATATTCGTGCCACTCCGAAACAGAGTTGTTTTACATATTTATATGCCTCAGGTACATTTATGGAGCAAGAAGCAGGATTCCGAAAATGTGTTTATCCTTTTAGTAGGCAATAACGGTTCACAAAAATTTTAGTTTAAGAAAGTAGAAGTAACAGGAAATGATAAAATACTTTTATTAAAATTGCAATTATATATTCTCTTTAGGCGACTTTATCTGCCTATGCAATTATTCGTTGAGTCAGTATTGTTTCAGTATGTATTGAAATTTCTTTTAATTTTTCTGTAATACAAAGAAATTAAATCTAAGCAATATTTAAAGAACACAAATACAACTTTTATAAATCTCTCTGAATAATTGTAACTGTCTTCTACGCGTAAGAATATTATTGGTGCTGCCATCTCTGGACAGCAGGACGAGGCTGGTACAAAGGTGCCTTCTCGTTGGCAAATTGTTTGTGAAAACTCTTGCTGTGAATAATCAATATAACTAAACAGACATCTCGTATATAACATATTATAGTAAATGATTAATTGTTAAACTTACATGTTTTCTCATCCCAGTCTTCTACTTTTATCTACTAAGTTTGTTCAGCATACAGTCCTGTATAAGTGATAAGGGACACAAGTAGATGTAAAAGTGTATCTGACTCGATTTTATCTTCAACAGTTCTATAAATATGTTACTTTATTTTATTGTAATTTTACCCAATGATACTTTACATAAAATTCATTATTTCCTGTATTTCACATTCCATTTTGTTGCAATGTAACACAAGAATGGATGTTAGAGTTTTAAATGTAGAAGGATTGACAAATTAAAACAAAAGGCAACAAATATAATGGAAGTCTTTCATGAACAAATACGTTTTATGTGGTTTTAGAAGACATACATCTTTTATACACTTAGACCTGTCGATATCCTTTTGTTTTCCACTTATAAAAAAGTAAGTCAGAATGAAGTTTAGTACATTAAGGTTCAAGCTATACCTCTTGTTTGTCATGCAAGTATGAGAATATTGAAGTTAGACCATGTTGATCAGGTTTTTAGACATATTTGACCAAAAATTACAAACGCTCTCAACTTTATCTCATATAAGATGTAGTTTCTGGAAGTAAGATCGAGGTATCTTTGGGAGATACTTGACGTACATAACTGGATGTTTAATTTACTGAGGAGTTAGTCCTGAGTGATACAGTTCAACACCATGTCTACAAAAATGTTTTTGGGAGATATAAATAGAGATCGACGCTGCAATTTCGATGAAATATCTTCTTGTTTACCTTAACCCTGGTATATCACTTATCATGCTGTTAGGGGATTGTTGTTGCTCTGTATCTTAAGGTTGAGTTTGAGGAACCGAAGCCTTGGATCTGGTAGAGAACCAGGATGTGTGATCAGCCCAGTAATTGGTTTGAGGGTAAGAGATGTGTATGATAGTATAAAGCGGGGATGAATTATAGTAAATATAAGCGAGCAGTTGAAGGAATGATGACGGGGAATGCGGGAGATCTCTGAGAAAACTGCTCTGGGGCGTCAGCAGGAAACTGATTTTACAGTCACCTGGTATAGCACGCGGGCCGCCTTGGTGAGAGTCGATCGAGCTATGCTCTCGCGACGGCGCGGCCAGTGAAATAACAGGATCGAGTATTCAGAGAAGAGTTTGATATAATTTTTCTTATACAAAGTAACGGTTTCGTTCGTTGCCATGTTGTAGTGTGTGACAGCGTTGTGCTTTTGTTCCCTGACACCTCCCACCTGATGCCCACTCTCCATAGTGAGCAATTTGAGGAGCTACGATAGATTGCGAAAGCCAAGTTTCTTGCTCGGGGTGCCGTGATGGTATTCATATCTCCTACCAGTATCGGTTGGGTGCTTTCCCATCTCTACCTTGCGTATGTGAGCGTGAGGTCGGCAGCGTGGTTAACTTACGAACTCTTACGCCGTATATTAATTAATTACTGATAAAACAATGAGTTTTTGAAATTCCTGTAAGTGTTAAGTACAATACGAGCTGTGTTACCCAGCATTACATTGGCACTTGGAGTTGAAAATTATAGTTAGCAATGTTATTACATTAGTGTAGAGTACAAGAATGTTTAAGGTTATGTAGCTACTTGCTCATTGGTCACTATTTCATATTAAACTATTCTTAATTATCTTTTGTATAGAGTACAGCCTTTATCTACATAATAGTCTGTTATTACATCACCTTTTTAGTTTACTGAGACAAAATATCGTAATTTGTAAACAAAGAGTTGTTGATAAGTATTTGCCAAACACTACGGCTGCTATTACGGTCCTCAATACGTCGTCCAGCGTAAGCCGAGGGTAAAAGATATAGCAGTCGGCCATGTTAAGTAGACTGGTACTGGACTCAATTCAGAAAAATTATATTACGATTTTACCAGAAAAACAGGTTTTGGAATCATAGGAATAGAAATAAAAAACATTTTTAAAGAAGTATATGTTTGTATGTCAGCCAAAGAGATGAATTAACTTGTGTTAATACCTCTATAGATTACGATAAGCGAAAATGGCCACTTACATGTGTACACGAGTAGTGGAGCGTAGGAATAACAATAAATTTTGCAAAGAGATATATTTTGTATCTAGCAAAATTGCAGATATATACTCACTTTGGAAGACTTCCTCTCCTATATGCAATTATTTGTTGAGTCTGTGTTATTTCAGCATATATTGGAACATTTGTTTACTTTCATTTAATACAGAGAAGCTAAATCTAAGCGATATTCAAACAGCAGATATGCAATTTATTAAAAACCTCCGTGAATAATTGTAATTCATCTTCTACGCGTTAGACTATTACTGGTACTGCCATCTCTGGTCAACAGGACGAGGCTCATATGAAGGTGCTATCTCGTTGCCAAATCAATTATTTAAGAATCCTGTCGCAGTGTGTAATCAGTATAACTAAATAGACACCCGGTATATAATATATTACAGCAGTCGGATAATTGTTAGGCTCACAAGCTTTGTCATCCCTGTCTTCCACTTCTGTCTACTCAGTTTTGTTCAGACTACAGTCCTGTAACTGTGATAAGACAGACAACTGTACATACATAAAAGTATTTCTAACTTAGTTTTGTCGTTAGGAGTCATATGGACGTTTTGATTTCTTTTATCGTAATTTTGCCCATTAGTTTACATATCATTAATTATTTGCTTCCTTTCAAATTTACTGATGTTCCCATGAAACAAAAGAATGGAGCCTAGCATTTTAAAGAGTCCTTCGTGACTAAATATGTTATGTTTTTACCATTTATACAAAAGTCATTTAGAATAAAGGCTACTACAGAAAAATGAAGTTATACCATTTGTTTGTCATGCAAATATATTAAATATATGACTGTTTTTAACAATTTTGCAGTTTTTCCTAACATCAGTTTTAACAATGCTAGATCACGCAAGTGATCGTGTGTGGAGGTTTAATGGGGATTCCTTGTTAGATACTTGAGTTATATAAGTACCGCTTGATTCCAAAAGTTTGTTGGAGTGATGTCGTTATTTCACACATATATCGTTTATTAATGACGTCTATTTGGGAGTGAAGTGAACATAAACATTACATTGGCGATGGGATATTACTACTTATTTTTAGAGAAGGTTTTAATATAGTTTCTCTTTGACAAAATAACGTCATCATGGACACATCTCCATTATTCTTATTTTGTAATAACACTTCTTTACGGAAGTAAGATATAAATGAGTTAATGACATTAATGAATTTTTAATTTTTAATTACTACCGAAAACTGGAGTTAAATCTTCTGTTTCTAAAAGAAATAAATAAAAATAAGATTGTTTTTGCGTGTAACTTAGGTATTAAACAAAGTTGAGCATCGTGAGACGAGAGTATTCGAGAGTATTCAAGGAACTCTCTCCAACCTAAATAACACTTTATATTGAGCGTTTTAGGAACATCTTTTTTGGAAAATAGCTTCTAAAAGTTGTTACTAAAATAGTGTATGTTTAAGATGTGTCTGTGACAAATGAATTTTTAGGTAATGCCCTTGATATCTACTTCATTTTGGACGACTTTTGCAAAAATGGAAAAACCTTAATGTATACAAAATGTAACTAAATTTCGTTTAAAAATGGAATTTACTTCAAATTATTCTTTTCTGTTTGTGAAATCACCTTCAATATATTGCATGACACTACTTGGTCTAAATTTTCACTACGTACAATTTTCTGAATTAAAATATTGTTGCTTTTCGCATTCTTTTACAGTGCACTCATACTCATTTGTCACTAAACACAAATCATATTAATAGTTCACTGCGAGTCCTGATCATTAACAAAATAGGTTTAGTGAGTGGCAGTACGACAGGCAATTACGTAACACTGTGATCAGTGCAGGACACATAACTTGCAGGAACACTGGGTTGACAGGAAGAATCATCCAAATAGGTCTATGGCGTAGTAAAAGCACAGCTCCGCCCTGGCCCTGAAGGCGTGATATTTTATCTACGGTCATGAAAAGAGCTACATCGACCGGTTCTTTGAGATTGTTGTGCTTCATTTCAAATATAAGTAATATCTAAACAACATAAATACTGTTTGTTATAAATCTCTGTAAATAATTACAAATCAAGTACTCTGCGATAAAAATATTACAAGTGTTTCCAGCTCTGGAGAACATATTCATTTATTTTTTTCTTGTAAAATATCATTTATATTTCTGGAAATTAAAATTAGAGAAGAATTTGAAACAGTTGTGTCAATATAGCGCTAAACAATAGTGACTTATTAATTATAAAGTGGTAATTAAATTTTATCAGTCAGTAAAGTGATAGTATAGTAAAATATAAATGTAGTTATTGATTAATTCAAAAGAGACACTTAATTGAACACGTGAAATATATGTACAACTGTTTGAAGAAGTTATGCTGAAAAATTCTTAACTATGGAGAAGCAAAAAGCTTCCATTTAGACGGTAGAAGAATGACTACTGATGAGCTCCTGATAATGACGTATAATCGTGCTTACCCACGTGTTGTATTGATTGGTCAAACAGTTTGCTCATGAGAAGTAAACAAACCAGTATACGAAGGGTGAATTAGTATATGAGGTTTTTGAGATAACTTCCAGACGTCACAATATAATCTCCAGAAAAGCTAAGACATATCTTATACAGACATGGCAACGTATCAAAAAAATAATGTGTGTTAAGTTACTTTCATGAAAACAATAACTCAATCTTAGAATCCTGTAAAGATATATTCCTCATCAAAGGCTCTCTCACTGATAACATTAATCTTGCTCTTTCGATATACTTGCAGTAAACTTTCCAGACAATCTTTGCTTTCGCATATCATCAAGAAATTAAATGTAGGCCGTATCTTAAACACATGAATACGATTAGTAATAAACGTCTCTAAATAATTACAAATCCTCTTCTGCAGAACAAAATATTAGACGTGGTGCCATCTGTGAAGCACAGCACGAATTTGTCAAATGTTACCCTTCCCGCAAATTCACTGTCAAGTACAATCTCTCCTGGTTTGTGATACATATAACCAAATGAACGTCTTCTACATAGCAACAGATTAATGTACAATACTCACATTCCATACCCAATCCATTCTTCTGCCACAGCTTTTATCTTTATTTCAGACAAATTAAATGTTTACAGAAGTAATTTCGTTATATAATTCCTTGTAGATAAAGGAGAAACTGAAACGTTTGCTGAATATTTAAAAAGCTGGTCGCTAAATTGTGCCTTTCTGGTAACAATATCTTCCGATGAAATTTCGAGAAAAAGAATGCAGTTTAATATGTTAGAGATGCAAACGAACTCGAAAATGAAACTAAAAGCAAAGAAACGTTTCTTGACATAGATAATGTTGACCTGTTTTAAGGATAACTATATTTATTTTGTCAGTATTTACCATTAATGCAAATATCATTTCGAACGAGGAGGACTTTATCGTCTATTCCAACTACATTTAACATATACTTTTGACATGTATATATATTAAACATATAGTATTTTGATGAACTAGTTAGACATGTACAAAACACAACAACACACTATAACAATGTTTTCATGTAAAGTATAGTTTGTTGGAGGTGAGATAGCTGTATCAATGGAGCATACAGAAAACTTACTTTATATGTCAGTTCAGAGTTATAATGTTGACACTCTCGCACACATGACCGTCCCTTTCATGTAAGTAAAATGAAGTTGTTTTAGAAGTATTAAGTAATACATTACTCCTGAGAAATTAAGCATTTACAAACAAAGCAAAGGTAAATTCCGCATTAAACCTTCTAAAATGAGTAGCTACTTGCTATAAATAGAATATGTGTGTCAAACGTTCATTGTGTTTTTGTAGGTGTATAACGTTGTGTACAGTAAGCTAAACAATGTTTAATAATGTTGAGTAAACTCAATATTAGCAATTCTGTATCATGGATGTGTCATGATGCTTTCATATTTTTCTGTCATGTTTGTAGTCTATATGTGTGCCTGTAGTTTGTTATTACAGCAGATATGCTTCACGTTACCTTGTGAAGGAAGAAACAAAATTTTTAAAATGTGTTTGTCTCTACAAATGATAATAGTTCCAACAAAATATACTACAAAATTTGAAACAAGTATCAGTGAATCACAAAAATTTCTTTTGGAAATTTTAGATATATATCCATTTTAGAAGGCTTGGTTTCTGAAACACATTTATTTGTTCGTTCGTAATATGTCTAAGTATTTATTTCAACATTCATTTATTTTCACGTAATACAAGGAAATCAAATATCAGCCACACATACTGAACAAATATACAATTTGTTATAAATCTCTGTAGATAATTGTAACGTATGCTTTCCGCGATGAAATATTACAAGTAGTGCCATCTCTGGAGAGCAAGACGTATCTGCTAAAGAGTGTCACCTATAAACACAAGTTATATAATTTATTTCAATGCACAAACACGCCATAAAATTAAAAATATCAACAAATATATGTTATATATCTCTGGTAATAAGTATAATGTAATATGGAATACTTTTTAGTCTCTTTAAAGTATTCAACTTTTGTCTACAGAATTACTACACAAACTCTTGTCATTCTATAGATAAGGTTGTGCAGTGTTTTTGTAGATATTGCACTATAAAAGGTCTGTAAATTAATCTGCAGATGTTCAACTTAGATGATCTCAGTTTTCTCTCTTCCCTGTCAAGTTCATCCCATAAGCGTTCTTGGCTAAATCATATTTTCCAGTTCCCCACATTGCTGTTTGCTATTGAAATACCCTCCTAAAAGCTTAGAGGCATGTTTCGGATAACTGTTCTGATAAAACCCACGACCAACAAGTCTTTTTGCCAGGTATTTTTTATTTTATTTACGTCCTCGAAAGTTAACTCATATCGGACGATGAATGGAATGGGTGAAATGATGCTCAAATCAGCCCAGGGACCGTAGAGCTTGTAGTTACCGGAAATTCGTCTTTCAGAATAAGGGAAAACCCCGGGGAAACCTTATCCAGGTAACTCACGCTGACAGAGATTCCAACTCGGGACCTGTTGAACCTGAGGCAGACACGCTACCACCACGCTACCACGGCGGGCTTTTGCCAGGTAGATCAGCAGTTTTAATCACTAACCTATGCTGCTCCACCTTCTTTAATATTTCAGTAATTATTACTAGATCACCAACTTTTCACCTGCGAAACCTTCCCACACCATAACCGAACCTCCTCCTTACTTCACCGTTGTCATCACACATTGACTCTTCATACGTTCTCAATGAAGTCAAAGAACATACATTCTACGATGACTTCCAATCACTTTAAACTGACACTCGTCCACGAATAGCCCTTTGACCATTGTTGAACACTCCAGATTTATGTTGCTGTATCATTCCAAATTTTTCACCTTATTTTGTTTGTGTAATATAGGTTTTGTGGCCGCTATGCCTCTTTAATGGTATGTATGACTGAAATTTTCAAATTCTGAACTAATAATGCTAGCTTTTTCAAATTTACACCATAGGTGTAGTATATTGTAAGCATGTTATAACCTAAATTTAAGCCATTTTTCTCCAGCAGTTTAGAAATGATGATAAATTTTGTATGTTTTTTGTTACGTCACTAAAAAAGTCCCTTGCGACAAAATATTTTGAATGTTGGTCTAATATTTTAACCCTATGTTCATAATACACATACGTTTTGAAATTTCTCTGGGTTTTTCTGTTTCTCCTTTAGTTTAGGTCATAAAAATTTTTTAATTTACAAATATTCTTTTTTTGTCTAAAAAACTGTAAGTTTTGTGTTTGAAAACTAAAAATATACGCTTATATACATTTCACAATAAAACCTAGGGCAATTTCCATTCCTCATGATATTCTGAACCTGTGTAGGAAATTTCATGAATGTAGTACAAAAACTGCATCGCAAGGAGCATTTTACAGGAAGAAAAATGCTGAAAATATGAACATTGAGAAAACAGCGATTAAAGATTTGATTGCATAACTCACATTAAAATCCACCAGGCTGATAGGTTGGACCTTCAGATTTCTTTTTCCTCTCCTCTGTTGCTGCCTTTTCCACCTTTTTCTTCTTTAGATGTTGCTTTTCTTCTGCACAACTTCGCTTCTTGCTTTGCAGGATACGAGTCTGATCTCGCTGCACTGAAGTTTTCCTTGCTGAGTCTACTACACTTTCACCTCTGATATTTTTCTGCAGCTCCAAATGACTTAAGACTACCCATGTTAAACTCACTGATGCTTTTAATAACAGCAAGATCCAATTTTTGTTTTGATATGAAAACTTCCTTTGGGCACTTATTCCATATGACATGACGCAAAGATTCATTGGCATTCTGTGTTTTTCCTGTTTTGCACCTCTCTAGTAATGTTGTAGAAGCCAGCCTCTGATATATTGGCAACATTTTAGGAACTATTTTGTCTGAAAGCCTTATTTTTCTTTTCTTGAATTGAAAATTTAAGAACGGAAAACAGACAAAGAATGTGGATGTAGGCAAAAGAGGGCGTGACTCTGACAGAGTTTAAAGGCCACCGACATTTAAATAAGCATTTAAAAATGGCGTCCGGAGGCAAATTATGCATTTTTCACATTCGGGAATGTCTAAATTATTTTATAGAATTAAAATAAAAAAAGTCGTTATTTTCACGATTTTCATGAAATTTCAGTCATACATACCCTTAAACCTTGTTCACGAAGGCGATGTTAAACAGTTGAGACAGAGATTAGAGTTATTCGCATACTATTAACTTCCTCCCGAATTTAAAGTGCTGTAGGAGCTCTCTGAAGTTTACTCTATACACAGATGAACAGATCTTCCCTATATGATGTTACTCGGAGTCTTCCAGATCAAGAAACACTTACATTGGCAATGTTAACATCACTGTAGATTGGGCTACGCCAACTTTTGTTGCTATTGTCCTACAATCATAGCCTTCTAGATGTAGAGCTACAATAACAGCACGTTATTCGTTTCCAATATACTTCTTTTGTCCTATTAGGAGGTTATAGGATATGAACATAAGCAGATATAGAAACATACTGCTAGATAAGTGATGAATTACCTTAAGATCACTTTCTGAAATACTGAACATTTCATTGGGTGCCACCCACACGTTGTTGAGAGAAACATTACACATGAGACGTGTTTGTGTGCGATGGGTTCCAAGACTGTTGATTCCCGAACAAAAGGACATTCGTATACAGGTCTGCATGCAGTTAAAGTTGATGTTAGAGGAAGATCCGGTGTTTCTTTCAAACGTAATCACTGCTGATGAAACTTGGCTACATCATTTTGATCCTGAGAACAAACAGCAAAACTCAGAGTGGAAATCTCCTTCATCACCAACCCCCAAAAAAGTAAATGTAGTTGCTTCTGCTGGAGAAGTTATGGTCATCTCATTCTTTGATATCCATGGAATGGTTTATCAGCATGTTGTACCTGCACACATACCAGTAACTGAACAATACTACAGGGATGTCCTGAAAACATTGCAAGTCCATATCAGGCGCAAAAGACCACATTTCCGTGAAGCAGGCTGGATGCTGCACCACGATAATGCGCGGCCGCATATTGCCAATGTTGTTGCTGAATATCTTGCAAAATTCAACGTGAAGTGCATCCCTCACCCTTCCTATAGTCCGAATTTAGCCCCATGTGGAAGGCATTATCCATCATCAGAAGCAGTGATGAAGGCTGCGGAGGCGATTTTGAAGGATCTCTCAAAACATTGTCTCCAGCATGTCTTTGAAGACTGGCAGAAACGCTGGGACAAGAGCATCGTATTCAGGGGAGACTCCTCTGAGAAAAACCATCAACATTATGAGGATAAGTAAAGGTATGTTGTCAAAAAATGGGATCATTCTTTATTGAATAGCCCTCGTAAACTGATTTACCTTTGTTTTTTCAGCAGTTTAATTAAAAATGTGAAATTCGAAGTTTGTAGAATTCTTGAAAACAGAAAATACTTGATACTGTATATTTTAAATAAAATAAAAACCTATAATTTCTCTTTGCTTACACAATAAATTAGCCTAAAAGAGCAGAAATCTGCCTTAATGATACATCGCTGCATAAATATTTCTTTCTAGGTCTCCCATAAATCAATATGTCGCAATCTAGCCGTAAGAGACATCTATTAGGAGGGTGCGTACTACGTACGCCATTTGACCGGGCACAGTGGCTAATAAAATGTAATAACCCATTATTGTGAGTTGATTAAATTGTAATGTTTCCATAGTAACGTTACATATGCATTCACTTCTCACTAACCGAGTATAGATTCATCGTTTTGTGATCGCTTAATGCACTTGAAGAGCGAAGACCGTGTTATGTGTTGGTCATACTCAGCCAAGTAAAGCATTCGTTACACCTACATTGCCTTCTCTACTCTTGTACGAAGCATTCTTACAAACCCTTGTTCCTCTATCGACTTTAAGATCAGCATTATCGTAACGTTCACTTTATTGTAGCTATATGGGAATACAGTAGAACTTAAGTGATAGTCAAATGTTTTAAAACTGTTAGTCTAGGTGACGGACTTCGATATTACGTTCTCATTGTATGTCCAAGAGATAAAAAATGAATAACGGCAAGAGTATATGGCAATACAGTAGACCTTAAGTGATAGTCAAATGTTTTAAAACTGGTTGTCTAGATGACGGTCTTTGACATTACGTACTATTTGTATATCCAAGAGTTAAAAAATGAATAACGACAAGGGAATATGGGAATACAGTAGACTTTAAGTGATAGTCAAATGTTTTAAAACTGGTTGTCTAGGTGACGGTCTTTGACATTACGTTCTATTTGTATGTCCAAGAGATAAAAAATTAATAACGGCAAGGGAATATGGGAATACAATAGACTTTAAGTGATATTCAAATGTTTTAAAACTGGTTGTCTAGGTGACGGTCTTTGACATTACGTTCTATTTGTATGTCCAAGAGATAAAAAATGAATAACAAGGGAATATGGGAATACAATAGACTTTAATTCATAGTGAAATGTTTTAAAACTGGTTGTCTAGGTGTCGGTATTTGACATTACGTTCTATTTGTATGTCCAAGAGATAAAAATGAATAATGACAAGGGAATATGGGAATACAGAATAATGTTGTTTCTTCACTACAATGCTCCGGCACATTGTTCATTCATTGCAATGGGAAATTGTGCGAATTAAAGTTAGAATTGTTTGAACGTCCACCGTACTCGGCAGATCTATCACTCAGTGACTACCACCTTTTCCCGAACCTCAATAAATGTCTTGGAGGAAGAAGACTTCACAGCAACGAGAAGGTCATTGTTATGGTAAACAGCTTTTCTGAGAACCATAATAAATCACTACAGAGATGGTTTAATTAAATTATAAGACTTACATGACTAATTTATTAGCCTTTCTAGAGAAAATGTGGAGAAAAAAGTGATATTTTTTATTGTGAGGCACGTGACTTTTCAGCCGAACCTTGTATTATGCTATTTGGTATTACGTTATTTTTCTATTGGTGCCTTAAGTATTGGTAACTAAATCGGACAGCCCTGTATGTAGAGGTTCCGGAAACAGAGGGAAATCTTAAAGCTAATTCTGAAATGAGCGGTCAATCTCAGCTCACGTGACCTGTAAGATAAGCGTGGCCCATTTTGCGTCGCGTGAACAGACCGGTCGATGTTTTCAGTTAGTGTGGGTAGTGTACGTTAGTGCAGCATGAGTTAATCGTCTTTCATATAAGTGTTCTGTTATGTTGTTAAGATGTGTATAAACAGGCTTTCCATGAGGAACAGAGAACGCCTGATTCAACAGCGTATATCCACTTAATTCTGTAAAATATGTAATAGATAGAACCAACGTGTGAAAATATTAGAACCTGGGTGAGTTTTGAACAGCTGATTTTAAATCTAGGGCACTAAATTTAAGAAAATTATAATATTAAAGTTAGAATAGTTTAACCTAAAGATACTTGGAAGATATATTTAAAAAACAATAGATACAATAGCAGAAAACGAAATGCTGTATTACTTTCTACTACAGGTAAGCAAATGATATGAATCCCACAAAACAATAACTAATTCAGACATATTTTCTGTGAAGTGTAGTTATTTTTGTGCACACTCGGTTGCTAAGTGACGGCACAGATGGTTAGGCTTTGATGGTCACGCTCCGTTCAGAAGTCTATGACTTGGGACTAAACTACCATGGACGTTTCACCTTGTCAATTCCCTCCAAACTGTAAACATTGACCCAGGCATTAAGATCATCATGTCATGTTGAAATATTGATGTACCTTGTTCCACTTTCCTTTCAAAAGAAAGCTATGCACGATCGATACGGCCGAGAAAGTCATTTGTTCAGTTTCACTGAGGCAGTTCACGAAAATAAACGTAAGACAATCTGATGTTCACATGTTTTGTTACCCCGGGAATGGAATATTCTATCAGCAGAACTGAAGTCGTTTGTTTAAATACAGGTAAGAAAATTTATATCTTATAATGACTTTGCGTTTTCTATTCTGTACTTCATAAATTATTCTTAGTCTGTTTTTTCAATGCACGCCCTGCAGCGTAAGATGAATGAAAGGAAGTTCATATAAGTTCAGGAAACGTAGCGCTTAGAGCTATCATACATGCATCTTTCAGGTTAAGGGTAAACTTTAACACCCTGATCGAGATTAGAACTAGGCACCTCTTGAACGTGACACTACCAACACGATACAGAGACGGGCTAATGTCCTCCAACGTTAAGTCTTATGAGACGATGAATGAAATGATGTTCAAATGAGTACAGGGTACATAGAGCTTAGAGTTACCAGATATTCATGTTTCAGGATAAGGGAAAAACTTATAATCCTGACCAAGTTTAGAACTAGGAACCCCTTGAATTTGACACTATCACCACGATACAGAGATGGGACAATGTCCAACGTTAGGTCATATCGGAAGAGGAATGATATGATGTGCAATTGAGTCCAGAGCACATAGAGCTTATTGTTACCAGGTATTCAGGATACGAGAAAGCTTTTTCACCATGAACGAGATAACTAGGGACCTCTTGAACGTCACACTACTACCACGCTTCAGACACGGGCCAATGGCCTACGTTAAGTCATATCAGACGATGAATGAAATGATATTCAAATGAGTTCAGGATACATAGAGGTTGGAGGTTCTTTGTAATCTACGTCCTCCATCAAGTCATACCGGCCGATGAAAGAAATGGGTGCAATGATGCTCAAATGAGCCCGGGGTCCATATAGCTTAGAGTTGCCTGACATTCGTCTTTAAGGGTAAGGAAAAAAACCGAAAAAACCTTATCCATGTAACTCACCCTAAACGAGATTCGAACTGGGGACCTCTTGAACGTTAGGCAGTCATGCTACCATCTACGCTACCGAGGCGGGCAAGCTTAGAATTGGCAGACACTCGTCTTTCAGGATCTTTCAGGATAAGGGAAAACACTATCACCCTGACCGAGATTTAATCTAGGGACCTATTGAACGTGATACTACCACTACGCTACAGAGTCTGATAAACCCTGGATTCACATTTACGTATACTCAGATACTTAAACACTACTCAATAATTCCACGAAAGCTCTTCTCTTTGGAAAAGTAATGCTTTAATATGGTCATTCATGAATAGTGGTGTTTAGTTTGTAAGAATACTCTTTTAGGCGATGTTCCCATTATAACAGTAATTATTCCTTTTATGTTCAATGGGCAGCAACAAATGACAATATACATTATTTTTAACAATATTTTGGTAATTGCATTTTGTTGTATGTGATTGTCTTGAAATTCCAAACTCATTGTAAAACGAGTAAACAGAAGTTTGGGTTGCAATATAGATTAATTTTTACGTAAACTATTCCAAGCTTGTTCCCCTACCTACTTAAAGATACACGTTGTCTTATTAACTTCATTGTATGAATATGGGAACACAGCAGACTTTAAGTGATAGTCAAATGTTTTAAAACTGGTTGTCTAGGTGACGGTCTTTGACATTACGTTCTATTTGTATGTCCAAGAGATAAAAAATTAATAACGACAAGGGAATATGGGAATACAGTAGACTTTAAGTGATAGTCAAATGTTTTAGAACTGGTTGTCTAGGTGACGGTCTTTGACATTACGTTCTATTTGTATGTCCAAGAGATAAAAAATTAATAACGACAAGGGAATATGGGAATACAGTAGACTTTAAGTGATAGTCAAATGTTTTAGAACTGGTTGTCTAGGTGACGGTCTTTGACATTACGTTCTATTTGTATGTCCAAGAGATAAAAAATTAATAACGACAAGGGAATATGGGAATACAGTAGACTTTAAGTGATAGTCAAATGTTTTAAAACTGGTTGTCTAGATGACGGTCTTTGACATTACGTTCTATTTGTATGTCCAAGAGATAAAAAATTAATAACGACAAGGGAATATGGGAATACAGTAGACTTTAAGTGATAGTCAAATGTTTTAGAACTGGTTGTCTAGGTGACGGTCTTTGACATTACGTTCTATTTGTATGTCCAAGAGATAAAAAATTAATAACGACAAGGGAATATGGGAATACAGTAGACTTTAAGTGATAGTCAAATGTTATAAAACTGGTTGTCTAGATGGCGGTCTTTGACATTACGTTCTATTTGTCTGTCCAAGAGATAAAAAATTAATAACGACAAGGGAATATGGGAATACAGTAGACTTTAAGTGATAGTCAAATGTTTTAAAACTGGTTGTCTAGGTGACGGTCTTTGACATTACGTTCTATTTGTATGTCCAAGAGATAAAAAATGAATAACGACAAGGAAATATGGGAATACAGTAGACTTTAAGTGATAGTCAAATGTTTTAAAACTGGTTGTCTAGGTGACGGTCTTTGACATTACGTTCTATTTGTATGTCCAAGAGATAAAAAATGAATAACGACAAGGGAATATGGGAATACAGTAGACTTTAAGTGATAGTCAAATGTTATAAAACTGGTTGTCTAGATGGCGGTCTTTGACATTACGTTCTATTTGTATGTCCAAGAGATAAAAAATGAATAACGACAAGGAAATATGGGAATACAGTAGACTTTAAGTGATAGTCAAATGTTATAAAACTGGTTGTCTAGATGGCGGTCTTTGACATTACGTTCTATTTGTATGTCCAAGAGATAAAAAATGAATAACGACAAGGAAATATGGGAATACAGTAGACTTTAAGTGATAGTCAAATGTTTTAAAACTGGTTGTCTAGGTGACGGTCTTTGACATTACGTTCTATTTGTATGTCCAAGAGATAAAAAATTAATAACGACAAGGAAATATGGGAATACAGCAGACTTTAAGTGATAGTCAAATGTTATAAAACTGGTTGTCTAGATGGCGGTCTTTGACATTACGTTCTATTTGTATGTCCAAGAGATAAAAAATGAATAACGACAAGGAAATATGGGAATACAGTAGACTTTAAGTGATTGTCAAATGTTTTAAAACTGGTTGTCTAGGTGACGGTCTTTGATATTACGTTCTATTTGTATGTCCAAGAGATAAAAAATGAATAACGACAAGGGAATATGGGAATACAGTAGACTTTAAGTGATAGTCAAATGTTTTAAAACTGGTTTTATAGGTCACGGACTTTGACATTACTTTTGATTTGTATGTCCAAGAGATACAAAAAAGAATAAGTGCTTGTCATTTGAGAAAAGTATAAGTATGGAAAAATTCAAACTGCAAACAATAAATATCTCAGAAATATTTAACTGCACGAAAAAGTTTTAGTTATATAAGTTGTGTAGTGAACATGTGGCGATTTAGTCGAAAATGTTTAAGAATTTTCTGAGAAAATAAAAATTGTGTAACACTTTCCTTCTAAATTAATGGAATGATTTGATGAGATCTTTGTGTTGGGTCTTTAGAGTATCTTGAACTTAAATACCAGATTTAGAGGTTTCATTTTTGGGTTAAGCTGGTCTCGTTTACAGTTTCACAAAGGGAACCATTTTATAAGAATATTTTTACAAAGGATTTAAATATCTACATTTCTGTTGACATAGGTCTATCGCTTTTTAGGTACAGATTCACTACGATGTGAGTGGGTCCGGTTGGAGGATGAACTAAAAAGTTACAGAACAACAGGACCGGACATTGGAAGTACAGCCAAGTAAAGAAAACATCTGTAGTTCCAAGTTTACATTGTGCAACTCGTACCATCCCCTACTATCCCTTACCACTTCCCCGCTCTGATCCCATCTCTTGACGATGTTACAGATTGTCAACATATCGCCTCTCCTTGTGATCGCGTAGCATATTATGTTTAAGTTTGATTTATGAGTCACTATGTTTACACTCAAACTTCACTTACTTGTTGTATAAATTGAAACGTTTTCAAGATCATTCGATCTCATCCTCAGCTGTTTGGTGACTATCTATAACCTTGCCCCGCTGACATGTATCACTCCGCGTGCAACTACGTTCCCCCTTAATCTAAGTGGGTCATGATAATTGCCGGGAAGATAGATAAAATCATACAAATATGGATATGAAGGCATTCAAAACTAAAAGTTTATAATGAAACTGAGAAAGTTAAAACTGAATGAATGAGCAATGAAACTAAAACAAGTTTATAATGAAAGGCCTTCGGCCTTTTCCACTGGGATTTTTTAAAACCAGTACACATACCTTGCAAAAATGCTTGTCTTTCAGTCTCAAAAGTCGTGTCACGCCATACTTGTCGTGTGTCCTTCATTCACCCAAGTCTCGTCAAGGTAGTATATTTTGCGATTTGTATCCCGGTACAGTCTGATTGTCCTTAAATAACGTCTTCGCCACACAGCAACATCGCCCCTAGATTGGTCAGTTTTCCTGTTGTCTCAATTTCATGTTGCGATGTTGCTACACATCTAACACTTACACCTGTAAGTTCAGAGCACAGCTGTTCAACTTCTCTCACCGACAAAGACGGATTCTTCTCCGTGAGTGCATTAAACACATGCAACACAATTCTTTTTTCGCCGCTTTGTAAAGGTTTTCCCTTGCAATGCCTCAGCGAAAAACTGACGGTAGACTCTGCCATCATACATACATTAAAGATCTGTCTAGAACATCAGAGGAATTCAACATGTAGGGACAGCTGGTGGGTAGAGCTAGAGAGAACGCTGGCTAAAATAGTGATGGAGGGATATCTGGCTAGAAGTGTAAAAGGTTTTTGGAGAATTTTTAAGAATAGGATAGAGGACATTGACAGACAAGTGACGTGGGAAAATCTGATAAGTAAGAAATCACTAAATGTATACCTGAAAATAGAGACAGAATGGGGAAGGGAAACATGAGAAGGACGGTTTAGCTTGGTTAAGGACAGGAGCCATATTGAGAAGGGGTTTACCAAAGGAGTGCATTCTTTGTGGAAAGAAAATAAGTTTAGAACATTATGTAGTGGAGTTGAGTCCAGAGGTTCTACTCTCATCAGTCCTGGACCCGTAGAACCAAGACCCGGGCATCTAACAACCAGGGAGTATCCGAGCTGTCCCAAAGGGCGCCCGGTGTCCTCCGTGGGGCTTTCCATAGGACAAGTCCTGGGTTACTAACAAGCCCCCCATCTGGTCCAAGGACACAAGACGGGATGGAAGTGGATACGCCACTTACGCGCGCCTATACCAAAGGTGAAGGCTACCGATATGACCTCGGCGGGGCCACCTGGCGATCTAGCACACATTCTACTAGCTCTGCTGGCTAGTACCCGGGAATTTTGATGGCTTCCCTCAACCCCATCCGGAGACGTACCCGATTACCACGGGTATCGGGAACCACTGCCCCCCTCGAGACCAACCCAATCCGAACAACTCACAGAGGGAGGGGCTCTAATGTTCGGCCCGAGGTTTCTCTGGTAACGTCAGAGGTACCACGAGTGCTAAGGGTCCGCAGCGCCCGCACTACGGCAGCTGAACGGGATGGATCCCCTCCCCTACGGGATATGTAGTGGAGTGTAAAGAAATTGGAGGAAATTAATATGGGATAAGAACTGAGATAATAAAGAGCCTTACCCGGACCCCAGAACCAGTTTGCCCGCTGTGCGGTGCTGAGCTGATGGTCAGACACGTACTGCCCGCCTCGGTAGCGTAGATGGTAGCATGTCTGCCTCACGTTCAAGAATTCCCGAGTTCAAATCTCAGTCAGGGTGAGTTATCTGGATAAGGTTATGGCCACGCCGTGGCTCAGTGGTTAGACCGCTTGGCTCTCACCAAGGCAGCCCGGGTTCGATCCCAGGCGACCGCAAAGTGAGATTTGTGTTGGACAACACGGCGCTGGGGCGGGTTTTCTCCAGGACCTCCGGTTTTCCCCGCCATCTCATTCCACCGGTGCTCCAACTTCATCTCATGTATCATCAGTGTCACCACCTGCGGTGCCGTATGTAGTAAAAGCGGGTGTTCAACACTACACATTTCACATTGGATAAGGCTTTTTCCGGGGTTTTCTCTCATCCTTCAAGATGAATGTCGCGTAACTCTAAGGTCCATGGACCCTGGACTCATTTGAGCATCATTTCACTCAATTCATTCACCGTCCGATATGACTTAGCGTTGGAGGACGTAAATTACAAAAAGTGACACGTACTTTTAGACTGTTCTAGCTTAACTCGTCTCCGGAGGTCTCTCCAGCTGCTGGTCAGATTGGCAGAGATACTCGCGGATGATGACATGGCGGTCGGCAAAGTTTTAGCTTTCTTTTTAAACACAACTTTTAGAATTTAGATTTTAGCCAATTTAACCTATTACGGGTTTCAGGTTTTTATGGTTTAAGCCCTTTTTTAGTCTTTGCCACACCGACGTTTTTATCTTGAGTTTATTGGTCTTTTAGTCTTTTAACCTTCTAGCTTTTTTAGGCTTTTTAGCCTTTTTAAACTCCCCTGGTTTGTTATGGACGCTGATGACCTCAAAGTTGAGCGCCCTTAAACGCAATCATCATCATCATCATCATCATCATCATCATCATCATCATCATCATCATCATCATCATCATCATCAAAGGGGCTTACATAGTAACAATAAAAATGCTTACGTTGAAAAGAGAGAAAAGATTAAGGGAGGTGGGGAAATTTGCTGACAAATAACATTTTGCTTTAATATTATTTATTCCTTAATAAAATAAGCATTAAAGCTTTAATCTACTGATTATTAACAAAAATATAAGAAATTTAAATAGAGAATAAAATTCTTAGATCATTTATGGACTGTAGTATAAATATTGCCTACAGAACAAAACCTGAGTGACATCTACAGGATGCGGTTACAAGTAACTTTCCAGCGCCTTCTGCTGTTACTAAATAGGAAGCAAAAATATTTATTTAGTTATAAATGAGTGCCAGTAAAATGGTTTATTTGAAGAAAATAAAGTAAAATAATATACATAATGCAAATTAAATTATATTCTAAACGTAAATTTAAATAAACAAGAAGTTCATTATACTAAATATCAGAATGATAAATGAAACATATGAAAATGATTAATAATAAATAATAATAAAATAGGTACAATAAAAATTATTAAACATATATAGACTAATTAATTGTTTAAATACATCACTAGATAAATGTTGCTTATATACATATATATAAGTTTATAGATTTAAAAAGTTGTGTTTATATATTTTGAATTAGAACTGACTATGTGTCATTAATTTTAATTGTAAATTAGTTATAAACAAATAGCCTGTTCAACAAACATGTAATACGTAGCAAAAACTTCTGTAAGTGGATTGAATAATGACAATTTATGATTTATTAAATATATGTTAAATTAGTGTAAATTATTTCCAAGATTTGGGCAGCAATTATTTTACTTCGTGCACCAGCCTAGGGTAAAAAATCGAAATTATTTGCAGTAAACATTTGTGTAGCTATTATCTTGTTTACAGGTTACGGATGGCCTGGGCGAACACATATCCATAGCTCTTGGTGAAGTGTTGCGTGGCAAGAACTGGAAGATTCCTGTAGGTTCTCACAGGAACCCCTTCTGGAGAGTAGCACGTTGCCTGTCGACTCCTGGAGAGACGAACACAGTTCTATCGCGTTCCCTGGTAGTGGCCGCCTCCTTGGGATCTGCTCAGCTGGTCCGCAATCTCCTGGAATCTGGAGCAGATCCGTCCTGTCTTCCTGGAGAATGGGGAGCCATACATTCCGCGGCTTACCACGGCGACGTCGGCGTCCTGAGGTGAGTGTAGCGAGCTCTCGCTATAAGAGATCAACTTATCTAGCAAGTCCCATGAATGACTATTTTTCTTTCTCAATCAAGCACTTTTTTTGTTACTTCACTTTTTCTATAATTGTCTTAAGTGATCATTTTAAATATCTCTAAGGAAAGAAAGACCACTGAACAAGCGTATCCTAATTATTTATTTATTTTATTTTTTATATATTTTTATGTTTTATTTTTTATTTCTTTTAGTTTTTACTTTTTATTTATATTTATATTTTAAAGGCGGGAACGGGTACAGGGTAAGTCGGTTAGAACATTTCTTGTTTTGTTGGCTTGTACTGTGAGACAAATGAAAGGTTCTATTTGCTTAAATGGTTATTAGATCTGCATTTGTTCCAAGTGATAAATATATGACTCCAGAGAACTCCGTATATAGGTCCATCTCTTCTCCTTTAAAAATATACGTAAGTGCTTTCCTAACACAGCGTCTCCTCGCCTTACTTTCAGCAGCCAATGTTGAGTACCAGCAAGCAACCACACTGCAAAATTATGAAATTTCGTGTCTTTTAAGCAAAACTCCAGTTGTACCAATTGTAGTACCGGACGTAAGCACTCTGTTGGACGAAGTTTATGTAGTGCATCTCGGAGGGAGGTCCAAATCAAGTCAGTTCGCTGACAGTAGTACAAGCGATGCTGAAGAGTATCATCTTCCACACATACGCCACAGATCTTCGAATTCACTCTCCCGTGGCGCCACTTCTTTTCTGCAGTTGGAACCGTTTCATTAACAACTTCATAAACAGTTTCTTTCCAGAGCGACGGAAGGTTACAGTTGGTTGCATTGGACACTGTTAGCTTTGTGCAAAATATATAAAGAGGAAATAAAGACAAAAGAAAAATGTATCACATGTTTTTGGTCCCCGATATTGAGGTACTACAAATAATCAAATTGGCCCAGCAATCATTTATGCAAAGAGTTATTAATATTAAATAAATGGTCACCTAGTAGGCCAGTTAAGTATATTGCAAACAGCTTCAAACTGCGACTACCTTCATCTATCCACGCCCAGGACAACGGGCCTGCAGCAATAGAAATGACATGTGGTCAATGAAGCATGTAGTTTATTATAGAAGGAATCCAGGACTTCGGGAGCGCCAGCTATTAATGTAAAATAATTCCTCAGTTCAACCAAGGACTTCAGTGTAGCATAGAAGGGGTCCACGTACTACAAAATGAACTCTGGCCTTCTAGTCAGTAGGGCTTCATGGAATAATGATGATGATGATAATGATAATCATAATGATAATCATAATGATAATAACAACAATAGTAACAATTGTATCAAAAGCAAAGTTAGATCTTTATAAAATTGGCATGAAATAAAAAGTAAACAGAACTAATATGGCATTTATTTGTACAGTTTCCATTAAAATTTCACTACAATGACTTTGATATCTAACAATCACTACTATACATTCTGTACAAATACATGAAAATTGCTGACTCAGGATTTATTCACTGACTTAGGTCACTGACCTTTAAATTTCCTGAGTAGCTTGGTGTCATTTGTTCTTGACCTTCTCTTCTTTTACCCTAATCCACTTTTCTCTTAAGTTATATAAGAAATCTCTTATACATCTATTTTTCTTTTCTCCCATCCCCGTTAACATACCTTGGAACATAGGATTGCCTCTTGCAAACAGGTGCATCATATCTGGATGGTGTTTAGAGACTTTATTGGAAAATGGTGCCCGACGGAGTTTCCACCATGTCTTCGGAGGCTACAGCGACTGGAATTCAGTTTTAAAGACACGGCGCTCTACAGGTGTGCGATCTGGTTGGTAATGGAAACATTACACTGGATAATGTAGAAAAATCCTGGAAATGTGGCATTACAGAGGGAATGGTTTGAATTCCTGCGAAGGGAACGCTGGAAGCTAATCACGGCGGGGCTCAGTGATTCTATGGAGCCGTATATCACCCGATTTGAGCTCCATTACACTGGTTCCGAAGTCAACTTCCATCCCAACATCTAGACTGTCTGCTTTCACGGAGCGCAGACAATCTTTAGCAAGATCATTTTCCTCGCCATAAGTTTCTTAGAACAGTGCTCCTTCAGATAGTTAGGCAATCCTTTGCAATGACTAGCCTCTTCAAATAGACGCAAATGTAAAAAAAAGACTGGCTATAGAAGCTTAAGGGTATGTATGACTGAAATTTTCAAATTCTGAGCTAATAATGCTAGCTTTTTCAAATTTACACCATAGGTGTAGTATAGTGTAAGCATGTTACAACCTAAATTTAAACCATTTTTCTCCAGCAGTTTAGAAATTATGATAAATTTTTTATGTTTATTGTTACGTCACTAAAAAAGTCCCTTGCGACAAAATATTTTGAATTTTGGTCTAATGTTTTAACCCTATGTTCATAATACACATACTTTTTGAAATTGCTCTGGGTTTTTCTGTGTCTCCTTTAGTTTAGGTCACACAAATTTTTTAATTTACAAATATTCTTTTTTGTCTAAAAAACTGTAAGTTTTGTGTTTGCAAATTAAAAATATATGCTTATATACATTTCATAATAAAACCTAGGGCAATTTCCATTCCTCATGATATTATGAACCTGTCTAGGAAATTTCATGAATGTAGTACAAAAACTGCATCGCAAGGAGCATTTTACAGGAAGAAAAATGCTGAAAATATGAACATTGAGAAAACAGCGATTAAAGATTTGATTGCATAACTTACATTAAAATCCACCAGGCTGATAGTTTGGACCCTCAGATTTGTTTTTCCTCTCCTCTGTTGCTGCTTTTTCCACCTTTTTCTTCTTTAGATGTTGCTTTTCTTCTGCACAACTTCGCTTCTTGCTTTGCAGGATACGAGTCTGATCTCGCTGCACTGAAGTTTTCCTTGCTGAGTCTACTACACTTTCACCTCTGATATTTCGCTGCAGCTCCAATGACTTAAGACTTACCATGTTAAACTCACTGATGCTTTTAATAACAGCAAGATCAAATTTTTGTTTTGATATGAACACTTCCTTTGGGCACTTATTCCATATGACATGATGGAAAGATTCATTGGCATTCTGTGTTTTTCCTGTTTTGCACCTCTCTAGTAATGTTGTAGAAGCCAGCCTCTGATATATTGGCAACATTTTAGGAACTATTTTGTCTGAAAGCCTTATTTTTCTTTTCTTGAATTGAAAATTTCAGAACGGAAAACAGACAAAGAATGTGGATGTAGGAAAAAGAGGGCGTGACTCTGACAGAGTTTAAAGGCCACCGACATTTAAATAAGCATTTAAAAATGGCGTTCGGAGGCAAATTATGCATTTTTCACATTCGGGAATGTCTAAATTATTTTATAGAATTAAAATAAAAAAAGTCGTTATTTTCACGATTTTCATGAAATTTCAGTCATACATACCCTTAATACTGTAGCCTCAAATACTTCAAACAAAAGTTGTAAAGCTTGGCACCTTCTTAATCCATTTTATCATATTTCTGAGTGTTTTCATTGTAATCTTAACACTGTACTTTAAACTGTATTAGCTTGAGTGATGTTGCAAACAACAGTTGATTGTAGTTTATATGACTTGAAATAAAATATGTAAAAAAATAAAAAAATAAAATAAAAAACAGGCAGTAAAAATGCGTACTGCCAATATGTCTTTGCTGACAATTCTCATTTCTTATCCCATATTTTTCTCCTGTAATTTGTTAACTTCTTACATTGTATCAGGTAACGAACAGTTCTCTCTTCATCTCCACAAAATTCACATATCCCTACCTCATTACTTCTCAACCCTTTTAGATATATTATTCCTACTCTCATCCATGCTATGCCTTCTGTTCCAGTTTTGCCACATTGATCTATATATTTTTCTCTACCCCACTATGTCTTTAATTGCTTATAAAATTTCAAAGATTTCTTTTGTTCTATACCTTCCCATATCTCTTGCCTATCTATGTCTTGTACTCCAATTCTAACTTCCTTCCAAACATCGCTATAATTTGACTCCTCTGTTCTCCATAGATCTCCCATGCCTATCTTCAATACCATTCCTTCCAATTCCGACCACCAACTGTTTGTGTTCTTAACGATTTCCTGTTGCTTCATGCACAGATTCAATAATTCCCCTTTCTGCCCTTTAATACACTTATACCAGAATTTAAATATTCTCTCTATTATTATTCCTCTCCTATTTGTATTACCTAGCTCTAGTAAACATAACTGAATATAAGCATGTTTCGATATGCAAAAACCTTTACAGAAAATATCTCTGCACGAATATTTCCATTTAGTTACAAAACTTGCAAAAGTTACAGTTCTGATATAAGTAAATACAACTTTATAAAATTACACGGTACTTCTATAACTTCTGTGCTTTATTATATCGGGTTGTCTCATAAATTCTTTCGATTCTTTTTACGTTTTTACGACTAAGAACTCCTGAGAACACTGCATGCCCCCATTACCTTTACGTCAAAGAAGTTGCCTAACAATATGGGGTCTGTTTACAAATACAATAATTGAAAAGAATGCTATGAACACAAACCACATCGTCCTCACGGCCAAAGGTAAATAGGTCAACTTATGTAAGAATTGGTAACCAAACTTCAGTACGAGTTTGTGGATGCAACAGTGTGGAGTTGTAACATGTGAATGTTAATATGGAAGGCAAGAAGGAACATTTTCGACATGTAGTGCTGTTTTATTACCGTAAAGGTAAAACAGCCTCACAAACTCAACGGAAAATTTGTGCTGTTTACGGAGAAGATGCAGTGACGAATCGGGCATGTCAAAAATGGTTTACTCGATTTCGAGCTGGGAACTTCTCTGTGAAGTCAAACCTCGTTCTGGACGACCTGTGTTTACGGATGAGGAAAGGATAAAAGACATGATTACGAACAACCCCAGAATAACAACTCTGCAGGTAGGTCAGGAGCTAAACTTCTCGTGCAACTGTAGCCAGGCACCTAAAGAAACTTGGTTACGTAAATCTTCGGGATGTATGGGTTCCGCATGAACTGAGTGAACAAAATTTAGTTCAGCGCGTTTCCATCTGTGACGCATTGATAAGACGCAATGAAACTGCCCCTTTTCTGAAAAAGCTGGTTACAAGGGACGAAAAGTGGATTGTGTACAACAACATCCGAAAGAGAAAGTCATGGCGTAAGAAAGGAGAACTACCACTCTCAATTCCTAAACCAGGGCTTCATCCTGAGAAGATTATGCTGTGCATTTGGTGGCACTGGAAAGGAATTATTTATTACGAATTTCTTCCTCCTGGGGGCACCATCAATTCAGAGAAATACTGTTCTCAGTTGGATCGTCTGAAGGTTTCCCTAGGAGAGAAAAGGCCAGAAATGGCATCTAATGGTGGAGTCGTCTTTCATAAAGACAATGCCAAACCACACACTTCTATGGTAACTCGTCAGAAATTACGGGATTTCGACTGGGATGTGTTACCTCACCCGCCTTATTCTCCAGACGTTGCCCCATCCGATTATCATTTATTCAGATCCCTGCAAAACTTCCTTAATGGCAAACGCCTTACTTCCTTGGAGGATTGCAGACTCGCAGTAGAAGAGTTCGTCAACCAGAAAACGGCAAGATTTTGGAAAAATGGAATTGATAAGTTTCCTGAGAAATTTGGATATGTTATTGATAATAATGGTGCATACTGCACAAAATAAAGTTTGTTTTGAAAAGTTCATTGCCTTGTTTACTTTCGATGACCTTGCGTATGTAAACAGGTTACCCCTACATAATTAGGCAACTTCGTTGCCGTAGTTGTGATGTGGGCATACAGTGAAGGCGTTCTTTGTCGTAAACACGTAACAAGAATCGAAGGAATTTATTAGACAAACCAATACTTCATTTGTGGTGCTTAGAATTATCCATTTACCTGTACAATACGTACTGCTCCTTGTAGAGAGCTGCTGGCGGACCATCGAACCCAGGTCAATGTGCCCGAGAGGAAGGGCAGGACTCCTCTACACTTGGCAGCATGGAAGGGAAATAGCGAGGCTATTCAGCTGCTACTGCAACAGGCGGGAACCTCAGTCAACGAGACGGATCAGTGTGGAAAAACGCCGTTACATCTGGCAGGTAAGAAAAACCAGATCGCCGTGAAGCGCTGCAACCTCTCTAACATAACTGTACTGCGTGTTGCATCAAGACAGCAAACAGGCGTTGAGATAAGATTTAGCTTACACAATTCCTGGGTCAAGTTGGATGTTACTAAGGAATATATTATATTATCTTTCAGTGCTTTTAAGGTGATATTAAAATTCAAATCTCAAGAGCGTTAAATTATAATGGCTTTTTAAAGTAAGAAGATGCATGCCTTTTAAAATTCCTGATCTGCTTTTATCCTACAAATTTGTTGATTAAATAAGATAGGATTATTTTTAATAATTACACCATTTTGATTAAAATTTATTAATTTTAAAAACAAACCAGCAGTTCATTATCGTCTAAACAGATGCATAACTGCCATTATAAGACATATCCTTACACGACCTCGATTAGATATAATTTTAGGGAATAAATTCAAGACCAAAATCTATAAAACGCCTTTAGTTGTACTTATGCCATGCAAGAACTGCTGAAATTTACTGTATTATTATCAGCAGTGTACATTTTAATTTACGTCATATAACGTTCAGTGAATGAAATGATGTTTAAATGAGTCCAGGATACATAGAGCTTAGTTACCATACATTCATGTTACAGGATAATCCAAAACTTTATCACCCTTACCAGGATTAAAACTAGAGACCTCTTGAACGTGACACTACTACCACGCTACAGGGACGGGCCAATGTCCTCCAACGTTGTCATATCGGAAATAATATTCAAATTAGTGCATGGCACATAGAGCTTAGGGCTAACAGACATTCATATTTTAGACTAAGGTAAAGCCATATCACCCTGACCGAGATTAGAACTAGGGACCTCCTGAACGTGATGCTACCACCACGATACAGAGACTGGCCAATGTCCTTCAACGTTAAGTCATATCGGAAATAATGTTCAAATGAGTCCAGAGTACATAGAGCTTAGTTATCAGTCATCTTTCATAATAAGAAAACCTTATCATCCTGACCGAGATTAGAACTAGGGACACTACCACCACGCTACAGAGACGGGCCAATGTTCTACAACGTTGTCATATCGGAGGATGAATGAAATGATGTTAAAATGAGTCCAGGATCGACAGAGCTTAGAGATACCAGACATTCATCTTTCAGAATAAGGGAAAACCTTATCCTGGCCGAAATTAGAACTAGAGGCCTCTTGAACGTGACACTACCACCACGATACAGACACGGACCAATGTCACCCAACATTAATATACCGGACGGTGAGTGAAATGATGTTAAAATGAGTCCAGGGTACACCGAGCTTAGAGTTACCAGACATTCATTTTCAGAACGAGGGAAAATCTTATAATGCTGACCAAGATTAGAACTAGGGACCTCTTGAACGTAACACTACCACCACGCATCGACGACCAGTCAATAGTATGCAAGATTCTGCTCAGAATGCCCTTACTCAGTGACCAAACTTCTTTTAATCTCTCCTTTTGCTAATGACTCTACCACCCTCACTACTAGGTTCTTATACGCTGTTGCCACTTAATTTTTGTATTACTGAAATATTCTGATTTCCATCCTGAAGTTTCTCTATAAATGTCACATATTCCAATAATCCCAAGTTAGACTGCCATACCTAATCTGTTAACTTTGGATAGTGACTTTACCCTCTCTAAAGGCCGCGCCGTGGCTCAGTGGTTAGACCGCTTAGCTCTCACCAAGGCGGCCTGGGTTCGACATCAGGCGACCGCAAAGTGAGATTTGTGGTGGACAACACGGCGCTGGGGCGGGTTTTCTCCGGGATCTCCGGTTTCCCCCGCCATCTCATTTCACCGGTGCTCCATCTTCATCTCATGTATCATCAGTGTCACCGCCTGCGGTGCCGTATGTAGTAAAAGCGGGCGTTAAACGCTACACATTTTACCCTCTCCATTTTTTTTTCTTTTTTTGTAATTTTACGTCCTCCAACGTTAATGAAATGGGTGAAGTGATGCTCAAATGTTTCCAGGATCCATGGAGCTTAGAGCTACCCGACATGTAAGGATAAGGGAAAACCCCGGAAAAAACCTTATCCAGGTAACTCACCCTGACCTAGATTCGAACTCGGGACCTCTTGAACGTGAGGCAGACATGCTACCATCTAAGCTAGCGAGGCGGGCACCCTCTCTAATGTAACCCCCGTAACTACTTCTACGAATTTTCCTGAGAGCTAACCCTCGCTAATTAGTATACTTATGTCCGATTTCACCAACAAATGTTAACACAACACGAGTCTTAACAATAGTTAAAACAAAAATTCCATTTCACCAACAAGTGTTAACGTAACACGTGTGTGAAATCTCATGTTAAACTAACAAACCGAATTTCTAATGTTAAGTCCTTAACAATTGTAAATAGTCAAGATGGCGAGCATGAACGCAGCTGTTGATATCGATTTGCTATATTTAAGACGTCTAAATGTCATTCATAATAGAGTACGGTCTATGAGGAGAAATGATTTTGAGGAACTATCAGAAGACAATTGTTTTACGGAGGTATAGACTGTCGAACCATGTTGCTATGAAGGTTACTGCGGAAGTACAAGAGAGGTTAGAACATACATCGAAAGGAATATGCCGATCTCGCCTTTGCTTCAAGTATCAATAACCTTGCGATTTTATAATTCACTGAATTATGTGGATAACACATTGTCCACCTCACGTCTTGAAACGTTCAAGTCACTTGCCCTTCCTTGCTCCTCGTTTTAAATTTACGTAATACTGATTTAGAACATACATCAAAAGGAATATGCCGATCTCGACTTTGCTTCAAGTATTTATAACCTTGCTATTTTATAATTCACTGAATTATGTGGATAATACATTGTCCACCTCCCGTTTTGAAACGTTCAAGTCACTTGTCCTTCGCACCTCGTTTTAAATTTACGTAATACTGACAAGTTGTTTGGTGTTTGTAGTAGTGACACATGCATTTGAATTAAATTCGTTTCCAATATTTTCCCCACGACATCTTTCTCTTTTACATTCACTGCAACCGTCCTCTTATTTTCCACGATATACTTACACTTCGTCACCAATTTAATTAACAATTCTTTCTCCGTCGATGAGAAATTTGTCTCACGGCTTTATTTATGATTTTGTTCATTCGCCATTTGTGCAGACGAAAATGAAAACAAAAAGCCATTGGAGTACGTTCAGAAAATCATCCATAGCCTTCTATAGCTGTGATATTTACAAGTTTCTTGGCGTTAACACAGGTTTGTTAACATTTTAAGAAAACAGGTTGGTGAAATGCAAGAAATTTAACATTAGTTTTAGCGCTGTAACAATTGTTACGTTACATTTGTTAACGTCGATTTTAACATCTCTTGGTGAAATCGGGCATTAGTGACATCTTACCCCGAGGCAAATTGTACTCTTAATCAACTCCCAATATGAAACACCATAAGTTTTAATGAATGCACAAAATATTCCTATGTAATTTAATTTTTTTCAACTGAACTATAATTTCTGTATCAGTATATATCTAAACAATTGATTTTATTGAAAACGATTCTCGTATTCCCCTTGTAACTGCAGGGAAATCATTTCTACATGATTTATCTTTATTAACATTAAATAGATAAAACTGAGGGTCTTAAGAGTGTGTGTACGAGAGGAGTAGAGAAATTCATATGAATGTATGTATAGGTAAGCTATATATTTCTACTTGAAACTGTAGAAAAACAAACGAAGTATTACTTGTGTTACAGTGTCATCATCGCTGCAAGGTCAGGAGCCTGGGGAGCGATTCTTGCACTGCATCTCTGTTCTACTGGACCAGCCAGACCTCGCCCTCAACTTGCCCGATAAGGACGGTCTCACAGCTCTGGGGAGAGCCGTAATGCTTGGACGTGAGACACTGGCACGCACCATAATGTCACATCAGCGTCACGTCTGTAACGTGGATACTTTCCTGGGCGGCTACTTCGGACCGACCATCAGAGAGAAAGTACTGGCTTCGTATCCCGGCCTGGTGAAACTGTTACCCCCTCATCTGAGTGACCAGGTCAAGAACTGTAAGCTCCTGGTGGCGCTCCTGGTGGGAGAACTGACCGCTTTCCAGTCTCTGCTGCGTGTTACTCCCGAGTTGGCTGAACGCTTCTATGGCGAACCGTTGCACTGTACCTTGCCCGAGGTGGCCTGTGTGTTGGAAGGGCGATCTCAGTACCTCGCTTTGCTACTAGAGGCCGGGGCAAACCCTAACGCCCTGAACCCCGTCACCATGTTGGTATGTTTAAGGATACACATATGTGAAAATTAATAGAAATATTTCAAATACACTATTTATGAACTAAAGCTATGTTTCTCGACTTCCTAGTCTGTACCGGGCGGGTTGGCTCAGGTAGTTTCGTCTGTGGTCCCGGTTCGATTACCTTGGCCGACCTACCTGAACCATGTGCTTTTCCGGGGGCTTTCCCGGGTCGCGAAGCGAATTCTGGGTTGTTAGCTTGCATCCCCCGAATGTCCTGTCCCTCCATTTCATCTCCTCTGTAGTATGCCAGCACTTGCCCCTTGCACTATTACACTCCTGGAAATTGAAATAAGAACAGCGTGAATTCATTGTTCCAGGAAGGGTTAACTTTATTGACACATTCCTGGGGTCAGATACATCACATGATCACTCTGACAGAACCATAGTTACATAGACACAGGCAACAGAGCATGCACAATGTCGGCACTAGTACCGTGTATATCCACCTTTCTCAGCAATGCAGGCTGCTATTCTCCCATGGAGACGATCGTAGAGATGCTGGATGTAGTCCTGAGGAACGGCTTGCCATACCATTTCCAGCTGGCGCCACAGTTGGACCAGCGTTCGTGCTGGACGTGCAGACCGCGTGCGACGACGTTTCATCCAGTCCCAAACATGCTCAATGGGTGACAGATCCGGAGATCTTGCTGGCCAGGATAGTTGACTTACACCTTCTAGAGCACGTTGGGTGGCACGGGATACATGCGGACGTGCATTGTCCTGTTGGAACAGCAAGTTCCCTTGACGGTCTAGGAATGGTAGAACGATGGGTTCGATGACGGTTTGGATGTACCGTGCACTATTCAGTGTCCCCTCGACGATCACCAGAGTTGTACGGCCAGTGTAGGAGATCGCTCCCCACACATGATGCCGGGTGTTGGCCCTGTGCGCCTCGGTCGTATGCAGTCCTGACTGTGGGGCTCACCTGCACGGCGCCAAACACACATACGACCATCATTGGCACCAAGGCGGAGACAACTCTCATCGCTGAAGACGACACGTCTCCATTCGTCCCTCCATTCACGCCTGTCGCGACACCACTGGAGGCGGGCTCCACGATGTTGGGGCGTGAGCGGAAGACGACCTAACGGTGCGCGAGACTGTAGCCCAGCTTCATGGAGACGGTTGCGAATGGTCCTCGCCGACACCCCAGGAGCAACAGTGTCCCTAATTTGCTGGGAAGTGGCGGTGCGGTCCCGTACGGCACTGCGTAGGATTCGACGGTCTTGGTGTGCATCCGTGCGTCGCTGCGGTCCGGTCCCAGGTTGACGGGCACGTGCACCTTCCGCCGAACACTGGCAACAACATCGATGTACTGTGGAGACCTCACACCCCACGTGTTGAGCAATTCGGCGGTACGTCCACCCGGCCTCCCGCATGCCCACTATACGTCCTCGCTCAAAGTCCGTCAACTGTACTTACGGTTCACGTCCACGCTGTCGCTGCATGCTACCAGTGTTAAAGACTGCGATGGAGGTCCGTATGCCACGGCAAACTGGCTGACACCGACGGCGGTGGTGCCCAAACGCTGCACAGATAGCGCCATTCGACGGCCAACACCACTGTTCCTGGTGTGTCCGCTGTGCCGTGCGTGTGATCATTGCTTGTACAGCCCTCTCGCAGTGTCCGGAACAAGTATGGTGAGTCTGATACACAGGCGTCAATGTGTTCTTATTTCCATTTCCAGGAGTGTATTACGCCCTAGGTCGATCGCCACTCTTCCGTCAGGAATTCCTGAAAGACCGCGTATTCCGAGTAAGGGTTGGCTCGGTTTTTTCGAACCTTTTTGTTCAAGAGAACGGTGTACCACAGGGATCGGTATTAAGTTTTACGTTGTTTGCTATTGTGATTAATTCGATTAATCTCGAAATGTGTACCTCCGGGTGTCTCGTCATGCCGTCTACTGTACATCTCAGCGCACTCCGTTTTTAGAGCGCCGTCTTCAGACTACTTTGGACAACCTTAAGGGTTGGAGTTCAAAAAACGGCTTCCGATTCTCCGCTGAGAAAACCATCTGTGTCAACTTCTGGCGTCAGCAGAGTCGACTACCTCCAAGGCTCCGGCTAGGCGCAGCTCTATTACCTATTGCAGATGAGACGAGGTTCCTTGGATTGATATTTGATAGAAAACGTAGTTGGTCGTCGCATATAGCACAACTGAAAGCACGATGTGACCGATCGTTAAATATCTTGCGGGTACTAAGTGGAAAATCATGGGGGGCGGAACGTTCAGTGTTATTGCGACTGTACCGCGCACTCGTTCGTTCCAAATTAGATTATGGTAGTATCGTTTATGGCTCAGCACGACCATCTGTGCTGAATAGATTAGACACAGTCCATAATTGTGGCATACGCATCGAAGTTGGGACATTTCCAACGAGCCGAGTTATAAGCCTGTATGCTGAGTCTGCAGAACCTCCTCTGCAGTACAGGCGCAACATGTTATTAGCCAATTATGGCTGTGGACTTAATTTCATGCCCACACATCCAACGTTTACGCCGTTCTTTAATACCTTCATGGACGTGCGTTATAGGAACACTTCTATTAAACCAAAGCCACCTGGTTTTCGTTTCTGGGAGCTCCTTAGACATCTTAATACTGAAATGCCCAAGATGTATCCTAGGGGGGAGAGGGCATACCCTCCTTGGTTGTGCAGAGCGTCCCCGGTTGATCTGGGCATGACCCAATATGATAAATCTACCATGTCTATGTCTAGTATCCACACATGTTTTTTAGAATTTTTATCGCGATATGAGGACCATTTTGTAATTTATACTGATGGCTCCAAGAACTCAAATGGTGTTGGTTGTGCTTACGTGTGTTGAGCCGAACCGTATACATTCGGATTCCATACTAGCACTTCCATTTTTACTGCAGAGCTTTATGCAATAGACCGGGACATTTTACACGTACGTCGACGAAAGTTGGGGGACTGCTTAATCCTAAGTGATTCGCTCAGTGCACTTCAAAGCCTACGGCAGCTGTACAACTACCACCCTATTGTGCAGCGTATACAGGATGTCCTCCACGTTTTACACGCTTCTGGCGTTAACGTGGTGTGTGCATGGATCCCTGGTCACGTAGGCTTGCGCGGGAATGAAATGGCGGATTCGGCAGCCAAGACGGCTACCATGAAGCCCAGGGTTCGAGTACCATCTGTGACATCGGACGATTTTAGGGCCGTATTGCGGAGAGCTGTGCAAACCTGCTGGCAGTAAGTGTGGTCCGCTCTTCGCAATAATAAACTTAGATCTGTCAAAGAACTTCCGATTCCCTGGGTTACCTCCTGTCGGTCATCTCGTCGCGAGGAGGTGAGTTTGGCTCGGTTGCGTATTGGGCACTGCTTTTTACTCATAGTTTTCAATTTAAAAAGGAGCCTGCTCCACTGTGTCCGTTTTGCAATGAAGCGTTATCTGTCCGACACGTGCTGCTAGAGTGTTTTAACCTAGCAGACCTTAGGACGTCTCTGCAGCTGCCGGTCAGCTTTGCAGAAATGCTAGCGGACGATAACACAGTAGTGGAGAAGGTTTTTAGATTCTTTTCTAGTTTAGACTTTAGGATATAGCGAACATATTTGTTAGTAGGTTTTGATTTTTTTTCGGTTTTTCCGCTTTCTATGTGCATGTAGTTTTAATAGGTTTATTTACATTAGTATAGTTTTTAGAAGCGTTTTATATCTGGCTTTTGCCATGAGTAGTTTCTAAAAGGGCGCTGGTAACCGCTGTAGTTCAGCGCCCCTATATCCATCATCATCATCATCATCATCATCATCATCATCATCATAGGTCGATCGCCTTCTGTTTCCTCTTGCCTTATTCTTCCTCCCGAGGTTGCTCCACTTGAGGCTTTCGTACCGAATACCTCTCCGTGTTAATCTTAATCCCATTCCGCACTGGACGGGAAATACTAATTTTCCTCAAAGGCCACCTTATCAAGCTTCAGGTTCTTTTACGCGCTGTAAATCTTAAACATGGGATCATCATATACTTCTCTTCCGGGAGGTTTTACTAAGGCATTTTACCCCCAGAAAATATCCATCCCCTTTTTCGAACTTCAACCAACGACCTCAGTAATCATAGTTTCTCCTAGAACACAAAATCCCTTCAAAACTCCATTTTGATGCCTAAGATAAGGATGATAAATAAGTCCAATTTTATTTAACCTATTTATAGACGAAATAATAGACAAGGTTAAAGAAGGAAATCATCACTGTCCGGTAATAGCAAACAAAGAAATTCCTGGACTTCTTTATGCGGATGACTTAATGGTAGGATCTATAACGGTAGTGGGATTGCAGAAAGCAGTACATGAAATGCTCCTATCATCAGCTGATACTCTACTAGTGTAAGTTGTAGTGGTTTCTTCTTTCTCCGTATTGGCAATAGATGGCGTGATGTACTTGTCAAAGATGTCTGGTGGTGGAGTTTCAAAATTCATGACTCTATGACGATTTTTGTTGATGAAGATTTTTTCTCATACGGAAAGGTCTATGGGGTGATTAACGTATTTTATTAGAGATGTTTCCAAGTTGATGTCATGTCTAGTATTCAAAAAATGAAAAGCCACTACTGATTTTTCTGTTTCATCATTTTTAATGTTTCTTAGGAAACCGACACACACAGATAATTACATCAAGAACAGCAGTTTCAACCCAAAACAACACCAACATGCCATTTTCAACAGTTTAATCTTTCGGATGATCAACTTTCCACTAAACAGAGAAGATTATCAAAAAGAATACCTACACATAAAAAAGTAGCTATATCCAACGGTTTCAACCCAAATTTAGTAGACAAAACAATTAACAGACTCAACAAAGCTAAGAAAATAAAAGAAACCACCACCCTAGAACCTACAGGAGAAAAAGAAAAACTTTTTAAAAAATTCACCTTCCACCCATCAGCCTATAACAAATTCCAAAAAATCTTCTCAAAACACAACATATCTCTTGCACCTCAAAATAGGTTTAATATCAGAAATTTGTTAAAAGGCCCTCCCAAAAATTCAATCACTACCAAAGAAAAACCAGCAATCTATGAGATCAAATGTGAAACTTGCCCTAAAATTTATATAGGAAAAACAAAAAGAAATACTAAATCAGAATTAAAGAACATCTAAGAAACATTAAAAATGGTGAAACAGAAAAATCAGCAGTGGCTTTTCATTTTTTGAATACTAGACATGACATCAACTTGGAAACATCTCTAATAAAATACGTTAATCACCCCATAGATCTTTCCGTATGGGAAAAAATCTTCATTAACAAAAATCGTCATAGAGTCATGAATTTTGAAACTCCACCACCGGACATCTTTGACAAGTACATCACGCCATCTATTGACAAAACGGAGAAAGAGGAAACCACTACAACTTGCACTAATCGAGTATCAGCTGATGATAGGAGCCAGAGCTCTTGAAACATGTCCTGTGAATAAACAGTGTGAGTGAAGCAATGTGTCAATATCTTCTCGATTCACTTTTGTACTAACAAAATGGGTACTAAATGGCAAAAGGATAAAAGTGGTCAATACTTAGGAGTGACGTTGAATAACAATGGAAAATTGGGCGCACATAGGAGAAAAATTGAGGCAATAGGGAGGAAGGCAATGAATAGGATACGAATATGCAAATATAAGCTATAAATGACAACGAAGGGGTTAGAAAGAATGTACGAAGCACTAGTTGAATCCAAAATGTTGTACACAGTGATGATCTGGGGGAGGGGGCCGCAGAGGTAAACAAACCGGTGGACCATAGCTACAGAAGGTTTTGTAAAGAGCTACAAGGCTTACTAAGATCACCACCTGGGGAAGTAGCTATAGTAGAAATAGGAAAGACTATAAGAAATGGAATAATAATGAAAAGAATAATAAAATATTGATATAGGTGTTTGGCCAAAGAAGAAGGGGAAATTATGAAATTATGCATGAGACTGCAAAATAGATTAGACAACTGAAATAGTTAGTGGGCAGAGGTAGGACGAATTATGGAACAAATAGGAATGGGAGATATATGGAGAATAGAGGAAAGGAATACAAGCGATGTGGGTAAATTGGTAAAATACAGAATAGAAGATATAGAAAGACAGAAAATATGGGGAAGTCTAGAAAATATGAAATCATTACAATTTTACAAACAAATAAAAGGAAACTGTGGACGAGAAGCATATGTAGATTACTGCAATAGGCAAGAGAGGGAAGGGCTAGCTTGGATGAGAACAGAGCTAGCCTCGGTAGCGTAGATGGTAGCGTGTCTGCCTCACGTTCGAGGTCCCGAGTTCGAACCTCGGTCAGGGTGAGTTATCTGGATAAGGTTATTCCTAGGTTTTCCCTTATCCTGATAGACGAATGAAGAGTAACTGTAAGCTCCATGGACCCCGGATTTATTTGAGCATCATTCCACCCATTTCATTCACGTTGGAGGACGTAAATTGGAAAAAAAATGGATGAGAACAGATACAATATTTCCAAGAGGGATAGGAGGTAGGGAAAAGGGAATTTGTGAATTGTGAGGTGGAAAAGAAAGCATAGAACACTATGTAACAGAGGTTGCATTGTGGAGAAAAAAGGTTAGGGAGGAAAATGGGGAAAAGTAGAAAAGAGGAGAGTAGCTATAAAATGTTAACAGGAAAGGAGGAGAAGAAGGTAAGAAGTATTGTGAAGTTCTTGCAGAAATTAAAATAAAAATAGGCCAGAAATGTAAAGAATATAAGAAAGGAGGATGAGGAGGAAGAAAGGGGCTAATTAAGTAACAAGGAGGTATAGAATTTAAGACCTACCTGTCAGAGCAGAAAACCAGGGTGTCATGTAGGCCAAGGTAGCAACAAGGTAAAGACAAATAAATGTAAAGAATATAAGAAAGGAAGATGAGGGGAAAGAAAGGGGCTACTTAAGTAACAAGGAGACATGGAGGTTAAGAGCTACCTGACAGAGCAGAAGACCAGGGTGTCATGTAAGACAAGGTAGCAACAAGGTAAAGACAAATAAATGTAAAGAATATAAGAAAGGAGGATGAGGGGGAGGAAAGGGACTAATTAAGTAACAAGGAGACATGGAGGTTAATTGCTACCTGACAGAGCAGAAGACCAGGGTGTCATGTAAGCCAAGGTAGCAACAAGGAAAAGACAAATAAATGTAAAGAATATAAGAAAGGAAGTTCAGGGGGAAGAAAGGGGCTAATTAAGTAACAAGGAGGTATGGAGGTTAAGAACAGAAGACCAGGGTGTCATGTAAGCCAAGGTAGCAACAAGGACAAGACAAATAAATATAAAGAATATAAGAAAGGAAGATGAGGGGGAAGAAAGGGACTACTTAAGTAACAAGGAGACATGGAGGTTAAGAGCTACTTGATAGAGCAGAAGACCAGGGTGTCATGTAAGCCAAGGTAGCAACAAGGTAAAGACAAATAAATGTAGCCAAATGTTGTAAATTGTAATATTTTGGAATATGGGCAATGAATACTTCAATTCAGTTTAAAAATGAATCGCCTAGTTTCATAATCTGCACCTGGTTTCTGTAACTGAAGCTTAGAAATTATTACATATTTTTAAGTTTGCGTGAACATAAGGTAATGTGTCGTTTTAAAATTTCAAATCTTTTTGCATTTCTGCCGTCCAAAATGTTCTAGATAGTGCAAGTTTCATTCCATTGAATTGAAACTTTACAGGTAGACGTCTAAAGCAGTTAGTTAAAATGCTGATTATTGAAGGATTATCAATTAGAATATATAAACAAATCTCTCAATCTCAAAAGCTTGTGGAAAAGATTTTGAAAGTATTTATTAGGTTTTATTTTCGTGATAAATGAAATTTCTGTCCCGATTTTTCTGGGAATGTGTGACATTGTGGGTTCGTAGAATTAAAAGTCAAGTTTGCAGAAATTGAAAATGCTCTTCATTTCCGTAGAAATACACTTTGTACACCCCTTACAGGTTCTAAAGTGACGTGGCATACACACAGTAGTCTCTGGTTGCTTCACCATACATAAACAAACGAACAAAATCATTCGCGATACACTTCAAAGCTCAACAATTAACAATTCTCCACTTTCAACTCACAACTCCATTAACAACTGAACAACTGCGTTGACAGAGGTGGCACTTTTATATCTCCAGCCACTGGAACGCTCTGTAACAATCAAGACAGCATCAGAAAGGAAGAAACTTCCAGACATCTATCTGTCCCTTTCTTTCTCTGTTTCGGTAAGCTTTTATCTCCGCGGTGCACTGTCTCTTTCGCGCAAGGCCGCGCCCGCCGCAACAAAACTTCGCGACAATATTTTGAAAATCTTTCACAAAAGCCCTATTTGTGACTTAAATAGAAAAGCTTTTACCTTATATTGAAGACTGGACATTCTAGATTATGTTAAATGCTAAGTTTCTCAATGAAAAATTATCTGTATACCACTGTTTTCATTTTTATTCCGAGCGGAAACTAATTCTAATCGCCCGCAATAGGATTGCCATAGCGTATGAATCGGAATGGAATATTCAATGTCAGTATATAGTGTAATCATGAGAACAAAATAACACATTTCTACACTTGTATATTTATATCTTTATGTATCTTACACACATTTTCCACATATGAATTGCTTCTCTCCCCACAGCACCCACACAGAGTTCGCGCTACCATTCTCCATTTTTCTTGGCTTATTTGAGCATCATTTCATTAATCGTCTGATATCACTTAAGGTTGGAGGACGTAAAACAATTGAATCTCCGCCTTACTTTACCCACTTCACACGCTGTCGTAGCGGTATTTATTTTTGCCCGTTGGCAGCACTGATTAATAACTATCATAACAACAAGGAGGGTTATGGATGTAAGAAAGTCTGTATTTTCTTATTGTAAAAGTTTCTGGAGCAATTTCAATCAGGGGCGGTTCCTCCATAAGGTTGCAGGTTTGCGCTACATCCACTGATTCTGAATATAAAACAGGTGCATTTTGCACATTAAAGCTGTACTTGTTTGCATTGTTTTATACACAAGCATGTTTCAGTTACGCTTATCGTCTGTAGCTGCCCATGACCGCAGAAGTCGAAATAAACAGTGATTAGCTGTAGGAGCCGCAGGTTTGCAGTGAAGAGTTAACCTAAGATTTCACCCAAATGTAGGGTCTATGAGGGGGTTGCGGGAAGATGAACAGATGGGAGTGGCTTCTTATACATTGCTTAAATGGAGGTTTATAAACCTAGCTCCTCCTACTCTTAGCAACGGCTATAGCGTGACCTTCAGGCTTAGCTTCTGTGTGCTCTGCTTTTCGAACACAGGGAGAATTTAATTAAATGCATGGAGGTTATTCAGAAGAGAGCTCTGTTAAACAACAATGCCACACTTGTTCAGGCTTCTGGGTTTATGGCCACTTTGAAAGATTATAATTTTGTATTCTGGCTGTCTTTCTTCTACAAGATCATACCACATGTGGACATTTTGTACAATCAATGCAATGCTGCAATGCAACGTTCGCCATCGCCCAGCTAAACGTATTTAAAAGGGAAGTGCAAAAGGTAAGAAATAGCGTGGATATCGAGGAACACGAAGAAACTGCAATTAAGAGGAGAGGAATAGTAGATCATGATGTGAAAAGAAGAGAATCTCTTGAAGTATGTGACATTCTTAGAGAAGCAAAGGACAGATTTCGCTTCACGGGGCATCTGGTAGCCTCAACTTTAATTCATCAAGAAAATTTCTAAGACATTTCCAGAGCATTCCCTTAGAGAAACAATAAGGTTCTATCCTTTTATAATTGGAACAAAAATTCCTAGAGAACTGACTGTAATTTACAGAGGAATTTCGTGGAATGTCCGGCGCTTTGTGCTTGATGGACTTCAATAAGGAAAACAATTTATGTGCTACATTCAGCGAATGTGTCAAACTCCTCCGAGTACTGTTAACTATGCCAATGTCTACCGCTGAAGCAGAACGCTGTTTCTCAACTTTAAAAAGAATAAAAACTTTCCTTGGGAACATAATGTCACAGGACCGATTGTCAGCATTAGCAATGCTTTCAATTGAGAGGGAGTTTGTTATGAAGATCAGCGACTTCAACGCAAAAGTTATCGATAGATTCGCCAGGCCTAAGGAGAGTAGCAGAGAATCTGTATAAATAGGTGAGTCATTACTGCTCTGTATTTTATTTTTCATATGTGCACCACCAATAATTTAACCCACCAGCCGCCACTGATTTCAATGCACATTAATATAAATCTATCTGTAGCTTAAAAAATAACAAAATGCCAGAAATACAACAATTACATATCTCCTTTCCGAAAAAGAAGCTCCATTTCTCTTAGACTGAACAAAACACAATCGTATTACACTGTCAACTGTCTCAGGTAGTTATCTTCTTCGTTCCAACAAAACAATACACTACCGCCACATAGCGAACAGAATTTGAAAAACTGGTAAACCATAAGAGACAAAATATTACTACACAAAAAGTCACTTCGATAATGCGGATAGTTTACATCAAATAACTGTCTTTTTTACTTTCTTTGAGTCACTCTATCTGAAATTATTCCTTTACATTGGTTTGAGTTAAATGTCGATACTATCTTTTTCAACTGGATAGTCGTTATTCGATTTTTCTCCTGTTCATTCAAAGAGAACGCAATTTCAAGCTTTCACTTTGCAACAAAACGGATTTTTATTGCTTAAAGACTACAATATTCCATTAATTTTATTAATTACATAGAACAACTGTTTCTTAATGCAATATATCAGCAATTTTGTGTTAAATTCGGAGGTTTTCTATAATAGACTACAGCTCCTGTAACTGAAAGTTATTTCCGGTAGACTTAGCGAAAGCTTCTGCGAATAGTCTTCGACCATACCCTGAAGATGTATACCCAGTACTGAATGAAACGTCTGTGTACTGACATCTTCTCGTTACAGCCACTTTTACACACGGCGGCTAGACGGGGCAATGCTGCAGCACTTAACGTGCTACTGAAGGCGCCCGATGTCCAGCCGAACGTCAGAGACTGTTACCGGAGGACTCCCCTGCACTACCTGACCCAGGTGCAGTGTTCTGGCTACAAGGATAGCAGCAGACTTCAGAACATCCTCAGCATGCTCCTGGACCGCGATGCAGGTACAGATGTGAACGCCACGGCAGAGTCTGGCGAGACACCGCTCCACGTGGCAGCTAGACTTGGTGATGAGCAGACAGTTCTGGTCTTGCTCAATAACGGCGCTGACATCATGTTCAGGTGAGTTACATTTGTAGTGTTCCAAACTATCACTGTACTCACATCGCTATGCGCCTGAAAAGTTGATAATACCGAGAGATTTATATAGAAATGACATATTTCCGTTGGAAATATGGTGCTCGCAATCCTCCCAAAAGAAACACAATACTGGGACTAGTAAACAAACTGGATAGAACTGGATCTGTGGTGAGTGAAAAGGGCAAGCATCGTTCATCTAGGCTTCCCATGGTTGTTGTTGATGTAAGAGCACGACTGGAGCAGTCACCCAAAAAGTCATTAAGACGTTCGTCGCAGGAGACAGTTGCAGCGAGGTCTACCCGAAACTCCGAAGATTTTCTGTCTTTCTTTCTGTCAGCCCGGGAGCGACGGAAAATTTCGCAATACCTTGGGCAATACCTTCAGTCTAACCCCTCCCCCCATCGACAACAACGTCAAGACGGAATGGAAGTGGATACGCCACATACGCGCGTCAACTCCGCAGGGAAGACTACTGAATAACCTCGGTGGGGCCACCTGGTGATCTAGCACACCTTCTACTAGCTCTGCAGGCTAGTACCCGGGACTTTTGAGGCAACCCTCTACCCCCTCTGAGTGGTCGTAGCCTGGCTGGAGGTACCCGATCTCCCACGGGTAACGAGAACATACTGCCCCTCGAGTCCAACCCAATCCGAACAACTCCCACTCAGGGAGGGCTCGGCAGTTCGGCCCGAGGTTCCTCTAGTAACGTCACTGGTACCACGAGTGCTAGGAGTCCGTAGCGCTCTTACCACAGCAGCTGAAGGGGACGGATCCCCTCCCCTCCCTCCCCGGGAGACAATAAGTTCGAGGATCTACTCCCATCAGTCCTGGGCCCGTAGGAACAGAACCCGGGGCTCTCGGGTTTTTACCATAAACTGCGCCCCGCTGCACACGACAGACAGGACGGAAGTGAATACGCCACTTACGCGCCGGTCCACCAATAACCGTGGTAGGGCCGCCGGTGATTAGCACACCAGCTACTAGCTCTGCAGGCTAGTACCCGGGACTTATGAGGCAAAGCTCTACCCCCTCCGGGCGGCCGTAGACTGGCCGGAGGTACCCAATTTCCCGTGGGTGTCGGGAACACACTGCCCCCTCGAGTCCAACCCAATCCGAACAATTTCCATTCATGCAGTGGCTCCAATGTTCGACCCCGGGTTCCTCAAGTAACGTCAGAGCCACATCGAGTGCTAAGGGTCCGCAGCGCTTGCACCACGGCAGCTGAAAGGGACGGATCCCTTCATCTGTCGCGGGAGACAATAAGTTCGAGGATCTACTCCCATCACTCCTGGGCCCGTAGGAACAGAACCCGGGCCTCTCGGGGTTTTACCATAGGACAGTACCTTTTTTATAAACTACCTCCCCCCTCGCTGCACACGTCAGACACGACGGAAGTGGATACGCAGCATACGCGCCGGTCCAAAATGGACCGCCTTCCAATAACCTTGGTAGGGCCGGCTAGTGATCTAGCACACCAGCTACTGCTTCTGCAGGCTAGTACCCGGGACATATGAGGCAAAGCTCTAGCCCCTCCGGGCGGCCGAAGCCTGGCCGCAGGTACCCGATCTCCTACGGGTAAGGGGAACACACTGCCCCCTCGAGTCCAACCCAATCCGAACAACTCCCAGAGGGAAGGGCTTGAATGTTCGGCCCGAGGTTCTTCTAGTAACGTCAGAGCTACCGCGAGTGCTAAGATTCCGCAGCGCTCGCACCACAGCGACTGAAGAAGTCGGATTCCCTCCCCTGTCCTAGGAGCCAGGGTACACTTTATGATTTATAAGTAAATGGCGAATATCCTGATGCCAAAAGGCTGACTAATTTAACAAGGGAGAAAATAGAATTCGCGGCTTTTTATCTTTTAAGTATGAAATTTTGAAATCTCTTGAGTTTAAATATAAGATCAATGAAGTTCGCAATTTGCTGCTTGAAACAAGTTATATTGTTGCTGCAAGATTAAAATTGTTGCACAAAATGCACAACGTTAAAAGTACAGGTGATTCCAGACCTATCCTTTATTTGATTGAAACCTGGGTTAATCAAAATCAATGCAGCAAGATTTATGTTTCAATAGTTTGTGTTTTCTGGCTTTCATACTTTCTTTATATAGAATTCAGCGATATGTTTGTATTATAACTGGAAGACATCGGAGTGATCACGGAGCTCAGTTTGCCAGTTTATCTTTCATCTCTGTTGACCGCTCGTTGTGGACTGGCAACGCCAAAAGAGTACAACACACAGCACAGAGATGTCGTTGGAGTCCTACTCCGCAAAGGAGTCCTTCGACTATTGCCATACCGGGATTACGTCCCTTATTGGCATAAAGATTGGATCTTAACTAAGGGGTGGTGTGTAAATAGTGGTGATTGTGTTTAAGATATGTTTTGGTAGTTCTAAGAACGTTTTGTAGGGGTAAGATGCAGTTTATGAGTTTATGGTGGGCCTAGCACAAGTCTGGGTCTTTTGTAAGTTTCTCCGAGGTCGAGGTCATACTTCCCAAGGTCGCGGATGAGGTGATTGAAACTTGAAGGAAGTTTAGCATAGAAGCTTCGAGAAAGGTATAGGATATGGTCTGTGAGTTTAGGAAATTTGAGGTCAGAATGAACATCGTCATTGGGAATGTACCAATGGGCATAGGTTGCGGTGCGAGGGTAGCGGTTTTGTAGTACTTGTAACTTGTAGAGATAAGCCCGCCTCGGTAGCGTGGTGGTAGCGAGTCTGCCTCACGTTCAAGAGGTCCCGAGTTCGAATCTCGGTCAAGGTGAGTTACGTGGATAAGGTTTTTCCGGGGTTTTCCCTTATCCTGAAAGATGAATGTCGGGTAGCTCTAAGCTCTATGGACCCTGGACTCATTTGAGCATCATTTCATCCAATTCATTCACCGTCTGATATAACAACGTTGGAGGACGTAAATTACAAATAAAAAATAACTTGTAGAGATATGTTTTTGCGGCAACTCCCCACACTTGGCAGTTCTCAGAACCTGCTTGTAGAGGCGGAGTTTATTCCTCAGCGCCAGTGTTGACTTTCTGTTGTATAGTGCGTACAGCATTGCCATCTTTCTGCTGACTTTGTTTGCCAGTGCTGTGATGTGGGGCTTCCATGTTAGCTTCATATCTAGAGTGATACCTAGATAACTCGCTGTAGTGGAACATGGTACCTCTTCTCCTGCTAGCCAGAGATTGGAGACATCCTGAAGATTTCGCCTGGTAAAAGTAACACCTTGGGACTTGGTAGCGTTTACTTTTATGCATCAGGTGATAAACCAAACGGATAGCATATCAGCATAAAACTGCCTGTTTCACCGCATAGGTGTGAAGTTTAGAAGCGGCCATCAGAGCTGTGTCGTCGGCAAACAGATATAAGTTGCAGGCTCTATAGGTTGGAAGAGTATCGATAAAGCGAGTACAAGCATTATATTGGCTAAGCTCACTGTTCATTCTTATTTTGTAGCTACTCTAACCTCAATCTTTTGGATAACATCGATTTATATCGATTTAATGTTGATAACTCGATTCCTGTTTGTTTATTGCTTGGTTTCTGATTCCATTATCTTTGACATTTCTGTTGCTTAATTGTTGTACCTTTATTTCTTATCTCTATTTTCGTGCTGCCATTGCTTTGAATGTATTGTTTTGTTTCTGTTATATTATTGTGATAAATATACCAGTATTTTCGCTACTACTACCAACAATGGTGTTGTTAGACTGTGGTTTCCACATTGTAGGTTGAACATAATGACAGAGTGGGATCAGAGATGCATGTTAAAGATTGTGGTCTTACAATTAATAAATGTGCTACCGTTTTATCAACAGCACGTCGGGGTTGGAGCCACCCCTGGCACACATTGCTCCAGAAGTGATAGAGAAGTTCCTGGATGATAGCATAGAAGGCAGTGATGAGGCTCCCACACACGAGGACTTCGCCCTCACGTTCCGCTACAACGCCCTCCTGCATGGGAAGAGATCTGAGATGACAGTCCTGAGGTACTTAAGCAGACGACCTCATCTCCGACACCTGCTGGCTCATCCCACAGCTTCCAGTCTGCTGTATCTGAAGGTACGTTAGAGATGAGACGATAGCACTATTTCTATGGCTAAAAAAAGCAGTGTCCGATGCTCGATTGCGCATCGGCCAATGTTTTTCTAGCCATAGCCATCTTTTAACTACAAGCTCTGCTCCAATCTGCACGATTTGTGGTGGCGCCCTCTCGATCCACCACGTTCTTTTAGAATGTTTTAACCTGGTTTGTGTTCGCCAGTCTCTCCAGCTGCTGGCCAGCTTGGCAGATGTTCTGGCAGATGACCAGCCCGCAGGGCGCAAGTTTTCTTAAGCTGGTTTCACATATTAATTTTAGAATTTAGTGAGAATATTTTTACACTTTTTAGCCTTAGACATAGCTGATTGAGTGTGAGCTGTCATAGTGTTTTATTTAGGATGACAGTTTTTATCAATGTTTTAGTATATTTTAGCTACTTTTATATTTTACTTCTATCGGTACTGATGACCCGCAGTTCTGCGCCCTTACACACATCCATCCATCCATGCTACAAGGTGGTTCGAATATGAATGGACTGATTGTTTCATAGAAAATACTGTAATAACTACTGCTACAGGTAGGCTGCAAACCAAATGCGGTCGGTGTGCGCATGCCATCCAAGCATCACGTGACTCCCACCCTTCCCTTCCTGTGTGTGAAAGCGTAAACCATTCGAAACGAGTGTATTTTAATACTGTTTTGATTTTCAAAGTTAATAGAAAATAATTACCTCAGACAGGAATGAATGAATGTGTAGTGTTTAACATCCGCTTTTACTACATACGGCACCGCAGGCGGTGACACTGATGATACATGAGATGAAGATGGAGCACCGGTGGAATGAGATGGCGGGGGAAACCGGAGGTCCCGGAGAAAACCCGCCCCAACGCCGTGTTGTTCACTACAAATCTCACTTTGCGGTCGCCTGGGATCGAACCCGGGCCGCCTTGGTGAGGGCCAAGCGGTCTAAACACTGAGCCACGGCGCGGCCTCCTCAGACATGACCTTACAGTCAATCAACAAATAGAATCATAGTTTCTTTAAACCCTGAGTAACAACGCAGTGATTGGGCAGAAAAAGCAAAGAGTGAATGTAACAGAGAATGAAATATGACCAGTGCAGCCCGCGTGATGGAGGAGAGGTAATCTAAGAATGACGGTAGAGGCGGAAAGCTAGATGGCTCAAGTGGTGGTAAGCCACGCCTCCAACAGTATTTTGTTCGCGATCCACTTAAACGAGGGCTGTTCAATAAAGAACGATCACAATTTTTTGAAACGTACCTATGCTCATCCTCATAATTTTGATGGTTCTTCTCAAAATAAGCTCCCCTGAATGCGATGCACTTGTCCCAGACTTTCTGCCAGACTTCAAAGATATGCTGGTAACCGTTTTTGGCAGATCCTTCAAAATCGCCTCCGCAGCCTTCACCAATGCTTCTGATGATGGATAATGCCTCCCACGAAGGCGTTTCTTCAATTTAGGAAATAGAAAAAGGTCGCATAGGGCTAAATCCGGACTATAGGAAGGGTGAGGGATGCACTTCACGTTGAGTTTTGCAACATATTCAACAACAACATTGGCAATATGTGGCCGCGCATTATCGTGGTGCAACATCCAGCCTGCTTCACGGAAATGTGGTCTTTTGCGCCTGATATGGACTTGCAGTGTTTTCAGGACATCCCTGTAGTATTGTCCAGTTACTGATGTGTGTGCAGGTACAACATGCCGATAAACCATTCCATGAATATCAAAGAATGACATGACCATAACTTTACCAGCAGAAGCAACCACTTTTGCTTTATGGGGGAGTTGGTGATAAAGGAGATTTCCACACTGAGCTTTGCTGTTTGCTCTCAGGATCAAAATGATGTAGCCAAGTTTCATCAGCAGTGATTACGTTTGAAAGAAACTCCAGATCTTCCTCTAACATCAACTTTAGCTGCATCTTACCTCCATTGCAGCGGTAGGCGATACTGTACATGTGTGAACTTACATGGTACTTACAGGCGGAAACCAGGAGTACCAACAATGAAACTACTATGGCGTGTTTGTTTCAGATTAAGCTAACAGAATATAATAAGATTGAATTTTAGTGCGAAAGATTATGATCATTCTTAACCGAACAGCCCTCGTAGGTTCACATGTTATCCTTCATCGGCCTTTATAAGATAAGCGCGGGTAATTCGGATCAATATTTTGTAAAACGTTTCACAAAATCCCTATTTGTCACCTGAATATGAAACCTTTCACCTTACATTGAAGCCTGGGCATTCTAGATTATGTAACACTAGGTTTTCGATGAGGAATGTTCTGTATCCTTCCGTTTTAATTTTAATTCCGAACGGAAATATATCCTAATCGCCCGCAATAGGGTTGACATAGCGGACGAATCGGAATAAACATTCAATTTCAGTACATAATGTAATCAAGAGAACAAAATAACACATTTCTACACCTGTATATTCATATCTTTATGTATCTCACACACATTTTCCACATATGAATTGCTTGTTTCCCCACAGCGTCTACACAGATTTCGTAGTGCCATTCTCCAGTTTTCTAGGCTCATTTGAGTATCGTTTCACTCATTTTCCCATATAACTTAAGGTTGGAGGACGTAAAACAATTGAATCTCCACCTTGCTTCATTTTGCCTGCTGTTGTAGTGCTATTTACTTTTGCCCTTTGGCAGCACTGATTAAGTAAATATCATAATAACAAGGAGGCTTATGGATGTAACAAAGTCTGTACTTTCTTGCTGTACAGGTTTCTGGAGCAATTTCAAGGCACATTCGTTAGAAATGAATCTTAAACTAACTTAAAACATAACAAAATGGCTTTAAGGCTTTTTATTTGTAACTTATTTTCCTGGTGCCGGTACAATGGACCCGGCTTACAGGCTCTAAATTTACATGGGTTTATAATTCTGGGTATGTTTTTTTATTGTCTTTGGGGTTCTTCTAAAACCCATACGGCGACCTGTTCTGAGGCAGCCGAGAACCAGTTTTATCTCGTTATTTGTCTCTGTCTTTCTTTCTATTGTTTTTATATTTACATATTTACACTGCACTTATCTTGCGCGCGCGCGCGCACACACACACACACACACACACACACACACACACACACACACACCTGGGCATACCACGTACGTCCCAATATCACACGCATAACACTGTACAGACTTGGCTATGTACAATATTTACAGTGTTCGCAGTTAGGCTGTGCGGCAGCCGGTAGCTGACTCCTGGGCTGCCGATGATGGCGGCCTCTGCCGGGGAGCGAGGCCTGAGCCAGGAAGGGTTGGGCGCGCATAATTTTGCAGTCAAGTTGTTTTTTTTATTTTTGTTTTTCTTCAATATGCTTTGATTCTGGCGTGTTTTCGGTGCTTGGGTTCGCCTTTCCCAATATTGTGTATGGTGGGGTTTTGATGGTGTCGGATGCGCGCCCAGATGGAAGAGGCACGTTTGTTGATGGCCTCGTTGAAGTAAGGGACGTGGTTTTCTTGGTGAATGGTGGCAGTTGTTGTTCGGATAGGAGCAGACAGGATTTTGCGTAGGGATAGGTTTTGTAGGGTTTGGAGATACTTTAGGGTGGTGTTGGAGGCGTTGGCCCAGACCACGCAGGCGTACAGGACCACGGATAAAATAAAGGATCTATATAGGATGATCTTCGAGCGCAGCTTTAGCTGTTTGCTCCTAAATATGGGGGCGCACATCTTTAATCGCTGCCGCCCTTTGTTGGCGCTATCTCTTAGGTGGGTGGTCCAATGCATCGTGCGTGTCAACGTCACGCCGAGGTACTTGACCTGCTGACGGCAGTGCAATATTTGACCATCGACCGTTATGTCCATTGCCAAAGGGCGCCGCTTTGTAAAATGTATAAGCTGGCATTTGTTCGCATTCATTTCGATTTTCCAGTCATGAAGTCATGAAAGGAAGCGGTCAATGTACCGCTGCATCTCTAAAAGTCCATAACGAGGACTTTTATGATGGTTGTATATTGCAGTGTCGTCAGCATACATTGCAACTTCGCATCTGGCGTCTACGGGGAGGTCGTTGGTGAAGAGTATATACAGGAAAGGTGACATAATAGCCCCTTGTGGTACGCCAGCCTGCATCACCCTCTCCTTTGAGGAGGAGCGACCCACTTGGACGAGGAAGCGCCTGTTTTTTTTTTTTTTTTTAAATTATGCAGCAATGGCAGTGAATTTTGGAGGTCGGGAAACTCTCGGTGCAGCTTGTAAATCAGGCTGTTGTGCCAGCACCGATCAAATGCGGCTTCTGCGTCCAAAAATAGCGCCAACGTTGAAGCCCCATTGTTAAATTGCTCGGTGACGTCATCTACTAGTCTTAAAAGAGTAAGGTCTATTGAGTGCCCTTTTCTAAAGCTAAATTGTGAATTTGAAATGTCAAGCGCCGCAATTTGCTTTTGGAGTCGAAATAGAACTATTTTCTCGAGCAATTTACCAATAGTGGATTGGAGACTAATGGGGCGGTAATTTTGAGGTTGCCTGGTGCTTTTCCCATGCTTAGGGAGCATTATTACCTTGTCAGGGAAATAATTTTGCTGCAAACAAGCGTTGAAAATTTTTGTAAGTTGCACCAGGGCTTTTCTCGGGAGTTGTTTGAGATCCTCATTAGTCACCCTGTCCGAGCCGGCGGCTTTCCCATTAGGTAGCTTCCTAATGAAATGCGAGAACTGGAGCAATTACATATCTCATTTCCGTAAAAGAAGCTCGAATCCTCACTTATACTGAAAAAAAAAAAAAACACAATCGTGTTACACAGTCAGCTGTCTCGGGTAGTTAACTTCTTCGTTCTAACAAAACAGTACACTACCGTCAAACAAGGCAACAGATTTTGAAAGTCTAATCTGAACCATCCACACTTACCTCATTCTTTAGAGCTTTCAGTAACTTTTTACTCTGTTCTCAAAAGATTTTTGATTGAGTGTACATTCTGCGTTGTTATTCTCAAACCGTACTCCCAACAAGTCACTTTTAAGTTTTCTAAATAAAACCTGAAGGTATATCATGACCCTAAGGAGGGTGGGGAACCTTTGCTTCGTAATGGTTTCCATGGTTTCCTCCCACAGCGGGAAGCCTCGTGTTGTCTTGAAGGAAGGAAATCCGATTTACTTTTGTTTTCCTCTTAGATCGGATCTTGTTGTTCACTTCTCTCCACAAAATGTGGGAATAATGCTCTGCATTGACGGTTCTGTGTTCCTGAGGGCAATCCAACAATGAATAGCTCTCTTCCAAGATTAGTATTCTGTTCTCTCTCATTGTCTGTCTCTCTGAAGATTTTACACAATCAGAGCACTGAGTTATCAAGAGACATGATTCACTAAAGTGTTTTTCCAGCCTCCGAAAAATGTTCAAAGAAATGGACCGCTTCTGCAATAAGTCTCTGTAGTATAGATAGTAGCGTTTCTGCCTCATTCTCAAGAGGTTCTCATTTGTAATCTCGGTCAGGGTGTTAAGGTTTTCCCTTGTCCTCAAAGATGAATGTCCGGTAAATCTAAGTTCTATGTACTCTGTACTCATTTGAACATCATTTCATTTATGGTCTCATGTGATTTACGCTGGGGGAAATTAGCCCGTGGTGGTAGTGTCACGTTCAAGAGGTCCCTAGTTCCAAACTCGGTCAGGGTGATAAGGTTTTCCCTTTCCTGAAAGATGAATGTCTGCTAACTCTAAGCTCTATATACCATGGACTCATTTGAACATTTCATTCATCGTCCCATATGGCTTAACGCTGGAGGACATTGGCCCTCCTCTATAGCGTGGTGGCAGTGTCAGGTTCAAGAAGTCCCTAGTTCTAATCCTCGATTAGGCTGTTAAAATTTTCCATTATCCTGAAAGATGAATGTCTGCTAACTCTAAGCTCTATATGCCATGGACTCATTTGAACATTTCATTTATCGTCCGATATGGCTTAACCTTAGAGGACATTGGCCCGCATCTATAGCATGGTGGTAGTTTCAGGTTTAAGATGTCCCTAGTTCTAATCTCGGTCAGGGTGATAAGGTTTTTCCCTTATCCTGAAAGATGAATGTGCGGTAACTCTTAATTCTATGTACCCTAAACTCATTTGAACTTCCTGTCATTCATCGTCCGATATGACTTAACGCTGGGGAACATTAGTTCGTCTCTGTAGCGTGGTGGTAGTGTCACGTTCAAGAGATCCCTAGTTCCAAACTCGGTCAGGGTGATAAGGTTTTCCCTTTCCTGAAAGATGAATGTCTGGTAATTCTAAGATTTTGAACCCTGAACTCATTTGAACATCATTTCATTCATCGTCCCATATGGCTTAACGTTGGAGGACATTGGCCCTCCTCTATAGCGTGGCGGTAGTGTCACGTTCAAGAGGTCCCTAGTTCCAAACTCGGTCAGGGTGATAAGGTTTTCCCTTTCCTGAAAGATGAATGTCTGGTAATTCTAAGATTTTGAACCCTGAACTCATTTGAACATCATTTCATTCATCGTCCGATATGGCTTAACGTTGTATGACATTGGCTCATCTCTGTAGCGTGGTGGTAGTGTCACGTTCAAGAGGTCCCTAGTTCCAAACTCGGTCAGGGTGATAAGGTTTTCCCTTTCCTGAAAGATGAATGTCTGGTAATTCTAAGATTTTGAACCCTGAACTCATTTGAACATCATTTCATTCATCGTCCGATATGGCTTAACGTTGTATGACATTGGCTCATCTCTGTAGCGTGGCGGTAGTGTCACGTTCAAGAGGTCCCTAGTTCCAAACTCGGTCAGGGTGATAAGGTTTTCCCTTTCCTGAAAGATGAATGTCTGGTAATTCTAAGATTTTGAACCCTGAACTCATTTGAACATCATTTCATTCATCGTCCCATATGGCTTAACGTTGGAGGACATTGGCCCTCCTCTATAGCGTGGCGGTAGTGTCACGTTCAAGAGGTCCCTAGTTCCAAACTCGGTCAGGGTGATAAGGTTTTCCCTTTCCTGAAAGATGAATGTCTGGTAATTCTAAGATTTTGAACCCTGAACTTATTTGAACATCATTTCATTCATCGTCTGATATGACTTGACGTTGGAGGACATTGGCTCGTCTCTGTAGCATGATGGTAGTGTCACGTTCAAGAGGTCCTTAGTTCTAATCTCGGTGAGGGTGATAAGGCTTGAATGTTTGGTAACTCTAATCAGAGTGGGTGGCCAGCTGCAATCGAACCCGGGACATTTTGATAGCGAGCATCACGCGTGATCATTTCGCTCAGTAACAAAATACTAACAGGGTGTGATCCTTCAAAATTATCCGTGTTTCATTTAAATACAAAGCAAACAATTCAATCCACAAATAGCAGCGTTGCTTTACGAAACCTTTCATCATTCCAAAGTCCCTTTCAGTCTTCAATGATTCTAAACGATGCCAATCAAATATTTACAGCAAAATTCGAAATAAATAAAATGCGACCAATGAATAAAATCAAATAAACAGTGTAATGCAAAAAAATTGGCAGATACACCGCGGTAACTAAACAGTTTCTCCCTGTACACTTGGAGCCCTCACGTATATGTCCAGTATTATATGGATCAAAATTATTTGAAACAATTTTTAAAATAAAAAACATCGCATTATTTAAGAGAAAGCTAGCGCAATATGGAGAGTGAAGAAACCAATACAAGTGATACAAGGTGGGTGACGTTTTACGATTGTAAAACCCTGCACGTTAGGGATTTCGTAAGGGACAAGTTGCAGACAGAACTTACATTCAAAAAATATCTTGTTGGTTTATTTGCAATTACTCTCACACTTACGGAGATATATACATGATTAAAAACACATTTATTGACACTGTGGCCACACAAATTTTCATGTCATAGCCAGGTTTTTCACGAAACCTAAATTTGAAGCTTCAGGTTCGGTGTTAGACAAGAAACGTTCTAGTCGAAATATGTGTCAATGCTTTGAAATCGCTCGACAAATGAAGGCGAACACAGTGGATGTAGAGAGTGTGTACTATTGTATGTAATTACTATGGCTTGAAAATGGGGAATAGGGTGGAATAAGTGTACAAAAATAATATTCCAAGTTTTTAGTGACGAAGATGCAGAGAATATAGGTATAAGAAGGAGAAGAATAATTAATAATTATGGGGAAGAAAGAGAGGAAGAAGAAAAGGAAATTGATGGATTGAAGTTCAAATGACAATACAAGAAATCAAAGAATGAGAATAATAATTAATAATTATGGGGAAGAAAGAGAGGAAGAAGAAAAGGAAATTGATAGAATTGAAGTTCAAATGGCAATAGAAGAAATCAAGCAAGGTAAAGCAGCTGGTAGGGATGGAATAGCACCAGAACTGATTAAATATGGAGGTAAAGAATTAATAAAAATACTGAAAAGTTTATTTCAGAAGATATGGACGGAAAAAATACCAAGAGATTGGGAATTTAATGTAATTGTTCCAATACATAAGAAAGGCAACCAAAGTAATTGCTCAAACTACAGACCTACCTATATGTCTCTCCCCGGTTGTATATAAAGTGTACACTAGAATCCTGGAACAGAAATTGAGGAAAATAGTAGAACAAGATTTAGAAGTACAACAGGCTGCTTTCCGAATGGGTAGACAAACCTAAGACCAAATTTTCTCATTGAGAATGATAATAGAGAAAGCTATAGATAGAGGAAAGGGTATTTATTTAGGATTCTTAGATTTGAAAGGAGCATTTGATTCAATACTTAGGGAAGAAATTTGGAGAGCTCTAAAGAACAAAAAAGTACCTACGGATTTTATTGAAGCAATACAATCAGTTTATCAAGAACCAAAAGGGATAATAAGATTAGATGGACAAGAATCAGAACAATTTCTGATAAATAGGGGAGTTAAACAAGGAGATAGTCTCAGCCCACTCTTATTTATTATTGTGATGGATGAAATATGGAAAATTTGCAAAAGAAAAACAGCAAGAACTATGATAGGATATAGAAATTTAAGACCAGTTTGGGCACAATCGTTGATATATGCTGATGATATCATATTAATAGCAAATAGTAATAATAATTTACAATTAGCGCTAAATGAATGGAAAGAAGAATTAGCTAGAAAAGGTTTCGAATTAAACATACGCAAAAGTAAAACCATGTATATAGGAAGGAAAGAAGAAGAAGAAGTTAAAATTAAATGTAATTATGAAATCTTAGAACAGGTAGACAGTTATGAATACCTGGGTACAATTATAAATAAGGATGGAAAAATAGAGCAGGAAATTTTAAACAGAATAAGAAAGGCCAATTCGGTCTACTATCAGATTAATAATACTATTGTGGGGAAAAAAGGAAATAACAAAAGATACAAAAATTGTAGTATTTAAAACAATAATACTACCAATTCTATTATATGGAGCAGAGAGCTGGACTCTCCTACAGAAACACGAAAGCAAAATAACAGCTATGGAAATGAGATATTTAAGACGAGCTGTGGGGAAGACAAGAAGAGATATGATTAGAAATGTAACAATAAGGGAAGAGTTGGATACACACTCCGTTAAAGAAATATTGGAAAAAAGACAACTTAAATGGTATGGACATGTACTCCGCATATCAGAAGAAAGAAAACCCAAACAATATTTAGAAGTAAGACCAGAAGGTAAAAGAATTAGGGGAAGGCCACGCATGTTGTATCAGGAATACATTGAGAAGTTGGGGAAGGATAGAGGGAAAACCATGACAGAAATGAAGAGAATGATAATGGACCGAGAAAAGTGGAGGAAATGGGTAGAAGAGGCTTGTACTCCACGCTTAACAGCACAAAGGTGTTAGAGTGAGTGAGTGAGTGAGTGAGTGAGTGAGTGAGTGAGTGAGTGAGTGAGTGAGTGAGTGAGTGAGTGAGTGAGTGAGTGAGTGAGTGAGTGAGTGTGTGGTGTTTTAGGGCCCGTCGACAACTAGGTCATTTGGGCCCGCAAAGGAGAGAAAGAAGAAGTTTTTAGTGAAAAAAATACGGTATACCATAACTGTGATGAATTTTCCCTTGTAAAAAGCTGCTATTCATTCTGTTATAAAAAGAATGTATTTACAAAAATGTTACAAATGAAGGATAATATGAAATAGTCGGGTTTTATATAATACATGGTTTACAAAATTGAAAAATTAATTATATTTCATAAAACGTGAAACATGATTGGAATAAAATAGACAAAACATCTATAAACAAATGTGTATTGGCCTAGACCATAGACCAAGTCTATAATAATAGAAAAAATGTTTTTTTCTCATTGGATTTAAATTAGTCTATATTTGTTTTTTATATAAGTAACAATGATTGTTTAGCTACTAATGCCATACTAAACCACATTTTAACTTTTTCTATTCAGTATATTTTGTACGGTTACATGGAACATTATATTTTTAATCGGGTATTGGTGTACCATAATACCCGACACGACAATGAACCAGGAAACAACTTTGCCAGCCAAAACACGATCACAATATATAAACCATAATTCCGTTAGTGTACCTTACACTTAACATCAATGTGCAAGTCACATGCGTGCTAGTGGGTTAAAATGCTTGAAAATTTGTCTGCTAAAACTTTCGAATATCACAAACCACGCTTTATTCTGTAGCGGGTGAAATGACAACAAACTGTCAACTGTCACTGCAGTACATTATGGGAGTCTCTGACTACTTCATGGCACTCCCACAAGATAGCAGCAGCATAGAGAACCGAAATTCTCCCCTCTATGATGACTCTATACATAATTTTTTTGTTAGAATTTGCACCTGGTTACAGATATACCAAAATGTTAGTTATCTGTTGTTACTGTTACAGTGGCAACGAGTGAAGAGTATCTACATTGTCCACTTCGTCCTCTACTGCGTGTTTCTTACACTGCTTACGTGGTACAGCCTTCTGATTGGTCGAGAGGACGCAGTGTCGCAGAGGAACACCCTGGGCTATTTACTATGTTGTACAGTGGCCTTGTTGGTCCTTAGAGAACTCATGCAGCTGATCACTTCACCTCGTCTCTACGTCCGCACGGCCACCAACGCCGTTCAGGTAAGTATGTCGTCTGCAAAGTGTACTGAACTTTCCGTAAAGTGAAGAGCTGGAAAGGTGTATCCGAGAGTACTTGAGAAACCACTATGCCCCAAGTGGAGCACTCCCAGAAGAAAGGATGAGCTGAGAGGGTATAAAGAGCGGCCGACCCGTCACGCCAGTGCAGAGGGTAAGGTCCCTGCTATTGGCCAGTAGTAAACTTACCGGACAGGACAGTACAACTGGTATCTCGTGGTCCTGAAACGGACCACTAGGCTGACCCGAAGACCAGAGACAGTCCTAACGAAGGAGGAAGTGTTTACCAGGAGCATATCATCGTGTCATGCAGCACAGGGACTCCCGCCGACACTTCTATCCTGAAACAGACCACCAGATGAGAGATGACGTGAAATGACAATGGAGATGAAATGAAGGGACAGGAAATTCGGGGAATCTAATTAATCTACCCAGCATTGGCCTGGCGATCCAGGAAAACCACGAAAAACTCTATGGGTCAATTAGGTCGGCCACGGAAATCAAACCTGGACTTTCCGAATGTGGATCATAGACGAAACCGCCTGAGCCATCCCGCTCGGTACTTTACAGGGTAATTCCGGGTCTATAAAACCAGAATCTGTGGCTGGTGAGGTGACCAAATGGAATGGCATAAAGAATTCCATAAAGTGGAGGAAATAAAACGATTCACACTGCATATTGCATTCAGTAACCGGAGTGTTAAGTGTTAAGTATAGGAGTTAGGAGTCGGAAGAGAAAGAAGGTTAGGCCTGGGCTGGCTGAAGAAATTGCCCATCCTGAGACGCCGGATCTGAGCAACAGCTTAGATTAAAACGACTGCAAGACCTGGAACATCGGAACCATCCCCAAGGACAGGACGCAGCAAAAGCATCATCCTATATCATCACATCTCCTCGTACGTAACATTTCCTTTACACCCTCTTATCAAATGCAAGCTTTAGACTCGTATATGTTCCATATTCTGTAACAATATTGTCTCGACCTGCTAAGGATCTCTTATGCTCGATGTCTCCAACAGATGTTAAGACTTAACGCGAGTTTAGCAATAGTCATATCAAAAATTGTATTTCACCAACAAGTGTTGGCTTAACACTCGTGTTAAATCTCTTGTTAAACTAAGAAGCCATATTTCTGTTGTTAAACCCTTAACAATTGTAAATAGTCAAGATGGTGGGAATGAACGCAGCTTTTGATGTCCATTTGCTATATTTAAGACCGTCTAAATGACATTCGTAATAGAGTACGGCCTATGAGGAGAAATTATTTTGAGGAGCTATCAGAAGAAAATGTTTTACTGTCAAAACAAGTTGTTATGAAGGTTACTTAAGTAAAGAGAGGTTAGAACATGCATCGAAAGGAATATGCCGATCTCGTCTTTACTTCAAGTATTAATAACTTTGCGATTTTATAATTCACTGAATTATGTGGATAATACACTGTCCACCTGTCGTCTTGATAGCTCAAGTCACTCGTCATTTGTCCTTCGCTCCTCGTTTTAAATCTACGTAATACTGAGTTACAACATGCATCGAAAGGAATATGCCGATCTCGCCCTTGCTTCAAGTATTAATAACTTTGCGATTTTATAATTCACTGAATTATGTAGATAATACACTGTCCACCTCCCGTCTCTAAACATTCAAGTTAGCCTCACATTCAAGAGGTCCCGAGTTCGAATCCTGGTCAGGGTGAGTTACCTGGATAAGGTTTTTTCCGGGGTTTTCCCTTATCCTGAAAGACGAATATCGGGTAAATCTAAGCTCCAATGGACCCCGGACGCATTTAGCACATTTCACCCATTTCATTCATCGTCGGATATGACTAAATGTTGGAGGACGTAAATTACACGCACACACACAAACACACACACACACACACACACACACACACACACACACACACACACACACACACACACACACTCGCCACTTGTCCTTCGCTCCTCGTTTTAAATTTACGTAATACTGAGTTACAACATGCATCGAAAGAAATATGCCGATCTCGCCTTTGTTTCAAGTATTAATAACTTTGCGATTTTATAATTAACTGAATTATGTGGATAATACACTGTCCACCTCCCGTCTTGAAACCTTCAAGTCACTTGCCCTTCTTCGCTCCTCGTTTTAAATTTACGTAATACTGACGTTAGAACATGCATCGAAAGGAACATACCAATCTCGTCATTGCTTCAAGTATTAACAACTTTGTGATTTCATAATTCAGTGAATTATATTGTCCACCTCCCGTCTTGAAACGTTCAAGTCACTCGTCACTTGTCCTTCTCCGCATCTCGTTTTAAATTTACATAATACTGACGAAATTGTTTCGTGCTTCTAATAGTGACACATGCATTTGAATTAAAATCGTTTCCAATTTTTTCCCCACGTGACATCTTTCTCTTTTACATTCACCGCATCGTCCTCTTGTTTTCCACGTTATCCTTATACTTCGGCACCAATTCAATTAACAACTCTTTCTGCATCGATCAGAAATTTGTTTCACGGCTTTTGATTACGATTTTGTTTATCCGCACATTTTTTTAGCTGTATGCACACGTAAATGAAAACAAAAGCGCATCGCAGCAGGTTCAGAAAATAATACGACTCATCCATAGCCTTCTATACCTGTGGTATTTACAAGTTTCTTGGCGTTAGCACGTGTTTGTTAACATTTTCAAAAAAAAAAAAAAAAGGTTGGTAAAGTGCAAGAAATTTAACAGCTTTGTTAGCGCTGTGGCAATTGTTACGCAACAATTGTTAACGTCGATTTTAACATCTGTTGGTGAAATCGGGCATTACAGTTTTAGTAAAGGATATACTATACGTCTGTGGTATCAACACAGTACCAGAAATAACTTAGAAAAGCAACGGTAACATATATTTCATATGTGTTTGTAAATACCTTTGATAATTTAAAATTTTCTCAAAAGGTCTCACAAAAAATTGTGTGTGCTTAATACCACACGACAGAAGTGAAAACTTAAAAACTATTTATTATATATTCAACTTAAAAATTATTTTAGAAAGTTTAATGTTGACACGCATTCTTGCGTAAAGAGACCAGCTGCGAGTTAAACATTTCATGCCTTACACTAAGTGTGCTAGCAAATGAAAATACTCTGAAACAAATGAATGATGAAGGACTTGCGACCGTGCAAAGAGGATTATACACAAAGGATGTATAAAGGAAGTAAAATCAAATCACATAATATACTGTTTTACATGTATTTTATTTTTATATTAAAATAGCTGCTATTTCACAATCATTTTTCAAATTTTGGTTTTCTTGCTGATACACATATTTCATTGCATTTTTATTCGATGTTTTTTCCGATGTTTTCTTTTTGAATTTTTAAATAAATCAAATCTTTTGACCCTCGGTCGGTCTTTCAGTTTGTGGAAAAACATAACCTATAAGTTTTAAATGAAAATAAACGCAAAACGTCATTTTAATACGTGGTAATTTTATTATTTACGTGTTATCACTCTTAATTTATTGATGTTTTACGTTTTACTACTCACAATAAAGAGAAATTGTGAATGAAAATAACCAGTTCTTAAATGAAACATTTCTTTGACGAATTCCTACCACTTTTATTTCCGATTAGCACATTCGTTTTATTTTTCGTTGTTATGGTTTCAACTATCCAGATACCGAACTTCGGTGATATTATCTGTTCGTTTTGGCTATTATTATTGTTTAAAGTGGAATTTGACATGTTGTCGACCTTTTAAATGGCAGAAGGTTATCTGACCGGTTCGGTTATGGCACTTGACAGACGTTTATAAGAACGGCCCTAAGACAATTATTTTTTAATGAAACTCCTGTAGGGTTTCTGAAATTTTTCATAGAATTTTAAATATGTTAAAACATACCTGGATGCGTGTTGTTGATACGCAGTTGAGTGCGACAGAAAATCTATAGTGTATAGTGGTATGGACAACATAAAACAAATAATGATTGAGAGTGGGGGGGAGGGTGGGTTTGGATTGAGCCGACTCGAGCCGACTTCAACCGAATGAGCGTCACATATTCCAGCGTGACGGCTCAGTTTAAATCACTACCCACCAAAGGTGCTAAACGCGCCTAAAGAAGTTTTCACTTCAATAAGTCTCAGAATATCCTGAGGGGATACCCCAGTCTTTTAAGTGACTGTAATCTTAAGGACAGTGGGTCGTGTGAATGCCCCAAAAAATCGAATTTTTGTTTTATGTCTTATAAAAATCGGCAAGATTTTACGAATCCAATGATATATTGCATTATAGGTATTCTTAATATTTAAGCCCTTTAAATGGTGATTTAAATATGACGTCACCATGTCCACGCCCCCTTTTAAATACATACATAACCATTGAAATTAAAATTGTTATAACTTTGTGATTTGTGGCAGCAGAGCTATGCGGTACATTTTATGCTTGTTGTTGGTATCCCTGCTGCAAATGTGGCTGCATGTGTATTTGCAGAAAGCTCTCACAATATGGCAAATTGTTTACATTCGAAGTACATGTGGATTATAGTTGCAGTTTTGTTTACAGTTCAAATTATCGACTTGAGTGTTATTTATTCAAGGTGATTTGAAGCTTTGCTATAAATATGGGTAGAGTAAAGCGTTTTGGTTGGAGAAAGGCAGTGTTTTGTCGTAAAAAACAATAAAAACAGTGACATTATAAGTGTATCTAACCTTCCTAGTTGCAGTAAATTTTCAGCTTCTAGAAAAAAATTGTCTCACATTCAACCAGAGCTTTTGCGTAGTAAACAGTGGAGTGCAGAAGAGTTTTGTAATTGTAGAGCTATCATTGTTATCCAAACTGGTGTAGAAAAGTACAGGATTATAGTGCAGGAATGGTGTAACTTTTGGTGAGTTAGCTGAAAAACCTGTTTTAGTTTTTTGCATTTTCCCACATTTTACATGTTTGGGTACACATTTCTCAGAAACCACTTACGTTAGAGGTCTGAAACTTTTTGTAGTGTCACAAACCATTATGTTTAATAAAATGACTGTAAAGATATTTTCAGGTAAAACATTTTGAATTTTTAAAAATTTAAAATCTGTGGATTTTAAGGGAAAGAATGATGGTATCAAATTCAAAATTTTTTGTCTATATACTTCACTATATAAAAATTCTAACACGGTCATTTTATGCATCACTGAGTTCTTTATTTCTCCTAAGAAATTGGATTCTTTGTGAAAACAATTATGGCGGTTATGTGTAAACATAATAACATGTGTTTAGAAAATTTCGTTTGTTGACGTCATCTTAGAAAGCATCTGAGAAAAGTTATGAATTTATATGACATGTTTTGCTTTATCAACATATTAAGAAATAGTTGCTTGTTAGATGGCATGAATTTCATTGCCGTGTGACAAAGCAAACCTATGAATTTTGATTTTTCAAAAGTGTGTAGTTAAACGCAAGCACACGTCCCTCTGTGCTAAGTTTAATAACAGGAACTCTTGTTTTAGGTGGCAGTGCTGATTGCTGCAGTAAACCTGTGCGCCTGGTCGGAGCACTCTGACGCCATACCCCAGTGTTCTGCGGTGGCTGTACTCTTGAGCTGGACGCAGTTTGTGATCCTCATCGGGGGTTTCCCGATGTTGTCCGTGCCTCTAGAGATGCTTCGATCTGTGGCGTGGACATCACTTCGCTTCATGGCATGCTATTGTCCACTCCTCCTCGCTTTTGCCTTCAGCTTCTTCGTCATGTTCCGCACGCAGCAGGAAGAGGAACAAGACCTGAACGACTTCCCGACCGTAGGCGTGTCCATGCTGAAGACCTTCGTCATGTTCGCAGGGGAGTTCGAAGCAGCTGACATTGAGTTCCAGAAAGCTCCATACACCAGCCACATCGTGTTCATCATCTTTGTTTTCCTGGTATCCATTGTACTGCTGAACCTCCTGAACGGGCTCGCCGTCAGCGACACACAAAGTATCCGCGCCAATGCGGAGATCCTAAGCCTGACAGCGAGGGTGAAGCTAGTAACCTACCTGGAAGCCATGAACTCGTGTATAGGGATGTCGAGACGCTGGTTCTCTGTCACTGATAAGGTTCTGAACAGCGATAAGACGTACACAGTGTTCCCGAACAGGCATAAAGGTTACAGGCACAAGTGGAACCGTGTGGAGGTTGATGGTGCCTTCGTCAAGAATGGAGATATGGATCCTGAGATAGTAGCCAGGGCAGTTGCCTTGGTAACGGATAGAAGAAAGTCTAGTAAGGACGTGCTTGGAATAAACGCTGTTAAGGAAATAGCTGAACAAGTGAATGACCTCAGTAAACGCTTTCAGGAAATGGAAAGGAAATTGGAGCTTCTTGTATCACTGAATGCACCTTGACACTTGAAATACTGATTATAATTATATCCGGAATCGTTAATAAGTTTGGAGCCTTGCGTTTGGTGTTAGGAAAGCAACGTTTAGAGTTTCTGAACAAGTAACCTAAAAGTTAAGTAGAGAAAGATATAGAGGGAGAAAGATCTGCATGGGTAGGAACTGAAGTAATACTAATTAAAGAATTATAAGAAGATTGACTAAAAATTGGGTTGAGAGTTTAACGGATATGGGGGGAAATGGGGTCAATATGAATAGAAAAATCACAACCATGAAAATATTAATAACTTAAACAGATAAAAGTAAAACTATGGGAAATGGTTAGGAAAACCCAAAGAGAAATTAACAAGGAAGACTAAGAATTAAGAGTAGGAATGAATCATGGGAGGGGAGAATGATGGAAATTGGAATAAAGCAGTTCTGGGGAAAAGTACTCCGAAGGTATGAACAGAGTAGTCCCTCTCCTCCTTAACTGGACTAGCAGTACAAGACATAAATATTGAGGAGTACTGACTTCAGTTTCAAAAAAAAAAAAAAAAAATTACGTACTCCAACGTTAAGTCATATCGGACGGTGAATGAATTGGGTGAAATGATGCTCAAATGGGTGCAAGGAGCTTAGAGTTACCCGACATTCGTCTTGAAGGATAAGGGAAAACCCCGGAGAAAACCTTTTCCAGCTAACTCACCCTGACCGAGATTCGAACTCAGGACCCCTTGAACCCGAGGCAGACACGCTACCATCTACGCTACTGAGGCGGGCACTGACTTCAGTGACACAGCTCTGTATTCGCTTGTTGTCTTGTTTATAGAAGAGCTAAATATTAATAACCCGGCGCACAGTAAGTGACGAAACACAAATAGAGCACTTGGAAGCTGTGTATCTGATATGAAACGTTATACAATTAATAATATACGCAAATTTAACTTACCATTGCAGTCGCTTGACACAAAGGGATTTTGAACCATTTTGTAAAACATCACCAGACTGAGTTTGTAGTTAAGAAAAGTAAATAAATAAAATATTTTAAAAGTTCAAACCAGTAACCACGAACATAACCCGGAAATTATTAATTTAAAAATGTCATAAATTTCAGGTATGCATTTTATCAGTTGTAGATGTCTCATATATACATAACAAAGTTCATGGTTTATAAATTACCCTTGTAAATGTTATTTTAGTTTAGGACCCGAGTATTTAAAATGTTTAAATGTGTTTAATGGTGGTTTAAAGATTGATATGGAAAAGTTAATATGCATAAGAAATGAAAGTGTCAAATTCAGTAGGTCATGACATGATGCAATGTGTTGGTATTGGTGATTACAAAAATGACATGACGTAATGTGTTGATGTGGACCAGTGTAAAAGAAGTTTGGTGGTTATGGCAACGTAAGGAGAAAAAAAAATCAATCTTGGACAAGCGGCTAGCAAAGATAGCGTCTTCTGATCATGTAACGTCGAAGGGAACAGACGTATAATACTGTGTCGGAATGGCGTGTAGAAAAAAATCTATAGTGATTATAAAATATATTCACAATATGTGTAAATGCAAATCAATTAGATTGATCAGTTTATTGTATATCTACGTTACGCGCCGTAGGGAAGGGGATCCGTCCCCTTCAGCTGCCGTGGTGCGGGCGCTGCGGACCCCTAGCACTCGTGGTACCTCTGACGTTACTACAGGAACCTCGAGTCGAACATTCGAGCCCCTCCCTGATAGGGAGTTGTTCGGATTGGGTTGGACTCGAGGGGACAGGGGTTCCCGATATCCATGGGAGATCGGGTACGTCTCCGGACGGGGTTGAGGGAAGCCATTAATATTCCCGCGTACTAGAAAGCATAGCTAGTAGAAGGTGTGCTAGATCACCAGGCGGCCCCACCGAGGTCATATCGCTAGCCTTCCCATTTTGGAGTTGGCGCGTGTAAGTGGCGTATCCACTTCCATCCCGTCTTGAGTCCACAGGACCAGATGGGGGGGGGCTTGTTAGTCTCTAGGTCTTCCCTATGGAAAGAGCCTCGGAGGTGCCGGGCCCCCTTTCGAGACAGCTCGGTAACTCCCTGATAGAAAGAAGTCCGGGTCCTTGGTGCTACGGGTCCAGGACTAATGGGAGTAGAACCTCTGGCATTAACTGTCTACGTTACGACGTATTCTGTAAAGTTGTTACTTAAAATTAAAACATAAATTATATTAATTTAAAAAGGAAAATGGAATTATTTCCTCAGTAGATGAAAAGTTAATTCCCTCGCTCGAAACCACGCCTGAATTCAAAGAGCTCATGCGACGACTGGAGCAGCAGCCAAGGATAACATCTAAAGGAATTGCTCATTCTGAGACGTCGGATTTGAGCAAAAGCTCAGATTAAAACTACTGCGAGACTGGAACATCGGTACCATCCCCAAAGAGAGGACGCATCATCCTGTATCATCACATCTCCGCGTTACGTAACATTTCCGTTACATCCTCTTATAAAATGTAAGCTTTAGACTCGTATACGTTCCATACAGTGTAAAAATAGTTTGAGTGTTTAAATTAAACCTAATCTATACTTTTGTATGTTTTTGATGTACCACTTTTGTATACGTTGAAGTGAACAATAAAACAGATAAACAATACGGTGCCAAGTTTCAAAATATTTCCTAGATATGTTTTTTTCCCCTAATACAGGTAATATAGGTGGAAAATTTAAATAAAAACACTGACATAAGAATTAGTCATGTTTATTTTTGTCTAACCTGTGAATATGTTGTGGCAGGTTTGGAGTTTTGTATCGTGACCGATGCTGCATTAGAGAAACAAAAGAAGTTACTTAGCAGTAACTGAAAAGAGACAAATGCTGTTTAGAGCCTGAGCGACGAGCTGTAAGTTCATTGTAGCAGGGGCGGACTGTCATTAAGGGCCACATGGGGACCAATAATATCACGCAAGTTGCGGGCCTTTTTTAATTTGAAGAAAACATATTTTCTATTTTATCCCATTGTAATAATAATTGCAAACAATTTATTATACCATGATTCTTAATGGTTACCGAAGCTTACAAACGGCAGTGTTGTGTACGACAATGACGTCATTCTCCTTGTCCGAAGGGCCAGATTATATAGGACCGCTGTCACTTCTCATCCCTCTATACAGCAGGGGCGGCTTCTGAAGGGGGTAGCATGTTTGCGCTACAACCAAAATGCTGGGTCTCCCTTTAATGTAATGGCATGTTCCATTTGGAGTTCATTTCGACCTTGTCTAGTGCAGGGGACCTGAGCGCGCTGTATTGTTTGCAGGTGCCAAGTAGTTCACTCCCAGATGCAAACCACTGGCATACAATGGGGAGGTATAGGGCAGGACGAACCTAGGATTTGCCGAGGCAAGTAGAGGGGCGTTGCGGGGCGTATGGCTGCATGTGGTTGGTTAACCTAGCTGCCAGAGAATAGTGGATGCCTAACCTGCTCGTTCTTTCATCACAGCAACGGCATCTATTGCACCTATGTTAAATGTAACCTACGAGTACATAGCCACGTGGTTTGTGCCGTGTTTTGTTAGCTCTGCCGTGTTTTGAGTAGTGCATCAGAAATATTTATATAAATACAGGTAACTTGTGTTATAAGAAGAAACAATGAATTCCATAAAGTGTCTTTTAGCACATCCTTTTTCAAACATGACCTTAGAAGAAAAAATTGAACTTAAGCGACTTGGAAGACCCACGCCGAAACTAAACATCACACAGATAGTCAAAACAAAAACAAGATGTTTTAACAGGAACTTTAACAACAATGTATACGAGAAATATTATAGAGTGTTTATGAAATGTGAATGTTGAGTTATATGCTGTGAATTACCGTTAACTTGTGTGTAGAGCAGTCTGTAGTGAAAGGTTTAAAGAAATTTTGTTACTTTAAAAAAATTAAGTTGCATGGATAACTTTGTGAACCACCAATTTTCCGAGCCACCAGTCGCCCCTGCTATACAGTTTAGCAGTCACGTCTCTATATCTCCCTCATTCCCCCACTCTCCTCTTCATAAATGCATTTAGCAACGCTTAGGGCCACCTAGCTGCGGCCCGTTGCATTAGCTTTAACATTCGTGTGATTGCTATTGGGATCTTATTGGTTGGTGGGCATTGTGCATATTCTAAAATTTTACAATTTACAACTTTATGCTACATTTATTTCTCTTTACCTTTTTGCTATCTTGGCTTACATGACACCCTCTTTTCTGCTCTGCCAGGTAGCTCTTAACCTTAAAGCTGATATTGCATACATGGACATATTAGGTAAACGTGGCCATTTGTAATTCAACTTAAGTTAATAACCAAGTAGGCCATATAGATGATGCAACAAATGCTTAGGTTTATTGAAATCCCAAATTGTGACGTAAGACCAATCAGAATTAAGTATTGCGGTGGCTTAGCAACAAAAACAGAAAAAAAACAATGATTTTATTCTTAAATTTTTTCTTCTGGCTTTAACTCTCGAAGAGGGTAGACGTGTTTTCGGTAAAAGACTTCTTGTAACTACGAGAAGTTATTGGAGTCCATCATTTATGAACGTTTAGTAAACGTTTAAAATATACATCGAAGACGCGACGCTATGATAAATAATTTAAGTAAGAAACCGTTGCATCATTTATAAATAAAAGGAGAAAATTAAAATATAGTAAAAGGCTATATACATCAGCGGAAAAAGTCGCATGTCAAGAAGAAAATGATGTCGAGAAATATAATTCCAAGTAAAGTGAAACGGTGTAAATTATTTCATTCCATAGTTGCCCCAAACTGAAATCCCTTTTGTATTGATACCACGCCTGAGAAGTTTTACATCTCATCGCTCGCCGCAGCTGCCGGAGAGAGGATTTATAGAAATCTTCGAGAACCTCATCTTCACGGCTTTTAGACGAAAGGTTCATCGCTTCTACATCAAGGTAAGTTTGCCTTCTACATGCGTCGCCACACCGAGGGAGCGCGAAACTTTTGCACGTGTGGGGCGTAGACCTCACGAAGGGGCGAATCCAACTTCAGATATGTCACCGCATCGTGTGATATAAATCCAACCCATAAGGAGGGGAACCGCTCCAACCTCCATGTCTCCTTGTTACTTAATTAGCCCCTTTCCTCCCCCCCCCCCACCGCCACCATCTTCCTTTCTTATATACTTGTCATTTCTTGTCTATTTTTCTTTTACTTTCTGTAAGAACTCACCAATACTTCTTACCTTCTTTTCCTCCTTTCCCGTTATCATTTTATAGCTACTATCTTCTTCTCTACTGTCTCCCATTTTTCCTCCCAAACCTGTTTTCTCCACATTGCAACCTCCTCGTATTCTGTTACGTAGTGTTCTATGCTTTCTTTTCCGCCACACAATTCACAAATTCCCTTTTCCCTACCTCTTGTCCCTCTTAGAAATATTATTCCTGTTCTCATACATGCTAGCCCTTCTCTCTCTTGTCTATTGCAGTAATATACATATGCTTCTCGTCCCCAATTTATTTTTAGTTGTTTGTAAAATTGTAATGGTTTCATATTTTCTAGAGTTTCCCATATTTCCTGTCTTTCTATATCTTCTATTCTGCATTGTACTAATTTACCCACATCGCATGTATTCCTTTCCTCTAATCTCCATATATCTTCCATTGTTATTTCTTTCCATAATTCCTCCTATTTCTGACCACCAACTATTTGAGTTCGTTAATCTTTGTTTCTGTCTCATGCATAATTTCATAATTTCCTCTTCCTCTTTGGCCAAACACCTATACCAAAATTTTATTATTCTTTCCATTATTATTCCATGTCTTCCTGTCTTTCCTAATTCTACTAAAGCTACTTCCCTACTTGGTAAGCCCAGTAGCTCTTTACAAAACCTTCTGTAGTTTTGGTCCACCGTTTTGTTTACCTCTGCGTCCCGTTCCCCCAGATCTCCACTGCATACAGCATTTTGGATTCAACTAGTGCTTCATACATTCTTTCTAACCACTTGGTTGTCATTTATAGCTTATATTTGCATTTTCTTATCCCATTCATTGCCGCCCTTCTTTTGTTTCAATTTTTCTCCTGTGTGGTTGGCGGGCTCTGATGAATAGAGGAGTTAAACAAGGAGATAGTCTCAGCCCACTCTAATTTATTATTGTGATGGATGAAATATGGAAAATTTGCAAAAGAAGAACAGCAAGAACTATGATAGGATATAGAAATTTAAGATCAGTTTGGGCACAATCGTTGATATATGCTGATGACAACATATTAATAGCAAATAGTAATAATAATTTACAATTAGCGCTAAATGAATGGAAAGATGGATTAAGTAGAAAAGGTTTACAATTAAACATACCCAAAAGTAAAACCATGTATATAGGAAGGAAAGAAGAATAAGTTAAAATTAAATTTAGACAGTTATGAATACCTGGGTACAATTATAAATAAGCATAGAAAAATAGAGCAGGAAATTTTAAACAGAATAAGAAAGGCCAATTCGGTCTACTATCAGATTAATAATACTATTGTAGGAAAAAAGGAAATAACAAAAGATACAAACATTATGGTATTTATAACAATAATACTACCAATTCTATTATATGGAGCAGAGAGCTGGACTCTCCTACAGAAACAAGAAAGCAAAATAACAGATATGGAAATGAGATATTTAAGACGAGCTGTGGGGAAGACAAGAAGAGATATGATTAGAAATGTAACAATAAGGGAAGAGTTGGGTACACACTCCGTTAAAGAAATATTGGAAAAAAGACAACTTAAATGGTATGGACACGTACTCCGCATGTCAGAAGAAAGAAAACCCAAACAATATTTAGAAGCAACACCAGAAGGTAAAAGAATTAGGGGAAGGCCACGCATGTTGTATCAGGAATACATTGAGAAGTTGGGGAAGGATAGAGGGAAAACCATGACAGCAATGAAGAGAATGATGATGGACCGAGAAAAGTGGAGGAAATGGGTAGAAGAGGCTTGTACTCCACGCTTAACAGCACAAAGGAGTTAGAGAAAGAAGAGGAAGAAGAAGAAGCAGAAGAAGAAGAGGAAGAAGAAGAGGAAGAAGAAGAAGAATAGGAAGAAGAATAGGAAGAAGAGGAAGAAGAAGAGGAAGAAGAAGAGGAGGAGGAAGAGGGGGAAGAGGTGGAGGAAGAGGAGGAGGAAGAGGAGGAAGAGGAGGAGGAGGAGGAGGAGGAGGAGGAGGAGGAGGAAGAGGAGGAAGAGGAAGAGGAAGAGGAGGAAGAGGAGGAGGAAGAGGAGGAGGAAGAGGAGGAGGAAGAGGAGGAGGAAGAGGAGGAGGAGAAAGAGGAGGAGGAGGACGAGGACGAGGAAGAGGACGAGGACGAGGAAGAGGACGAGGACGAGGAAGAGGACGAGGACGAGGAAGAGGACGAGGACGAGGAAGAGGACGAGGACGAGGAAGAGGACGAGGAAGAGGACGAGGAAGAGGACGAGGACGAGGAAGAGGACGAGGAAGAGGACGAGGAAGAGGACGAGGAAGAGGACGAGGAAGAGGACGAGGAAGAGGACGAGGAAGAGGACGAGGAAGAGGAGGAGGAGGAGGAGGAGGAGGAGGAGGAGGAGGAGGAGGAGGAGGAGGAGGAGGAGGAGGAGGAGGAGGAGGAGGAGGAGGAGGAGGAGGAGGAGGAGGAGGAGGAGGAGGAGGAGGAGGAGGAGGAGGAGGAGGAGGAGGAGGAGGAGGAGGAGGAGGAGGAGGAGGAGGAGGAGGAGGAGGAGGAGGAGGAGGAGGAGGAGGAGGAGGAGGAGGAGGAGGAGGAGGAGGAGGAGGAGGAGGAGGAGGAGGAGGAGGAGGAGGAGGAGGAGGAGGAGGAGGAGGAGGAGGAGGAGGAGGAGGAGGAGGAGGAGGAGGAGGAGGAAGAGGAAGAAGAAGAGGAGGAAGTGGTTTGCGGGCAAAGTAGTGAAGCTTTAAAATGAATAGTGTGGATTAGTTATTGAAAACTCCATTTCATTCGTTAAAGGTAGAAGATAAACTTGAAATTAGACGATTAGGTGCACATCAACCGAATAATGTTACATTTACGTAACAAGATGGCATGAAACTGAGTACTCTCTGTAACAGTTTAGCAAGAAATCGTGCTTTACAATATTTTGAATCAGCTGTGTCTGAATTTCATGAGAACAATAGAAGATACGAGATTGATGATAACTTCACTCCTTCCTCAAGAAAGTGACCAAATTACTGTTCTGAAGTGAATCTGAATTCAGATTGCAAAGAAGCTGTGGCATAGTTAAACAAATGAAATGACGATTCCAACAGTCTGATATATTCAATACTTTCGCAGTTATTGATCCAAAGAAATTGATTGTATTCAGAGAAAGTTTTCCTGCTGACTGTGAGAAAATTTGTATCAAATACAATCCCATTTATCTCCTAGAAAACGTTAAAAAAAAGAAGTGAGTTATAATGATACATCCAAAGATATCCCATCAGTAAGTGAAATTTTCTTTTTTTTTTTCCCATAGCATACCATACCTTAGTTAATATAAGGTCGAAAAAATCTACCAGGGCAATCCACACAGAGTGAAGGCTGACCCCCCCCCCCTCTAATGACCAGGGTGTTACCGAGCTGTCCCAAAAAGGGCGCCCAGCGCCTCCGTGGGGCTTTCCACAGGGCAAGACCTAGAGACTAACAAGCCCCCCATCTGGTCCTGTGGACTCAAGACGGGATGGAAGTGGTTACGCCACTTACGCGCGCCAACCCCAAAGGGGAAGGCTACCGATTAACCTCGGTAGGGCCGCCTGGTGATCTAACACACCTTCTACTAGCTATGCAGGCTAGTACGCGGGAATACATGGCTTCTCTCAACCCCGTCCGGAGACGTACCCGATCTCCCACGCGTATCGGGAACCACTTCCCCCTCGAGTCCAACCCAATCCGAACAGGGAGGGGCTCGAATGTTAGGCCCAAGGTTCCTCTAGTACCGTCAGAGGTATCACGAGTGATAGAGGTCCGCAGCGCCCGCACCACGGCAGCTGTATGGGACGGACCCCCTGCCCTACGGGGAGTCAACCAACTGAAAGGGCGATTCCGACAGCCTCATATATTCAATACTTTTGCAGTTATTATCCAAAGAAATTTATTGCATTCAGAGAAAATTTCCCTGCTGACTGTGAGAAAATTTGCTTCAAATACAATCCCTTTATCTCCTAGAAAAGGTTAAAAAGAAAGAAGTAAGTGGTTCATCATAATAATACATTCAAAGATATCCCTTCAGTCAGTAGATTTTCTTTTTTTCCATACAATACCTAAGTTAATCATTCAAAATATTACACAAGCGTTTACATCTTCACGCTTACGAAATTCAGAAATTTTCCCTGATCGGTGGATTGGTAGTGCCGGCCCTATTCCATGGTCTCCTAGAAGCTCTGACTTGACACCCCTAGACTTTTTTATGGTGATACGTCAAAAACATTGTGTACAGTAATGTGATCAGAGATCTGTAACATTTAAGGCACAGGATCACCAACAATCACACCTGAGAGGATCCAGCGCTGTTGAACCGAAATCGACTATAGGCTTGATGCTTGCAGAGCAAACAATGGAGCGTACATAGAAACATTCTAAGGTAAAAAAAAAAAAAAGTGGATGAATCGAACAAAAAAATACTTGTTTTACTATCTCAAATACTTCCTGAGCTATGATTTTCTTTTAAATGACCCTGTAGCAGTGTAGTTTCTCCATATGCTATTTTTTTATTTTGGGATTTCGTTCACGAAACCACGAAAAGGTTAAAATAAATTCACTCACTTAATTCATGTGTAAAATCTGCAGCTCTCGTTATTTTAATATTGTCGCGAACCCATTGTTGCGGCCGGCAAGCGCAAAGAGACAGATAGTGCATCGCGGAGATAAAAGCTTGCCGAAACAGATAAAGAAAGAGACAGCTGACTGAAATGTTCGCTTTCTTGTTTGTTACAGAACATTCGATTAATTTCTAGAACAATGAGTAGAGGTATAACAAGAAGCCGAGGTTAGTTGTCAGGAGACAGTCCTGATCGGAACTGATAATCGTGTGCCTGCAGCTGTGATTTGAAAGTGAACTCTTTTGTTTGTGGTCGAATGGCAGACGACCTTGAAGGTTGTATTTGTGTATGTTATGTAATTCGGCTGCTCAGGGCTGTACAAAAAGTGTCTTTCTACGGAAATAAAGAGCATTTTTAAATTCTGCAAATTGGACTTTTAATTTTAAGAACCCAAAAAGTCACAATATGTATATAAGTACTTCCCAAACGTTCATGAATAATAAGAATGTGTAACAACTCTACCAACCATAAAATTCTTAGTGTGGGAATATGACTGTTCAGTTTATCTCGGTATATTTACTGAGCTTATTACATACTGCTTGGACTAAATCACATTTTACATAATGTTGCGTTGTTAAAACGGAATCCTAGATACAACATTGTAGTTCTTCTAGTCTGCTTTTGTATACAGTTATCCGCCCAAAGTTTTTGTGCACCTATATCTATTTTTAAAAAACCTATATCTCATTTTCCGTTTTCACAAAATACATAGTTGTTAAGTATTGCTCAAAAGTGTGACAATATACATGTAAATGACGTGTTTTAATATGCAGCATGCATAATAAACCTGTTTGATTGCATATGTTGGTTAATATTACGTTAGCTACGATAAACTATAAAATGTAGATCTATTTTAGGAGCGAAAATATTCTGTATACACAACCTTGAAATTGTAAATAGAAGACTTTAAAGGAGATAACCTAAAACCTGCGCAAAATAAATAGTACTTTATCTTGAAATGCTTCCATTAGTTGAGTTTCAGCATCAATTTCCAAAATAGGCATAATATTAAACATAATCTATTTGTTTCCCACACAGAACGAACATACGACAAGAAATTTAATTTCCTTTATAAATTTAGATCTGGTTTCTCCATATTCTTAATGCTGTTTATTGAGTTCTATGAGACATTAATCAACGTCTTTTCATTAACAGGTTCCAACACTTCGTTTGAAAATTCATAAAAATGCCCTTGGAAAATCTTAGCGTTATAAAATTATCATACGCCTATTATTCATTATTATTTTAATTATATAAAAATGTAGAAATAGAACTGTCGTAATTATTTACTACGTCGCATTGCATTTGAAAAACCAAATACATCACAGCACATTTTCAATTTCCCGCGGTTTCATGTGACCATAAAATGCTAAAAATTAATTAAGATTTCAGAAATGTGGTGCAGTTATAAAATGTAAAGTAATACGATGTATTTGAGCATTAGGTATACGTCTTACGATTAACGCTAAAATATGTACATATCTAAGAAAATTAATCTTAAAAGCAAAACGACAATAAGAGGAAATTTAATGTATAATGTGGTAATCTTGTTTGTTACCGAAGATTACATTATAAATTAAAATAATAAAAATGGCGTTTTTGCCATTCTTTTCTATAATTTATTAGTTTTTCATCAGGATTTGTCGCTTTCGAAATGTCGCTATCTACGTGTGTGTATTTGCAGTGCTTCGTTTTTCATATAAAAATATTTGACAACCATTCATCACAATGCACCGCATACTTTATTGCTTATGTTAAAACCTTAAAATCATAACCCTTTTACATAACCTGCAGTGGTATTATCAAACAAGCAGTGATCCGGTCCAACTATAACCTGAATAATAATAATTATTATTATTATTGCTAGTTGAATTGTGTGTGTTAGTTTAATTTGTATTATTATTGTTGTTGTAGCCGTGCGCAACAGTGTGTTAAAAGCCAAACAAGGCTGTATATGTTATGTGCTGGCCACTTGCGGTATTTACCGAGTGTAAAAAATGCGTCCTGATTGACAACAAAGATATAAAATGCTGTCAAATTCGTAACTGGAAATGCCTTATGCCCATTCAAAAAATGGTAGTGCAACTGACAATTAATAGATGCTTCTCCCGCGTACTTTCCTCCTGCCAATAACAAACGATAGCCGCGATAATACAATTTAATAAAACTAAAAACTACAACGGTACAAACAAAGAAATGTGCTGCATTAACTCTAAAATGCATAATTCGAGGTCATTATATGCAGCTTTCAATGCAATTACTAAGGCAATATTCTGTATTTTAAAATGCAAATCAACTTTGCTTTAAGCAATTAGAACGTTTTTTAAACCTGAAAATAATCAACAGTGATGAATTTGCGGAGAGATAATATTTACATTTGTTTTCCCATTGTTGAAGTTAAGGTGGAGAAAGTATATAAGACTATGAGCAGATATAATAGCAATAAATACCATGCATGTGTTTCACTCAGTCAGGTAGCAAAATCATAACCTATAAATACTTACAATGAAGTATGTTTACTGCCCTGTGATAAAAGCCAGCCTTAGAACAGTGGGATTAACAACTTGAAGGCTTTTTAACCTTAGGTATGTATTATTAGATAATTACCGGCTAAGAAAAGACAGATAAGTGCATACATCAGTGTCATGCCCCACAATCATAACCTGTAAGAAACAACTTAACCTTACCCTTTTGCATACAATTTGATGAGTAATTAAACAGCAGAAATTATGGAAAAGTTAAAGATAAGACTGACCATTATAATTATTCCATACATTTAGAGATTTAAATTAAGAAAAGATAGGAATTTTATAAAAGGTTATTTGAAGCTAGCCTTTGAGAGCAGCACATAATTTACAGTTAATTAACCCATTAATGCCCAGCAGTATATTTATAGACAGCTCCATATTTATTTATTTACTTATTTTACATGAATTTTCAAGAGTTATTTTCACTATGTACATCTTCATTGAAGTTATTTGATCATGTGAACACATCGTCTTTTAAAAATTTGCATACTGTGTAGTTTATTCATTTACAATAGTAAGGTACTAACAACTGCAGCATGTGTGAAAGTATATTATTGCATTTTCCTTGTTACGTTTCCCTTCCAGATTTCTGTAATATCACAAACTGTTGATAAAGGTTCATATTAGTGAATCTGCAGCTGTAAGCAATTGTTATGCAGAGAATATGAGCTGACAGTTGAGCGATATTTTACAGACCAGATGATTTTGGGGCACTATGCAAATAGAAAGGCAAACAAATACTTTGGTGACATTCTGTATGCCAAACTAAAACATTAGACATCTTTTTTATTTTGACCAAAATTGAAAAAACGTTGGACATTACTGAGTTAAAAAGAATGTAGTGTTCACCGCAAAACTACGTGTGAAAGAAATAAAAGGTATTGTAATAAAACCTTCAAGGAATAAGATAACAGAAAATTGAATATTAAAATTGTATGTGACTTTAAGAATAATATAATTTGGATACCCAAATAGCCTTCCATTTTGCATACCTATCCAAGATCAATTCCTGGTTCATAGACACTATGTTTATTTCTCTCTCCATAAATAAGAAATTTGTTTCAGCAATGCATATTACAAGAATATGGCACAGAATATTACAATTTTACTATTATTACTATTTATCTTTTATAGAGAAATGCAATAAAAAATTCAAAATTTATAGCATTTCTCTATAAAAGATAAAATTCCTATTAATAAAAAATATGGTATCTATCAGTTTAATTGTTTCGATTGTGATAAAGTTTATATTGGAAAGACAAAACGTAATTTAGAAATCAGAATAAAGGAACATTTTCATAACATTAAGTATAAACAAACTCATAAATCGGCCGTAAAAGATCATTTTTGGTCATTTAACCATGAAATAAATCCAGAAGTTAAATTATTAAAACAATTAAATGGTCCGATAGATTTAATGGTTTGGGAAAAGATATTTATTTTAAAAAACAAACATTGTGTAATGAATTTTGAAATACCAGTAGTCGATTGTTTATAAATTTGTTTTATTTTCAGACTTTGGTAGTACTAACAAGAGCATATCAACATCTAGTGTTAGTAACGATGGCGACAGCTTTGTTTCCAGCTGAACATGTGTGTAAGTTTACATGAAATCGCAATCCTGGAGAATTTATAAGAATTATCAGCATTAAGATAAGTGAGGTTTTAAGTTACTAATCATTATATTTGTAAATATTATATTTGTTTGCAAACCTGTGAATTATTACTGATACATCAGTGTCACCAGTGTGCTGGAATTTTGACCTGCAGCACTTCTTTTACTCATGTGGACTGTTTCTTTTAAGCACACAATACGATTGTATTTATGCCGCAACTCTGTTATCACTTGAGCCAATTGATCCATCCAGACCTGAGAAAATGATTATTCAGGTAACTCGACTGAATCTTAGGAACTAGGAAACTTAAAATATTAGAGTTGTTGCAGTCAGGTATTTCTTTCTGGAAAGGATTGAGCATTTTTAGCAACATTTGCTATGCAGTAATAACTGATTACAGACTAGCATTGTAATTTACATTATAAAGTTTGCATTGTTATTGTTTTAAAGCATTTATCTTTCCAAACCTTCCCCTACACAAGGCTAGTCTGAAAGGACAGTCAATTTCTATTAATTGACTTAAGAGCCTGTGACTTAAAGTACTTACACTTTGTAAGTCACCATTAAGGTAGTTGCCACGTATGAGAACTCCGTGGTTTAAAAAATGTGAGTCAGAGAATTTAATGTTATGCGAGCATGTTGCCATGGTAGCTCAGTGGTTAAAAAGCAACTGGACGAAGACCAGGAGACCTATGGTTCAAATCCCTGCTATGGTACCTTTCCATTTATATGGTGTTACACGTTCTAAAATTTGCTCCTTTTAAGTGCTTCTATTTTCATAGTTAAAACTACGAGGGCTGTTCAATAAAGAATGATCATAACTTTTTGTGGTCATTTTTCGCACTAAATTTCAATCTTATTATATTCTGTTAGCTTAATGTGAAACAAACACTCTGTAGTAGTTTCATTGTTGGTACTCCTGGTTCCTGCCTGTGAGAACTAGGTAAGTTCAGACACGTTCAGTATCGCCTACCACTGCAATGGAGGTAACACGCGAGGAACAATATGCAGCTTTGAAATTCCATTTTCGTCTCAACAAATCTTCAGTTGAGGCCTATACAATGTTACAGGAGGCCTATGGAGAGTCTGTTCTCCCTACAGCACAGCTCGAAGGTGGTTTAAAATGTTTCAAGAGGGAAGACAATCAATTTCAAAGGAAGGTGGACCCGGTGCTCCAGTTACTGCTCTTACGGAAGAAAACATCAACACCGCTGCTGCCATTGTGACACAGGATCGACGAATTACCTTAAGATCACTTTCTGAAATACTGAACGTTTCATTGGGTGCCACCCACACGTTGGTGACAGAAACATTACACATGAGACGTGTTTGTGCACGATGGGTTCCAAGACTGCTGATTCCCGAACGAAAGGACATTCGCATGCAGATCTACATGCTGTTAAAGTTGATGTTAGAGGAAGATCCGAAGTTTCTTTCAAACGTAATCACTGCTGAAGAAACTTGCCTACATCATTTTGATCCTGAGAGCAAACAGCAAAGCTCAGTGTGGAAATCTCCTTCATCACCAACCCTCAAAAAAGCAAAAGTGGTTGCTTCAGTTGGGAAAGTTATGGTCATCTCATTCTTTGATATTCATGGAATGGTTTATCAGCATGTTGTACCTGTACACACATCAGTAACTGGACAATACAATGTCCTGAAAATATTGCAAGTCCATATCAGGCGCAAAAGACCACATTTCCGGAAGCAGGTTGGATAATGTTTGGCCGCATATTGCCAATGTAGTTGCTGAATATCTTGCAAAAATGAATGTGAAGTACATCCCTCACCCTCTCTTTAGTCCGGATTTAGCCCCATGTTACTTTTTTCTATTCCCTAACTTGAAGAAACGTCTTCGTGGGAGACATTATGCATCATTAGATGCAGTGGTGAAGGCTGCAGAGGCAATTTTGAAGGATCTGTCAAAAAATGGTTTCCAGCATGTCTCTGAAGACTGGTAGAAACACTGGGATAAGTGCATCATATTCAGGAGAGACTATTTTGAGAAGGACCATCAAAATTATGAGGCTGAGTAAAGGTACGTTGTCAAAAAAATAATTGTGATCATTATTAATTTTTAGATGAGTCGTATTTATTACACATCTGCTTCACTTTAGTACCTATTTTATTTCTCAAAATAGGTACGAAAGTGAAGCAGATGTGTAATAAATACGACTCATCTAAAAATTAATAATTTTTTGCTTCACTGTGGTGTTCCAATACAGTTAAATCTCGATATATAGATGAATTGTGATCATTCTTTACTAAACAGCCCTCGTATATATAACTTATAACTTATTTCCAATAGGATAACTTGCATAATATTTACATTTGACTTGTGAACGTATTTCAACGTGGCACTGGTCTACATGCAACCCATTGTTAGCATCTGAGTTTGTATAGACTGGCAGAACAGAACATGCATTTCTACATTTACTGCTATATAAAATGTACGCACATTGTATGTGCCTTAATTATTTATATGTTTTCAGTATTAAATAAATATATTTACATTCAATATACAAAACTGACAAGTATTTTCACTAAAAATATGTTTGGCCTTCAAAAACGTTCACTGAACATTGCATAATACTATACATGCATATTTAACTTTTCAGTAAATAAAAATATTTTGTTTGAAAATTGTTCTTCCACACAAGTCATGTGTAGGCTAAAGTTCGGATAGGTAGAGTCAGACTGAAAAATTCAATGCCTTAGCAGGGATTTGAACTACCAATCTCCCAATCTGTCTGGTTGCTCTTAACGATTGTGCTATGATGGCAACGTTTCAGCATACATGCATAATGAGGGCATCAACGGCTTCTTCTGCCAACAAAAATTGATGTCCACGCAATTTATTCTTGATGTTTTGGAACAAAGAGAAGTCATTGGGTGCCAAATCAGGACTGTATAGCGGATGACCCATCAATTTGATTTTTTGAGCCTTCAAATATTCCGTTGTTAGACGACATGTGTGTGCTCACATTTTCTTGATGAACGATGCTACGGTTCTTGTTAGTTTTCCTTACTTCACCAAAGACTTCCGGCAAACAAATGGTTGTGTACCTTCGGCATTGACCGTTTTACGTTGCTCTAAAGGCACTGCTGCCACATGGCCAGTTTTGCTGAAAAAGCAGGCAACTATTTGCTTCGAGGTGCTTTGACAATTAACAACTTTTATTGGATTTGCTTCATCTTGAAACACCCATACAGAAGACTGCTGTTTACGTTCTGGCTCATATGCACAGATGCATGTTTCATCACCTGTTACAATCTTGTCCGCCTTGGTAGCATAGACGGTAGCATGCCTGCCTCACATTCAAGAGGTCCCGAGTTTGAATCTCAGTCAGGGTGAGTTACCTGGATAAGGTTTTCCCTTATCTTCAAAGACCAATGTCGTGTAACTCTATGCTCTATGGACCCTGGGCTCATTTGAGCATCATTTCATTCATCGTCCAATATGACTGGATGTTGCACATTACAAAAAAAAAGTTATAATCTTATATGCATCTTTTCAGGAGGCATTGCCGTTGTATTTCTTGAGCATTTTTGTACACCAAACGACATGAGCATATTTTTGATATTGCATCAAATTATGTGGGATCCAATGCGAGCAAGCTTTTTCACAGCTAAATAATCATGCAATATTTTATATATGCTGGTAGACCTAATTTTAGTTTTGCCTCAATCTTATGACGATCTTGCATTATTAGTTTTCGCACAACAACTGATTTTGGATGACCTTCATGAGCTTCATCACTGGGCGAACAGCGGCCACAATTAAATTCATTATGCCAGCGTTTCACAGGATATAGCTTTGTCGCTAGATGTGGAAGTTAGTTGATCGATGCTCTCTTCTCTTGATAACCTACGTCAAAAGTCATTATAAATCAGGGCATGAAAATTTTCACAAATTATCGAGATTTAACTGTATTGGAACACCACAGTGAAGCGAAATAATTATTAATTTTTAGATGAGTCGTAGTTATTACACATCTGCTTCACCTGAAAACCTGGAAACTGAAGAGGACTGTACTCTACCTTTTTTGGACCTTAAAATCACAAAAAGCAATGAAAAACTAGAATTTGGTATCCATAGAAAAGCAACACACACAGATAATTACATCAAAGCAAATAGTTTCAACCCAATTCCACACAAACATGCCACCATCAACAGTTTCACACACAGATTAGTAAATCTACCTCTCAGCCAGCAAGAATAACAAAACGAATACCATCAAATCTTAAAAACTGCAATTAAAAATGGATATGGAAAAAACCTTGTAGATAAAAAACTAAAATCATTCAAACTTCAAAAGAGATTAAAACAGATCACAGCTCTCACACCAATAAAACAAGAAATTAGATTTGCTAAATTTACTTACCACCCCTGGGCCACAAAAACGTTCCAAAAAATATTCAAGAAATACAATATAACATTGGCACCAAAAAACAATTACAACATTAAAAACCTACTTCACAGTAATAATACTGATAAGATAAAACCAGAGGAAAAGTCAGGCATTTACAAGATTAAGTGTAAAGACTGTGAAAAAATTTACATAGGGAGGACAAAAAGAAACATAGGCACTAGAAAGAAAGAACACTTCAGGCACTTAAGATACAAAAATATTGATAAGTCCACAATAGCAGCTCATTTCTGGTCTGAAAATCATGAAATTGAAGATAGCACAGAATTACTAAAATACGTACAAAAACATAGTGAACTCGTCATATGGGAGAGAATATACATAGAAAAACATAAAAACCAACTAATGAACTTTGAAATCCCGCCAGAAGAGAATCCCACATTTAAGTTCATCACTAAATCAACAGATGGCAGCAGCAACTCCAGAATTACCCACACCACTGGATCAAGCTTTAGTCGCATAAGAGCAGAAGATGCAAACGATGATTTGCGAAACATGTACTCACAATAGGTACGAAGGTGAAGCAGATGTGTAATAAATACGACTTATCTAAAAATTAATAATTTCACAAATTAATTCCATTGATAGAGTCCACATGAAAAATTCAATGCCATGGCCGGGATTTGAACCATGGATCTCCTGGTTTCCATCAAGTTGCTCTTTCCCATTGAGCTACCATGGCCAATTTGCCGTCATGACATTAAATTCTCCAATTGACTCATATATTCCCCAGTAAACCACTAGGGGCTCTCGCATCCGAGATTCACTGTTTGTGACAACTTACTATGCAAGAGCCTCTAGTGGTTTACCGGGGAATATATGAGCCAATAGGAGAATTTAATGTCATGACGGCAAATTGGCCATGGTAGCTCAATGGGTAAGAACAACTGGACGGAAACCAGGAGATTCGTGGTTCAAATCCCGGCCATGGCATTGAATTTTTCATGTTGACTCTATCAGTCCAGTACCTTAGCCTGTATACGGCTAGTGTGAAGAAATAAATAAATTCCGTCAATTAACTTAAGTTAATTCCATGTTTTTGTTCAGACAATTTTCAAGTTAATGTAAACAAAACAAATGACGCTCTATTGACAAAATGTCTGAAGTAGATTATGGCCAACAATGTCAAACTTTCTATTGAAAATGTCAGATGGCACAATATTCAGGATTGCCAAGGCTCAAAATATAAATAGTGCCCCTCGTATGTGGCATATACCTATACAGCCTGGTTAGGCCGCACCATGGCTCAGTGGTTAGACCGCTTGGCTCTCACCAAGGCGGCCCGGGTTCGATTCCAGGCGACTGCAAAGTGAGATTTGTGGTGGACAACACGGTGCTGGGGCGGGTTTTCTCTGGGCCCTCCGGTTTCCCCCGCCATCTCATTCCACCGGTGCTCCATCTTCATCTCATGTATCATCAGTGTCACCGCCTGCAGTGCCGTATGTAGTAAAAGCGGGCGTTAAACACTACACATTTCAGTTTACACAGCCTGGCACGGTCTATCTTTCCACTCTCTCTCTCTTTTTTTATTGTAATTTACGTCCTCCAACGTTAAGTCATATCAGACGATAAATGTAAGGGTAAAATGATTCCCAAATGAGCCTGGGGTCCAGGGAGCTAAGAGTTATCCAACATTCGTCTTTTAGACTAAGGGAAAACCCCAGAAAAAACGTTATCCAGGTAACTCACTCTGACCGAGATTTGAACTCGTGAGGCAGATATGCTACCATGTACACTACCAAGGCGTGCATTCCACTCATTTTGAAAAATTAATAGTGCCACACTATTCCATTCTGCATTTATTTTGGTTTTGATATGTTTCAGCTTAAACTTGTTTCCAGAAGTATTGAAAATTAATGCAATACAACGTACTAGTGTACTAATATTAATTATAGTGTGTTTCTCTTTTGTTAAGCAGCCAGAGCAAAGGAGAACAGAAACAATTTACATTAGACATTAGTGGCGATGAGTGGCCCTTGGAATTACAATGGGCAGCCTGAACCAGAAACACAGCCATTGAACATGGCCCTCTTTCTGTTACAGCAGGAACTTGCAGTAAGTTGATGACATCCATATGGAAGTTATTAATACAGTTGTAACTCAGTTATATGTTGTTGCAAAAATATGTTAAATATTTTAAATACAAACTTTGACATTTTACCCATACAGAAGATGTGAAATTTTTGTAGTTAATGGTAGACAAATTATTTTAGCTATATCACACCAAAATTCTTCAGGGGTTTTTTTATTTAATAAAAGCTTTAAAAGAATTCTTGTCCCTGACACAAGGACAGTTCAATAAGTAGCTGTATAATTAAATATTACACTATGATTTTGGATAGAGTCAAACTGAAAAATTCAATGCTACAGCCAGGATTTAAACCAAGAGTTTATATGGGATTGGGATTTCATCACGGAGGGGATTCAGTACATAGGTAACCATGCTGGGCCCATTGTTCCTATGCCCCCAAGGAGGGGCACCCCCAGGAAGAAGGATAAGGCGAAGAAGACAGAGGGCAGCCGACCCAAGGAGCTACGACAGTACAGAGGGCAGGGTCCCTGCAGTGTACTTGGATAGAGTCTTCTCCCGACAGCCCAGGACAACGAACTCACTCCCCCACAGCAGGACGGCAACGAGCCCAGCAGCCGAGCCCTAAAGGTCCCAGGCAGGCGATCCGAGCCCCAAAGGTCCCTGGATAGCGGTCCCGAAATGGTCCCAGCAAAGGAGCTGAGGCTGGCAACCATCCTACCGGAGGAGGAAGTAGTTTTCCTTAGAGCATATCATCCTGCCATGCACCGCCGAGACACCCGCCGACACTCCCGCCGACACTTCTACCCTGAAAGAGACTACCAGATGAGAGACGATATGAAATGTTAATGGAGATGAAATGGAGGGACAGGAAATTCAGGGGATTTATTAACATGTAATTCGCTTAGCGACCCGGGAAAACCACCGAAAAATCCCATGGGTCAGGTAGGTCAGCCACGGGAATCAAACCCGAGCCTCCTGAATGCGGACCACAGACGAAACCGCCTGAGCCATCCTGCTTGCTAAGAGCTTATATGAGTCAGTTGGAGAATTTAATGTCATGATGATACGTTGACCATGGTAGCTCAATAGGTAAGAGCGACTGGACGGAAACCAGGAGATTCGTGCTTCAAATCCCGGCCGTGGCATTGAATTTTTCAGTTTGACTCTATCTATCCAAAACCTTAGCCTATACATGGCTAGTGTGAAGCAACAACAATCAACTTAACTTAATTAACTTAAATTGTACTATGAGTTGACCGAGACACACTGTACTTCACATACCACAAATTTTCTTACAACACGTTTCGCCTCCACTTGAATCTGTTATCAAGAAGTTGTTGACTGTCTCGAACCTAGGTATTCAAGCTGATGATGGTCCAAACTTTAGGAACATCAAGCAAAAAGAAATGGATAAATCCACAGTAGCCATAACCACAACATAGAACATAAAATCAACTACTAAATTCAGTTCACATGAATCAAGAATTGAACATCTGGGAAAACATATATATAAAGAATTTCAAAACACATTTAATGAATTTTGACATTCCATCAGAAGAAAATATTTTACTTAACCTCATTGGATCGCCACCAGATGTCTCATCTCCACAGAACCATGATCAACTGGAACACCAAAGTTCTAGCCAGTCGACAGTTGCCTTCTTCTGTAATTGATTTATAACTTCCGTCATTGTCGATTTGCAGCCAGTTATCAATGTTTTCTTCATCAACAATGGAACAGCCATCAATATTTTTAAAAATGTTAATAATATATTCTTCCATACTTATTTTATCTGGCAAGTCACACACAACAGAACACAACTTTTTCCATGTCTTTGTCAAAGTTTCTCTTCCAAGCAGGTCCCAAACAGTTAGGGTAAGTGCAGTGATTTTGCCTGATGGTAAGAGAATTTGTGTAATGCACCTAATGAGAATACAATTTTCTGTCTGTAAAACAAGTCTTCGTTTAATATGCTAAACTCTTTTTTTTTTCTTTCAAAACTGGCTGGACGTCCGGGTTAACAAAGTTTTACTGCACAACGATCTTTCCAAAACTAATGCGTCCTATTTTTATTCATGAAAACTACAGGAGATGCATAAATCACAATAGCAAACTATCACTATTTCAGCTACAGACTCTCATTCTTCCATATAGTCACCATGATTCATTATGCACTTTTGCCAATGATGAAAATTCTGAACCAACTGAAGTTAACCACTTCCTTACAGCTTTGACAACACCATCTCAGTCATGAAAAAGGACCATATAGTTCATCTACCAGAGGCCCAAAGAGATGAAGTCCAAATGTGCTAAATTGGGACTGTATAGTGGATGTGGTAAGACAGCCCAGCCAAGTTTTGCAGTGAGTTGTGTGGTGTGGGTCTTGGTGTTATGTTGCAAGTGGAAGTTGGCCTTCTTCTCTGGCATTACTCTGGAAATCAGCTTAGTCAGCGTCGTCTTGTAGCATGCTGAATTGACAGTTGCTCCAGGCTCCAGGACATCCATAAGAACCACACCTGGCAATTCCAGAAGACTGTTTGCATCACTTTGCCTGAAGATGGCTGTGTCTTGAACCTCTTCTTTGATGGAGAATTTGCATATCGCCAATTCATGTACTGTCTTTTGGATTCCAGTTCATAGTGGTGACACCACATCTAATCTCTGGTGTCAATGCTATTCATTGTCATCTTCAGCTTCATATCATTCAGCAGGTCCCAACAAACTTCTATTTGATTAACTTTAAAGAGAGTCGATTAAAGACACTAGACAACACTTACTTTTAAATTTTTCCGGAACTAGTTTCAGAGGCTTTGCCTCTATCATCGGCCGGCTCTCGACTTCCAAGAAAGTAATTGTTCTATTTGATGTTGCACAAATATAACTATTTGTAACAAAAGTCACTTATCTTAAGAAAATTATGTAAATTTTTTTTATTAATTGACATCGATTTCATGAACATTTGATCACATCGTCAGTCAACACACTTCGTCATCAAGGATACAGGTTTACTATGTTGCTATGTTTTTTCAGAATGACCAAAATCTGAAAGCGAAACAAACCTAAAAACAGAATCAACTACTGGTATTATTTCAAAATTCATTACGCTATATCGAGATTTAACTGTATTGGAACACCACGGTGAAGCAAAATAATTATTAGTTGTTAAATGAGTCGTATTTATTACTCATCTGCTTCACTTTCGTACCTATTTTGAGGACATATTTCGCAAATCATCGTTTGCATCTTCTGCTCTTATGCGACTAAAGCTTAATCCAGTGGTGGTGGGTGTGGGTAAGTTCGTCTCTAAATCAACAGATGGCAGCAGCAACTCCAGAATTACCCACACCCACCACACCACTGGATCAAGCTTTAGTCGAATAAGAGCAGAAGATGCAAACGATGATTTGTGAAACATGTCCTCAAAATAGGTACGAAAGTGAAGCAGTTGTGTAATAAATACGACTCATCTAAAAATTAATAATTATTACGCTATGTTTATTTTTTAAAATAAATATCTTTTCCCAAACCATTAAATCTATCTGACCATTTAATTGTTTTAATAATTTAACTTCAGGATTTATTTCATGGTTAAATGACCAAAAATGATTTGCTACAGCCTATTTATCAGTTTGTTTATACTTAATGTTATGAAAATGTTCTTTCATTCTGGTTTCCAAATTACATTTTGTCTTTCCAATATAAACCTGACCACAATCTAAACAATTAAATTGATAAATACCATATTTTTTATTATTAGGAATTTTATCTTTTTTAGAGAAATGTAGCAAATTTTTAATACTATATTTATTTTAAGAAAAAAAAAAAAAAAAAAATTGAAAATGTTTATTAACTCAAGGATGGTAATTAAATTTTTTAAAATAATCGTCCTTTATTTTTTTAAGGGTAGAAACATCATAAACAGTTTTTTGATATTTAAATTTTTCAATCTTCTTTTGTGTAGTCTTTATTAAAACCATTAATTAAAGCAATATTAATAATATGTTTATATGTTTCTTTAAGAGTTTGATTTATAGATCAATAAATATATCCCTGAATAAAGAAGAATTTAATAAAGAATATAAACATATTATTAATACTGCTTTAATTAATGGTTTTAATAAAGACTTTATACAATAGAAAATTGAAAAATTTAAATATCAAAAAACTGTTAGTGATATTTCTACCCTTAAAAAAATAAAAGAGGATTATAATTTTAAAAAAATTTACTTACCATCCTTGGGTTAGTAAACATTTTCAAAAAATTTTTTTAGAGTTTGGTATAACTTTAGTTCCTCAAAATAAATATAGTATTAAAAATTTGTTACATTTTCTAAAAAAGATAAAATTCCTAATAATAAAAAATATGGTATTTATCAATTTAATTGTTTAGATTGTGATCAGGTTTATATTGGAAAGACAAAACGTAATTTGAAAACCAGAACGAAATAACATTTTCATAAGTTAAGTATAAACAAACTGATCAATCAGCCTTAGCAGATCATTTTTGGTCATTTAACCATGAAATAAATCCTGAAGTTAAATTATTAAAACAATAAACTGGTCCAATAGATTTAAAAGTTTGGGAAAAGATATTTATTTTAAAAAAATAAACATCACATAGTGAATTTTGAAATACCAGCAGTTGATTCTGTTTTTAGGTTTGTTTCGTTTTCAGATTTTGGTCATAGTAGGAAAACAGTAAGATAGTAACCTGTATCCTTGACGACAAAGTGTGTTGACTGACGATACGAGCAAATGTTTGTGAAATCAATCTCAATTAATAAGAAAAATTTACATCATTTTCTTAAGATAAGTGAAGTTTTTGTTACAAATAGTTATATGTGTATAATATTTTTTGCTTCACTGCAGCTAGCTTCAATTTCTACATAATTTCTATTTGATGATTTTTTTATTCTTCTGTTAGCATCAATAGGACCCATCTCGCACAGACTTTGCGATAACCAAGATGTTCCAACATTGTTTTCAAGGCATTACAGCCAACATTCAGGTTTGCACACAATTCTTTGGCCGTTATCAGTTATCCTCATCTTTGTGAGGGGTGACAGCTGTTCAAAGTTTGTTGGATCATGGCTTGTCATGCACACCCTTTTTAACCACTGTTAAAATGCTGTATCAGTTGCCTCACATTGCTCATGTCTAGTGTATCATCTTTATAGAGCTTTAGCACACGTTGATGGATTTCAATCAATACAATTTCTTCAGCAGTGAAGAATTCAATCACATCTCTGTTTTATATGCATGTCCATATCAGACTCCATTTTGGAACACTTCTCTGCTGGCACCAACTATCGCTGAACAATGAAATGACTTGCAAACGAAAGAGGAAGGTTCAAGTATTAGCACTACATTAACGACATCTGGCTCGGTTATCCAAATCAATACAAAGAAATAGAAGGCATTAGTTTCAGGGTGACCCTTATATATGTATGTACATGTGTGCATGATTGTGTGTAATACTGCAAAAGTTTTTGTTCTTTACCATCAGGAATTGGGATCCAGCGGTGCACCAAATAAACAACAAATTCCAGTACCACGAGAAGCTGAGCAGAGTGGGGAATGCCCTCCAAAGCACAACGAATCTTCAGAAGTACACATAAAAGAAGAACCTTACACTTATTCCCACATGAATTACCCATATCCTATGATGCCGTGCAATTTTAACATGGGTCCACAGATGTGGCCATTGCCACAACCTCCTCAGCATCTTCACAGGGTAGATCAGTCACTTCCTGAGTATACAGAGAAAACTCTTCTTAATTTGGTAAGTTGCTTATAAATAAATTTAATAACATTGAAGTTGTACAATGTTTTATAAAAGGTGAAGATGTCATACTTAGGTCTAATCTAAGATTCCAATGAGTAAGGACTATGATACAATGAAGCACAAAATTAATATAATTTTGAATCGAACTAATACTTAATGCTCCATTTATTGCTAGTATTTACCTAGAATGCATTTCGTTAGGATCTTCCTAACATCATTAGCTGTTGCCGACTAATGCACATTGGTTTGGTGACCTCATTGGAGGCGATAGGTGTGTCTCTGTCGGTATCTTGATGAACTTGAAGTTTGGGTTTTCTTCAAAGGTAGTGTTGAAATTAAACAATTTTCTTTCATATTTCTTTATGAAGATTTTTTCCCACGTGGTTAATGCAGCTGGATCTTGTACACATTTTAATAAGTGGATTTCTCGTTCTATATCATGATTCTCCTTCCAAAAATGGTATGCTACCACCGATTTATCTATTTCTTTGTTCCTGATGTTCCTAAAACGCTCTTTAAGCCTAATGTTCAAATTCCTTTTAGTTTTTCCAATGTAAAAGTTGTCACAGCCTTTGCAGTTTATCCGGTACACACCTGATTTTTTGTCTGTGGGTATCTCCTTTGTATTATGTGATTTCAAAAGGTGTTGTACACTAAATTTGTTCTGTGGGACCAAAGTAATATTGTGCTCTTTGAAGACTTTTTGGATAAGGTGTGTAGCTCTGGGCTAATATGTAAATTTTCTGTATGAAGTTTTATTGCTGATTGGGGAAAGAGTAGTAACTTGTTTGCATCTTTGTTGTCTTTTAAGTTTTTGAGAATTCAGCACTGAATCCATTGTATTCTGCAATGTGAATGATATTATTGCACTCTTTGATATATTCCATCTTGTTTAAAGGTACATTAACCAGCCTGTAAGTTAAACTGTTGATAACAGCATGCTTCAGTTGTCTTGGGTTATGTGCATCTGCTTTTATGCAATTTTCTGTGTGTGTTTCCTACTTGTGAATGCCAAGTTCTATAAAATCTTAACACCTTGCTTTGTTTTTCAGGATGACATAAAAGAAGAAATTTTAACAGTAAGATGCAGTCCTAATGATGCATACTCTAGCCAGACTCAGAAATGTGACAATTGCAATGGCAATTCACAGTCTCCAGAACACACGTGCAGAAATGACATGTGAGTATTATAAATTGCAATATTTCATGTCACCTTTGAGATATGGCACCTCTAATGTTGGAGATCACCTTGAAGGTTTACTAGGTTACTGAAATCAGACAAGTAGTTTTAATGTGCCTATGGGTAGCTTGCCATAGTAGTAAATATTGTATACATTCTTGATATTCTTGTTTCAAAGATTTACCAATCATTAAATATCCATATCAAATATATACTGTGTTCATTTTTATTCGTTATTTCCTGCTCTCTGATTGAGCAAGAATGACGTCATAGTTGACTGGTGAGTCTATCTTGGAATCATAGTGCCCTCTACGGAGAAGAAGCGGTAATTTTTGCAAAACAGTAAGCAAATTGGTTCTAGACGTTCTCGGGCTTTGAGCCAGGTAATAGTGATGTAGAACCATCGACGTTTCGGGAGTGTGCATCGCTCCCATCATCAGGATGATGAATGATCTCTTATGAGAGGAGAACACTGAACCGGGATGCCGGATTCCAGTTCAGTTCTGCTTGGAAACCTGCCTTGAAGTTGGAAATCGACCGGCTCAGAAAACACATTCTGCCGCTACACAGAGCCCCCAGCATAGAGGCGTTTTCCACGAGGTTGGCACTCCACCGTCCGACAGAAGCTATATATACTGGCCCTTCCAATTTTGCTTATCATTCATCATCCTGATGATGGGGAGCGATGCACACTCTCGAAACGTCGATGGCTCTACATCACTATACCTGGCTTGAAGCCCAAGAACGTCTAGAACATATACGTCGCCAGGAAAGCTTCAGATCATATTTCAGTAAGCAAATTATAGTGCTTTGAATGTGGTTGCACTGGTAACTAATACAACCAGCTTCCCCTGGATATGAACACACAGCCCGCGTCTTTATGGTTGAATGCTACTTTCTTACTGGTATTAAAATGAGTGCAACATATAAATATAGTTAAAACTGCCGCATAGGGGAGTTTATGCAATGCTATATCCATTATTCAGACAAGTCTCTCGGAGCGTAATGTTGTCAAGTGTCCAGGTACCGTCAAATTGACATACTTTTAGGTTAATTAATGGAAATTAATTATTCTTTCACACTGGCCGTGTGTAGGCTAAATTGTGGAAACGTAGAGTCAGACTGAAAAATTCAATGCCATAGCCGGGATTTGAACCACGGATCTTCTGGTTTCCGTCCAGCCGCACTACCATTGTGCTACTATGGCCAACTTGCCGATATGACATTAAACTCTCCAACTGACTCGTATTTTCCCGGTAAACCACTTAGGAGTTCTCATAAGCACATGAGACAACTACCTTAATGGCGACTTACTACATGTAAGTACTTTAAGGCCCGGGCTTTATAGTTAACCACTATTAGGTTAATTAATGGAAATTAATTATTCTTTCACACTGGCCGTGTGTAGGCTAAATTGTGGAAACGTAGAGTCAGACTGAAAAATTCAATGCCATAGCCGGGATTTGAACCACGGATCTTCTGGTTTCCGTCCAGCCGCACTACCATTGTGCTACTATGGCCAACTTGCCGATATGACATTAAACTCTCCAACTGACTCGTATTTTCCCGGTAAACCACTTAGGAGTTCTCATAAGCACATGAGACAACTACCTTAATGGCGACTTACTACATGTAAGTACTTTAAGGCCCGGGCTTTATAGTTAACCACTATTAGGTTAATTAATGAAAATTAATTATTCTTTCACACTGGCCGTGTGTAGGCTAAATTGTGGAAACATAGAGTCAGACTGAAAAATTCAATGCCATAGCCGGGATTTGAACCACGGATCTTCTGGTTTCCGTCCAGCCGCACTACCATTGTGCTACTATGGCCAACTTGCCGATATGACATTAAACTCTCCAACTGACTCGTATTTTCCCGGTAAACCACTTAGGAGTTCTCATAAATACTTTTGTTTGCAAACATCTTACTTTCTATCAGTATACAATATAAATTTTTTGTCATTCTCACGCTTAATTAAAATATCTATTAATATTGGTATCCTTATCTTTTAAAATCAATAAGTGCATCAAACATTTCCAAGATACAGGATCAGTTACTCGCAAAAAGAGACACTGGACGCTATAAAGTGACTGGTCCCAATCTAGAAGCAATAAATAATGTTATGGCAGAAAGGTCTCAAGCATACCTTCTCACAATACAGACAGTGTTTAAGGGGAAGAGAGAAAGGAAATATAAGAAAATGGACACATAAGACTATATACTAGAGATATTTTCTTGTTTAGACTTGGATAAAAGCTTTGTACATATTGTAACACTAATTTATTTTTCATTACTAGAACATGTTCTGCTAATTTTCTGGTTTGTAATGAAGTTACATTGTGAGGAAACTGTGGGTGATAGAAAAGAATTGAGATCAAATTGAAATATTTCTATTTTATGTGACAGGTTTACAATATTCATATGTCTACTATTACAGAAAAACAGGTGTTCATTGTGAAATAAGTGTTCATGGACTGATCATTTCGTATATTCATACTTTTATGGCTGCATAATTAGCTTTGCAGTGCATTCATTGCAGTATATAGTTTTTTAAAAACAGTTATCATATCTACGCACCAGGCGAAATTCTGCATCTTTATATTACATGGGCAGACCCACCTCTCAAATAGTATATTTACCTACTGGTAGAGGGAGGCCTCAAAGCTGCTGTCAGCACATCAAGTATGATCACAAGCCACTAGGGGAATTGCATATAAACTCACTCCATCAGCGATGCTATTGATGATGTCAAATTTTGCATGGTAAAATTACAGATAAAAATGAACACCGTGTATTTGCAACCTTGGTGCTCATTGCCATCTGACACTATCGTAGGAAGGTACGGATGAAGCCAGCAGCAACTACTTTTAAAGGTTTTACTTACCCATGTTAGTAAAGGAGATGCTGAAACTGGCCACTGCCGTTTTCCATAAATGTTTGGCACCTCCATCACTTGTCATAGTTCACATTGGAAATTCCTCCATTAGCAGCGAAAGAGTTATAGGCCATAGTTCACATTGGAAATTCCTCCATTAGCAGCGAAAGAGTTATAGGCCATAGTTCACATTGGAAATTCCTCCATTAGCAGTGAAAGAGTTATAGGCTCAATTTTTTTTCAAGTCAACAGTTAACACATGTACGTAAACACAATTTTGACGCCCTTCTACCCCCTCAGACAGGGGGCGTGATTTTGCCTTTTTTCAACAACACAATGCAGCAGCTCATACAGCCAATCTTTCGATGAGAACAAAAGTGTGTTTCAGGACAGAATTATTAGTAGGATTTGTAGCCACCTCGGTTCCCCGACCCAACCCCCTTGCAATTTGTATCTCTGGGGTAACTTAAAGTGTACAAGACAAACCCACACATCCTGGCAGAATTAAAACAAAATATCTGTCAGAAAATTTCCAGCATTTCTCAATGTGAAGTATGACGGTGATGTAGGTACCAAACATGTATGGTCAATGGCAGTCAGCATCTTCTTTAATAACATGGGTAAGTAAAACCTTTAAAAGTAGTTTTAAAAATGTAGCATGGTTTCATCCATGTGGTAGCAAGTGGCAACAAGCTCCAAGGTCAAGGGCAAGCAAAAATTGCGCATCTTAACAGGTTGTTTTTGAGTCTCTTTGTACAAATACAACTTGACAGTGGCAGCTAATATCTCAACATTTTGTTATACTTGTTTAGCAATGCTTAGCTCTACTGTCAGTAATACAAAATTGAATCGAGAATATATTGACACATTGCTTCACTCACACTGTTTATTCACAGGACATGTTTCAAGAGCTCTTGCTCCTATCCTCAGCTGATACTCGATTCACCAGTATCAGCTGAATCGAGCATCAGCTGAGGATAGGAGCAAGAGCTCTTGAAACATGTCCTGTGAATAAACAGTGTGAGTGAAGCAATGTGTCAATATATTCTCGATTCAATTTTGTATTAATTTGTGCTTCACTGTCCCTACGCTTCTTTCAAGTTTATACTTTGAGTGATTAGGTCTACTGTCAGTACTTCAATACAGTACATTTAAATAGCTTTCTAGCAGGCATCAAATGAAATTTGCAATGATTTGTCATTAAAATAGCTCGATAGTACATGAGAGTGTTGAAGTGTATTGACCTTAGTGACACAGCACTATATTCATTATTTTGTTTGTAGAAGAGCAACATAAAGGGGCATTCAAAAATAAATGAGCCGGAGTCTGGTATGCACAAACTGGTGACAATATGGTAATATCGTGGCATGTGTAACGAAGTGTTGTTCCGACCAGAGTGTGGAAGTTCACAGCCCGTCGCTAGAGGGCATGCGTGCAGGTCACGTGACTGTACAAAGCTAGCAGCAGCATGCATCAGTGGTCCAACGCTGCCAGTCGCATTGCAAACAGTGAAATGGAGGCGTCAAAAGAAGAGCAAAGAGGTGTTGTTCATTTTCTGACAGCAGAAGGAGTAGGGGGAACGGACATTCATCGACGAATGTCACAAATGTATGGCGAACACTGCATGTCCCTTACAAGGTTCAAGGCGTGGCGCAAGTGCTTCTGAGGAGGACGGGTGTCATTAGCTGATGATGCACGGTCTGGAGCACCACACTGCATTACCGATGACATCATCCAGCTGGTTGATGCACTCATTACCCAGGACTGCCGAGGTCGGATTAGGCGTTGGAAGTGTTCACACCATCATGAAGGAACAACTGCACTTGCACAAAGTGTGTGCCCAATGGGTGCTCCACAGCCTTCAGCCACACCAGGAAGCATGTCAAATGGCCCACTGTCTTGGTCATCTGCATCACTATACTATGGAAGGGAATGAGTTCCTGGCATGAGTGGTGGCTGGAGATGAGTCATGGTGTCATCACTTCGAACCAAAATCAAAACGAGTCTCCAGTGGAAGCATCCAGGGTCAGCGCCACCAAAAAATGCCAAGACCATCCTCACAAGTGCAGGAAAGATTATGCTGACGTTCTTCTTTGACCAAGATGGCCGCCTTCTGATACACTTCCTACAGCACGGGACAACAGTGAATGTTGCCCAGTGATCAAATCAAAATGACCAGGCAATCTCACCTGTGTGGTCATTCTGCTCCACAACAATGCAAAGCCTCATACGGCCAGCACAGTCGTGGCACTCCTGCAGAAATTCTAATGGAAGTTTCTTGGCCACCCTCCATACAGTCCAGACCTCTCTCCCTGTGATTACGCCATTTTTGGTCCCCTTTAAAAGGCTCTTAAGGGGTAAACGATTCACCTTGGACTACGACGTCCAGCTGTACGAGCAGAACTGGCTCACATCGCAGCCCTGGAACTTACGTGAGACAGCCATTCACCACCTTGTGTCACAGTGGGACAAGTGTCTCAACAGCCAGGGCCAATACTTCTAACATACAGTAGTGGTTTCTGTAATTATGTCTCTGGCTCGTTTCTTTTTGAATGCACCGTAACCTGGCATGCAGTAAGTGATGAAACACAAATAGATCACTTGAGAGCTGTGTGTTTAATATGAAACGTTAGCCAATTATTTATTTATTATATGCAAATGTAAATTACCATTGCGGCTGCCCGTTTTGTCACGTGAAAAAGGAATTTTGATTCCATCTTCTTTCCCCTTGTCTCAGTATTCAGTCATGTTATATATGACTAATCGCACTTGCGATGTATAACATGTTGCTGTCTGGAAGACACAATTGCATCTAAATAGGTTACATACTCTGTCTCGCCGTGTATGTGCGATAGGCTCACATAAACAACTCTATTGTTACACATTCCTTCTGATACACTTCCAAGCTTTGCTGTGTAGTGCTTACAGAGCTGCATAAGTGTTATCAGAACAACACATCATTCAATATGTTAGTTCAGCTTTACAAACTTCCATTGTGATAAAGATTTTTACAAATTAAGAAGTTTACAAATTAAAAAAATTGTGAAACAGGCCCCAGTATGCAGTTTAATTTGTGTTTCCTGTAACAGGTACTCCAGACGTATGCACCCAGCAGAAAACTCGTACAACTACCAGCCAATGCAGCATCACCCTGGACCATCTTGGTATGGCATGACATTTACTGGCAAGGAGACAATGAACAGATGGGACTTTCATGCTGCAGAAAATATGAGGAACTACACCAATTCATTCATAGAGATGCACAACAATATGCACGGATTCACTCCTTTGCCAATGGGGGGAAGTGTGGGAGGGACTGGAGAGGGTAATACTAATGGGAATGACATGAACGGCACAGAAGGTGTAGTGAATGGATGTGAACAAGAGGAAGTGTTAGTATATGGCCCTATGGCGCATCCAGATTCCATCCCAATGTGTAGAGTTTGTGGTAAGGGTTTCTCCTACAAGGAGCAGCTGCTCAGTCATATGGTTGTGCACCGGAGTCGCAAGCCCCACGTTTGTGAGATCTGTGAGAAGAGTTTCAGTTCTCCAGGCAATCTAAAGACGCATATCATGATCCACACAGGTCAGAAACCTCATGCTTGTGAGAAGTGTGGCAAGAGATTCACTACTCTCGGAAACCTCAAGACTCATGCAGTCGTCCACACTGCCGAGAAGCCACATCCTTGCCAAGTCTGCGGGAAGGGCTTTACCACACTTGGCAATCTCAAAACTCATCTGCTGATACATACAGGTAATGTATAGCTGCATAATCGTCACATTTAAGAATATTCCATATAAGACAGAAGTATTACGCTTATAACTCAAGTAGGATATAGAAATATCAAAATTTTTACTGACGTTTTGGTAATCTGTTTTTTATGTACTTTTCTTCCTGAAAGAATATGAGCAAATAACTTGGTAATCAATTCAAGATATTCTCATGAAACAAGCCAGGTGAAGACGATTACAAATTGACGTTTCAGCAGCATACATCGCTGCCATCATCAGGATCTTTATAAGAATGTTATAAACACTAAATAGATATAACACAAATGTCAACAAAGACAAAACACTACCAATACTTGCATCATTGAACAAAAGACTGTTTGCCTAAATTAAATGCCAGGTCAGGAGATGGCGTGAGTGTAGAAAACTAATTAGATCAAAGAAACGTAACTACTTAACTTGATGATCAAGTAGTATAGATCTGTGCTTCTTCACCAATGGGTTTCCATTTTTAAGGCCGGTTTCCAAGAGAAGCTGAACTGAAATCCAGCATCACAATTAAGCTTGCTCCTCTCGGAGGAAATGGCCAAAGCCTCCTTAGCTCTCCACTCTCAGTAACTGTTGCATTTTGCCAAGATGGTCGTCTCCCGAAAGTTGGCTCTATGCTTGTTATCAGAGCAATGCTCTGCCAGTTCAGACTTCTCGGGTTGCATTAAACGAATGCTCCGTTCATGTTCATTTAATCTGGTAGCGATGGTCCTTCTGGTTTGTCCTATATATGGTGTCCCACATTCACAGGAAATGTGGCACACTCTCAAAACCTGGAAGTCCAGTTTGTATTTCACCAGTCTCAACAGATGTTTAATCTTTGGAGTTGCTTGTAAATGGTCCTGATGTATTTGGAGAGAAACGAATATGAACAGAGAATTCGTTTAATGCTGAGAAGTCTAAGGTAACTACAAGATAAGAATGAACATGGCTGGCCCTGTAGCTCAGTCGGTAGAGCACCTGCCTTCCATGTTAGGGGTCCCGGGTTCGATTCCCGGCGGTAGGGTTGGGGATTTTTCGCCGTCCAAGATAATTCCTCATCTTCCCCAGAGTCTGGAAGTATGAATGAGAGTGTGTGCGTGATGTTATGATTAAAACCAACAAGAGTTAACACCTTTGATATGTTCCAAAGGAGAACGGCCACCGATATGACCACCAGTTAAAGGCGGGTTATAAATGGAACAAAAGAAAAAAAGAATGAACAGGGGCACAGCCAGGGAAGTGTTCATGTTCTCTTTGCGTTGCCAGGTCTACAGCAAGCGGGCGACAGAGATAGAAGATGTGTGTGTCTTGGTCTCTATCGGTATCCCTCCTGCAGTGAGCTGAGAATTATGTACAGATGTTGACAGTAAAGTTCCCTTAATATTTCTGCATGTGTGTGAAAACATATACAATGATTATTGCATGGTAGCATAAACTGAAACTTAAGACTTTGAATGTGAGAACAGTTCACCCACGCAGCATCATTCATATGCATATAAAACGAAATGACACAAATAGAATGTCATTTGCAAAAGTGAAACAAAGTACTGATATTTCAACAATTTGTGAATATAGCCTCTACTTTAATGATTGCATAATTGTATACTGCCCCTAATGTACTTCAAACCAATGTTTGTTTCATTAAAATGCATAATAATTAATACGGAAGATACGAATGTGTATTAGAATGTTGCTCCATGTTTTCCAGGAGACCTAAATATGGGAAATTCTCCTAATTGGGTGAACTGTTTGCCTTCTTTAACAATGTTCGTCACAGTATGAGCACTCACGTTATAAGCCTGTGCCATTAATTCTCGGCTTTGAGCAAAATTAGTACTTTCGAAAATGTCTTTGACAATTGTTTGAAAAAAGAATACACATGAAAAATATTTCTAGCCTGCTTATGTAAAATCTTACGAATTGTCTCGCAGTCACTACTAGACACACTAGTACTAGGCTGGCTAAGCGACATATTTACTAACTATGAAAAGCACGTCTACACTCATTAAAGATCACCTTACTGAATGCAAAGTACAAATTGCAAGAGCAGCATAGCATGTGTATGCTTTTCTTCACTGACAGTTAATGTTTCTTTTCTTTCTAGTCAGTCTTATCTTTCCATATCTCCGAAACAAGATATCCTATAAACATGGGGTTTGGAGAGTCACCCCTAGAAAAAATAGCATGGGACTTGGGATAAACAAAATAATTCTGTAATTAGTAGCTTTTGACTGCACAAAGAAATTATCCGCACGGTTCAGCCAAGCGGGCCAGTACGCATGCTTAACTGTATAACATTGCACTTACCTTATTGGCTAGACAATGATAGACCGGCCACGTCTTTCCCTGCCTTATGTTCATTCCTATTTTGTAGCTAGGTTAGACTGGCAGAGCATTGCTTTGATAATGGACATGGAGCCGACTTTTGGAAAATGACCATCTTGGCAAAATGCAACAGTTACTGGGAGCAGAGAGTTAAGGAGGTTTTGGCCATTTCCTCCAGAGGAGTAGACAATCGTGATGCTGGATTTCAGTTCAGCTCCTCTTGGAAACCGGTCTTAAAAGTGGAAATCAGTCAGCTTAAGAAGTACAGATGTATACAACTTGATCATCAAATCAAGTAGTTACGTTTCTCTGACCTAATTAGTTTTCTACACTCACAGCATCTCCCGACTGGCAATTTACTGAAAACAGTCTTTTGTTCAGTGATTATTTTATTGGCTCCCAAAATGTCATTTTCAAATCGTCTTTTCACCTGGCTTGTTTCCTGACAGTATCTTGAATATATTTGTCACCAGGAAAGCTTCAGGTCTTATTTTAACTGGTAATCAAATTCAGTAATCTGTTGTTTTTTTTTAAATTGTCGAATCCTCTGGGACCAGTTTTGTCATGCTTTCATCACAACCTCAGCCAGTGAACTAACTTTTTTGGTCACTTCTGCTAGGTGACGGATAGTTTACTATGTGCTGCCATCTACTGATGGCAAAACCAACATACTGACCAAATCTTTTGGCAGTATTTCAAAATTCATCACTCATTGAAAAATAAAATTGTGTGATGAATTTTGAAATACTGTGAATAGATTTGGTCAATATGTTTGTTTTACGCCCAGTAGATGGCAGCACATAGCAAACTATCCATCACTTAGTAGAGGTAACCAAAATGTTAGTCCATATGGTTATGTTATAATATGGTTTTAGTTTTAATAATATAGTTGTTCTATGCACAGAAGACTCAGATTTTTTTTTAAGCCTTTATTGCCGTAAACTTTACAGTCTAGCAACATCATAAATTAAAACTTACCAAGCCATAAAAGTCATTTATAGAATACAATGAGTTTGCCACCAATATATGGCATATAGTTCTTTTAAAACTTAAAATAGGGAGTTCTCTTAGTCTTTGTGGTAAAAAATTATATAATTTAATTGAAACAACTGTAAAACTATTCTGAATTTTAGTGTGTCTAAATTTATTTATATATAAATTCAAACAGTTACATTTGAATTAATTTACTCTCCTTCATCCTTTATTATCCTCTAGTAAAAATATATTTTCTAGCAAAGCTAATCCCACCAGTTGTGCTAATTTTGGAATGCATTTGGTTGGTGAACTTTCAAAACCTGCACCTATGTCGTATAACTTTTCCTCTGTTAACACTGGACACTTACACTTTCATTTTTTGTTTGCCACAGAACCAGTGGTTTTGAATTTCTTCACAATCTCATGAATTGTAAATATAGAATGGGGCACTTCACCATAGAACGTTTGAATATGCTCTGTGTGAACACAGCTTGGTGATTCCCATTTATAGTAACTTTTACACATATTAAGTAGAGCTTCTCAGGTTACCAGCCATGCAATATTTATAAAGTTGCTGGAGCTTTTGGCCATGCTTAGTCTACGGTCTTCCTCAGGAAGTGATGCGCATCCATTCTAGGGCTGTTTCCTCTAGCTCTCTGATGTTTGAGAGCTTTCGTCCATGAAACAGTTTTAATATGGCCAACAATTCTCCACCAAACCAATAGCAGAACACTTGTTCCCCATTGGACAGCATCATTTAGTCCGGCCCCTGTGCCCGGAGATATATATACTGTCCTGGAATGGATGCTTATCACTTCCTAAAAAAGCCCATAGAGTAAGCACGGTTGAAAGCTTGAGCAACTTTATAAATATCACATGGCTGGTAACCCGAGAAGCTCTACTTAATAATCATCACCGTGAAAGCTTCAAATCTTGCAACGTTTACACATGACAGTGCTTTGCTTTAGAGTCAAGTGTCTGCTCATGTTGGTAGCTGGTACATTACTGCCGAGTGGAGTGCACACCACTAGCCCCCACACACAACAGCAGCTGGTAATGAGGGAATCCAATAAGGTCACGAGAGAAGTGAAATGCTGTGTGCTCCATTAGGTTTTAAATGAAGAACCCGGTATAAAACATATAAAAGTGTGATAATTAAAAAGATTGCCTCAGTATTTTAGTTAATTGATGGAAATTAATCATAAAATTCAATGCCATGGCCGGGATTTGAACCATAGATCTGCTGGTTTCCGTCCAGTCGCTCTAATCCACTGAGCTACCATAGCCAACGTGCCGTCCTGACATTAAATTCTCCATTTGACTCATATATTTCCCTTGTAAACCAATAGGGGGCTCTCGCATTCGAGATACACTGTTTGTGGTGACTTACTATCGTAAGTACTTCAGTCCCAGGCTTCATCATTTAACTCTTATCAAGTACTTATGATAGTAAGTCACCACAAATGGTGTATCTCGAATGCGAGAGCCCCTAGTGGTTTACCGGGGAAATTTAAGAGTCAAATGGAGAATTTAATGTCAGAACGGCACGTTGGCCATGGTAGCTCAATGGGTTAGAGCGACTGGACGGAAACCAGGAGATCCGTGGTTCAAATCCCAGCCATGGCATTGAATTTTTCATGCTGACTCTATCATTGTTTTAGTATGTTTATTCTTTGGTTTTGTGTTTCAGGTGAACGTCCATATGTGTGTGAAGTGTGTGGCAAAAGGTTTACAACCCGGGGCAATGTGAAGGCTCACTCGGTAACGCACACAGCAGAAAAGCCATTTGTGTGCCATATTTGTGGCAAGAACTTCAGCCATAAAGGCAACCTGAAGACGCACATTGTGTCACGTCACATGACTCCTAAGCCACAGTTTGACTGTAATATATGTGGACGAAGCTTTGCTCAAGCCGAGACGCTCAACACTCACATTATCATGATGCATGCAAATAGCAACGATACTGCCAACCTTCCATCACATTTCCCACCACCTCTAAGGCCAGCATCACCTGCTGTTCATAGCGAATAGACTGACTTTTGTTTCAAGTGTGCAGTGTTGAAAAGATGTAATGTTAACAATTACATAACAAATTTGAGATTATAATTTTTTTGTTTAATCTTTTTTATGGCATATATAGAACTGTAAAATGTTAGAAGAATTTGTGTTTTGTTATTACATATTTATATAATGTGGCTTTGTTTTTTAATAATAATAATCCCTTATCCTTTTATAGCAAAATAAGTCTTGTGCCTATGTTTTTTAAATTATTGTAGAGTAGGTTACAAGCAAAAATCCTTGCAAAGCAAATTTGGAGTTTAATCAGTGAATGGTTACAAGCACCATCATACCATATATCAGAAAGTGCTAGTGTTGTGTATTTCACTAATGTCAAATTACCATTTGTATTTTAGTTAAGTGATGGAAATTAATCATTTCTTCATACTAGCCGTATATAGGCTAAGGTCTCTGATAGATAGTCAACATGAAAAATTCAATGCCATGGCCGGGATTTGAACCACAGATCTCCTGGTTTCCGTTCAGTCGCTCTAACCTATTGAGCTACCATGGCCAATGTGCCGTCCTGACATTACGAGTCAAATGGAGAATTTAATGTCAGGATGGCATGTTGGCCATGGTATCTCAATAGTTTAGAGCGACTGAATGGAAACCAGGAGATCCGTGGTTCAAATCCCGGCCATAGCATTGAACTTTGCATGTTGACTCTATCTACCATTTGTATACTTGTCAACTTTTATGATCTGTGCTAAAGTATATGAAGGGAGAGAATTTTTAATGACTTTATGGCAAAGTGTTGCAGATTTTCATTACATATACAAGGTGCATTCAAGTTATAACACCTCCTATTTTTTTTCTCACAAAGAAATCACAAGAAAAATGTGGAACTAGTGTCACTTCTCAACGTAATCTCCTTCTAGCTGTACACAGTTTTCACAATGTCAATGCGATGATTCCGTGGCCACAGCGAACACTTCTTTGGGAGTGTATTTTGACCACTGGAAAATTGCTGAGGCAATAGCAGTACGGCTAGTGAATCTGCGACCACGGAGAGGGTCTTTCATTGTGGGAAAGAGCCAAAAGTCGCTAGGAGTCAGGTCAGGTGAGTAGGGAGCATGAGCAATCACTTCAAAGTTGTAGTCATGAAAAAATTCCTGCGTTGCATTTCCCCAATGCGCTGGTGCATTGTCTTGATGAAACAGTACATGTCCAACCTTTCCACCCATTTTTCACGCAATACTGGGAGGAGTTTATTCTTCAAAACATTTTGGTAGGATGCAGCTGTCACCGTACTACCCTTTGGAATGCAATGAGTAAGGATTACACCACTGCTGTCCCAGAAGATGGCCACCATCATTTTGTCAGTACTGGCGCTCAAACGAAATCTTTTTGGTGGTCAGTCTGTGTGCTTCCATTGAGCTGACTGGCGCTTTGTTTCAGGGCTGAAAAGGGGATCCATGTTTCATCCATTGTCTAAATCGAAGTTCCATTCATGCCATCATCACACGTCAACATCGCCTGACAATTTGCCACGTGTGCAGCCTTGTGACCATCCGTCAGCATTCGTGGCACCCACCTGAAAGACACTTTTGGCATTTTCAGATCTTCATACGGGATTGTGTGCACAGATCCCATGGAAATGCCAATTTGGAGGCAATTTTTCAACGCTCAATTGGCTGTCCTCCAAAACAACGTTCTCCACTCACTGGATCAAGTCGTCGGACTGGCTGGTGCGAGACCATGACTGTCTTGGTTTGTTGTCACACGATGTTCTGCCTTCATTGAACTGTCATACCCAGGAAGACAGATTAGACACATCCATGGTACCATCACTACATGCATCACTCAACTGGCGATGAATTTCAATAGTTGTCACACCACGAAAATGGATAAAACAAATGATTACACACTGTTCTTGCAATGAAAACGTTGCCATTTTAAGTATCAAAAACAGTCCTAACATTCGTCGCTGCCACTAGAGTTCTATGCACTGTACAGTGCTGCCATCTCTGTCATGCATTCACAAAGAGCCCAAGTGTATTTTAAAAGGTACCAGCAGTTCCTAACTGGTCCGAGTCCTGAAAAAATAATAGGAGGTGTTATAACTTGAACACACCTCGTAATTCCTTAAGGGAAACAGGACCTTCTGAACTGCGCAACCTTGAGGCCTGTAGAGAAGGGGTTGAGAATCAGAGGTTTCCGGATCAGAGAGATTATGGGATGAGGGATCAGCCTAACACTGTAAGTGAAAGTATGAGAGAGATGAAATGATGGGAAAGATGATGATGGAGTAATCGGTGGAATGCTGGCTGGAGGAAACCGAGGACCTGGAGAAAACCTGCCCCAGTGCCATGTTGTCTACCTTGGGCAACCTTGGTGAGAACCAAGCGGTCTAACCACTCAACCATGGCACAGTCTGCAAGATATCAATACCATAGGAGGGAAATTATATGTAATTCAATGACATCAGTGTTTTATTTTGTTTTCAATTAACAGTGCTAAAAGCTCTCTGCTTAAAGTATTTATAACAGCGCTAAGTATATATACATGGTGTTCATTTTTATCTGTAATTTTACCGCACAAAATTTGACGTCATCAATAGCATCGCTGATGGAGCAAGTTTATATATGATTCCCTAGTAGTTTATGATCATACTAAACCTTGTTTCACGTAAGCTTGCCCGGTAATCTCTTAACGGTCACGTGACCTCATCTCCTCTCATTGGCTGCTGTTTGGTAGAGACTGTTTTGCGGTAAAAATTAGTTCATTATTTAACATGGTGATATATCTTTATATGTTGAAAAAGAATTGTCAAATATTTACTTTCATAACTGTTTCAATTAAATATATTGCGCAACAGAGTTAATTTATCTGAAATGCATGTTAATTCTAGGCCTGCATCTGGGCCTGCCTTTCTGATTACACAAGAGCAGGTGCTTTAGCGGTAGTGAATTACATATATTTGTTTGTATGAGTTTTATCACTGACCTTGTTCTGAACTGGATTAGTCATGTATTGTCATTAGAAGGTGTACTGTGCGCGTTCGAGAGATACGTTATTTTATCCATCGTTTATTGCGCATGTACTTATTATATGTATAATGGCAGAGTCTACCGCCAGTTTTTCGCTGAAGCATCGTAAGGGTAAGCCATTACAAAGCGGTGAAAAAAGAATTGTGTTGCATGTGTTTAATGCACTCACAGAGAAGAATCCGTCTTTGTTAGTGAGGGAAGTCGAACAGTTGTGCTCCGAAGTTACAGGTGTGAGTGTTAGGTCCATAGGAACATCGCGACGTGAAGTTGAGAAAACAGGAAAACTTACCACTCCAGGCAAACGCAGGAATAAAGAAAAGCGCGTGCTCGGAGAATGCGATGAGTTCGTTAAAACTGCTGTACGTCGTCATGTGCATAGTTTTTTCTTTAGAAACGAACTCCCTAACATAAATAAAATTTTGTCTGCTGTAAATGAAACAGCGAAACTGTTACTGCAGAATCAGAATCCGAATCCGAGATGGAGGGGATTACTCCATTACCAGATTCTCCATAACGCGTGAGTTCAGTTTCATTATAAACTTGTATTTTTGCATGCCTTCATATACTTATTTGCATGATTTTAGCTATCTCCTGGCATTTGACGTTTACTGCAGTTTTAAATGTGATGGGAAGGCGCCGCCTATGGCCTATGGCGCAAAAGCATTAGCCAATTAGGGCGAGGGGGAGGGTTGTTGAACGCGGAGTGATACATTTCAGCCGGGCAAGGTTATATGAAACAGAGAATAGATGTGTTGACAACTGCTTTGAGACCTCCCTCTACCTGCAGGTAAATATACTGTTTGAGAGGTGAGTCTGCCCGCTTAATATAAAGGTTTGTAATTTCGTCTGGTGCGTAGATACGATAACTGTTTATAAAAAACTATATACTGCAATGCAGTGCACTGCAAAGCTAATTATGCAGCCATAAAAGTAGACCATGAAGAATATGCGAAATTATAAGTCAGTGAACACTTATTTCACAAAGAACATCTGTTTTTCTGTTATAGTAAACATATATGCATATTGTAAACCTGTCACATAAAATAGAAATATTTCAATTTGATCTCAATTCTTTTCTTTCACCCACAGTTTCCTCACAATGTAACTTCATTACAAACCAGAAAAATAGCAGAACATGTTCTAGGAATGAAAAATAAATTAGTGTTACAATATGTACAAAGCTTTTATCCAAATCTAAACACGAAAATATCTCTAGTACATAGTCTTATGTTTCCCTTTTCTTATACTTCCTTTCTCTCTTCCCCTTAAACACTGTCGGTATTACGAGAAGGTATGCTTGAGACCTTTCTGTCATAACATTATTTATTGCTTCTAGATTGGGACCAGTCACTTTATAGCATCCAGTGTTTTCTTTTTGCGAGTAACTGATCCTATAACTTGGGAATGTTTGATGCACCTATTGGTTTTAAAAGACATAAGGATACCAACATTGACATTTTAATTAAGCTTGAGAATAACAAAAAATTTATATTGTATACTGGTGAAACCTAAGACGTTCATATTGCAAACACAAGTATGTTAATTTGACGATACCTGGCCACTTTTGACAATATTATGCTCCGAGGGACTTGATTGCCGGATAGTTTTGCATAAACTCCTCTATGCAGTGGTTTAAATTACATTTATATGTCGTACCAATTTTAGTGCGGGTATGAAAGTAGCATTCAACCATGAAGATGCGGTCTGTGTTCATATCCAGGGGAAGCTGGTTATATTAGTTATCAGAACAACCACACTGAGAGCGCTGCAATTTGCTTGCTGTTCCGCAAAAATTACTGCTTCTTCTCTGCAGAGGGCACAATAAGTTCAAGTTAGACTCACCAGGCAACTATGATGTCATTCTTGCTCAATCGGAGGGCAGGAAATGACGAATAAAAATGAACACCTAGTATACTACGCACCTAAAGCCTAATTATATTAGTTCTAAAGTGCAGATGCAGAATTTCGATGAAGAGGTTAAAGCAAAGAGTAAGGGAACAATGTTTGCACCTCACTAAAGCCACATTATTGCATTCCAAATCACTTTTGCATTCACACATTCCAATATGAAAGGCTACACCAATTATAATTGGTAATAATGATACGGTTATATGAATGTCATAACCTGCATTTCACCAAGCATATTGCAACATACTTTGATGCAGAAAGTTGATTGTAAATTACAGAATGACATTTGATGATGAAATAACAATCATGTAATACAGCACATTGCAGTCTTACAAAATTAGTAACCCTTCGGATATAGAGCTTATAATGCTGCCAATAGACAATTGCAGAATTTTGCATAGAAATACTACAAACCACTGTTGTTTTAATGATTGTTGTTATTCTAAATATGTTTATGAGCATTCGAGGTCAAAGGTGTCCCTTGTCAGTATCTTGCTGACAAAATTTAGGTACACAAAATTCTTAGAATAGCTGTTATGGCAAGACTAGTGGTTCCACATTAGCATGAGTTGAAGCACAAATGAAGGTGTAAGTAGGTTACGCTCACCTCACAGCATCATTTTTACTAACACCATGGAAATTAGAAAAAAATCTGTCCAATTATTTTATAGCCACACATTATGCAGTTCTGTTCTGGACTAGAAGCTATCTAATAATAAATTATCTATATGAGTCAGTAGAAATGCAGGACTTCACTTATTTGTAATTTATGAACAACTAGTTTTGATAGCTCTTGCTACCATTCTCAAGTTCTTGGTCTGACTGATGTGGTGACTTGGATGCTCATCAGAATTAAAATACAGAAAATTCACATACCATCCACGTTTAGACATAAAAGTCAAGAAAATCTTCAAAGAACATATAGCTTCGCAGAATAGATATAATGGTTCACAACTAAAGAATAAGATACCAGATGAACAACAATCATAATATTTATTTGATCAATTGCACAGATTGCAACAAAGCTTACATAGGACAGACCAAGAGCAACATTAAGAATATTTCCGTCAGCACAAAGACAAACAAAAAAAATCTGATATATCTTTATCAAACTATCGACTAGTGAGATTTTGATAATTTAATAAAAGTTCCACAAAGAAGACAGCAGACAACAGATTAGTCGGGTCTTCGGGGTTGAAAATGGAAGCAACAGCTTCTAAAACTGGTCCCTCAGTAATATAAAAATGTAAGTGATGGAATGTAAAAAACTGACTAGAAAAAGTTTACTCAAATATTTCATTATATTTTTTACCCATTCTTGAATTAGTACATGTAATAAATAGTGTCAACATGAAAGATTCAATGCTATGGCCGGGATTTGAACTACGGATCTCCTGGTTTCCATCCAGTCGCTCTAACCCATTGAACTGCCATAGCCAACATGCCGTCCTGACATTAAATTCTCCATTTGACTCGTATATTTCTCCGGTAGACCATTAGGGGCCCTCACATCTGAGATACACCGTTTGTGGCGACTTACTATCTTAAGTCCACTATCGTGGTTCAAATCTGGCCATGGCATTGAATTTTTTATTTGACTCTATCAAAACCCTTAGCCTATATATGGTTAGTGTGAAGAAATGTTTAATTTCCATCAATTAACTAAAATAATAAGAGTTAAATGATGAAGCCTGGGACTCAAGTACTTACGATAGTAAGTCGCCACAAACGGTGTATCTCGAATGTGAGAGCCCCTAGTGGTTTACTGGGGAAATATATGAGTCGATTGGAGAATTTAATGTCAGGACAGCACGTTGGCCATGGTAGCTCAATGGGTTAGAGCGACTGGATGGAAACCAGGAGATCCGTGGTTCAAATCCCGGCCATGGCATTGAATTTTTCATGTTGACTCTATCTGTCAAAAACCTTAGCCTATATACGGCTGGTGTGAATAAATGATTAATTTCCATCAATTAACTAAAATTAGTACATTTAGTTTAACAAATATGTACTCATACGTGATTGGAGAAATTTAGTAGTAGTGAAGTCAAAATTAATTGAAAAAACTATTTGCTACCATTAAGGAAATAACCACATTCACCAAAGAAAAAGAAAGCAACAGTATATTCAGCGCATTCACATACCACCCAAAAATATTTAATAAATTCAAAAAGATCTTTAAGGAACAAAATATCATCTTGGCAAATACTAATAGATACTCAGTTTTAAAATTGTTATATTCAAAAACAAAAGATGAAATCCCATCAATTAACAGATCCAGAATATACCAAATAAGTTCTAAGAATTACGAAAAATGCACCTTAGGTCAAACTAAAAGAAATCTAAAAACCAGAGTCAAAGAGCACTTTAGAAACATCAAAATGAAACAAGAAGATACGTCAGCAGTAGCATTTCATTTTTGGAACAAAATCATGACATTGATCCAAATCCAAAATTACTGAAAGGCATGATAAACCAAAATAAACTGACAACATGGGAGAACATATTCGTATGGAAAAATAAGGACCAAGTAATGAGTACAAAAGTGAATCGAGAATATATTGACACATTGCTTCACTTACACTGTTTATTCACAGGACATGTTTCAAGAGCTCTTGCTCCTATCCTCAGCTGATACTCGATTAGTGTAAGTTGTAGTGGTTTCTTCTTTCTCCGTATTGTCAATAGATGGCGTGATGTACTTGTCAAAGATGTCCGGTGGGGGAGTTTCAAAATTCATTACTCTATAACGATTTTTGTTAATGAAGATTTTTTCCCATACGGAAAGGTCTATGGGGTGATTAACGTATTTTATTAGAGATGTTTCCAAGTTGATGTCATGTCTAGTATTCAAAAAATGAAAAGCCACTGCTGATTTTCTGTTTCACCATTTTTAATGTTTCTTAGATGTTCTTTAATTCTGATTTAATATGTCTTTTTCTTTTTCCTATATAAATTTTAGGGCAAGTTTCACATTTGATCTCATAGATTCCTGGTTTTTCTTTGGTAGTGATTGAGTTTTTGGGAGGGCCTTTTAACAAATTTCTGATGTTAAATCTATTTTGAGGTGCAAGAGTTATATTGTGTTTTGAGAAGATTTTTGGAATTTGTTATAGGCTGATGGCTGGAAGGTGAATTTTTTAAAAAGTTTTTTCTCTTTTTCTCCTGTAGGTTCTAGGGTGGTGGTTTCTTTTATTATCTTAGCTTTGTTGAGTCTGTTAACTGTTTTGTCTACTAAATTTGGGTTGAAACCGTTGGATATAGCTACTCTTTTATGTGTAGGTATTCTTCTTGATAATCTTCTCTGTTTAGTGGTATCGCTATGTTGATGACATTTTTGCAATAGTACCTAAAAAACTCATACAAGATGGTCTTAGACTTTTAAATATACAAAATCCAGCTATAAAATTTACATTGGAAACAGAAGAGGATGGTGTGCTCCCCTTTTTGTACATCAAAATCAAAAAAATAAACAACAAACTCACTTTTGGTATTTACAGAAAACCGACACACACAGATAATTACATTAAGAACAACAGTTTCAACCCAAAACAACACCAACATGCCATTTTCAACAGTTTAATCTTTCGGATGATCAACAGAGTTACCATACATTCATCTTTCAGGATAAGGGAAAACCTTTTCACCCTGACCAAGATTAGAACTGGGACCTCTTGAACGTGAGACATTATAGAGACAGGCCAATGTCCTCCAACATTAAGTTATATTGGATGATGAATGAAATGATGTTCAAATGTGTCCAGGGAACATTGAGCTTAGAGATTACAGACATTCGTCTTTCAGGATAAGAGAAAGTCTTATCACCCTGACCGAGATTAGAACTACCACCATGCCACAGAGACGGGCCAATGTCCTCCAACATTAAGTAATATCGGACGATGAATGAAATGATGTTCAAATGAGTCCAGGGAACATAGAGCTTAGAGATTACAGACATTCGTCTTTCAGGATAAGAGAAAGTCTTATCACCCTGACCGAGATTAGAACTACCACCATGCCACAGAGACGGGCCAATGTCCTCCAACATTAAGTAATATCGGACGATGAATGAAATGATGTTCAAATGAGTCCAGGGTACATACAGCTTAGAGATTACAGATATTCATCTTTCAGGATAAGGGAAAACCTTATCACCCTGACCGAGATTAGAACTAAGGACCTCTTGAATGTGACACTACCACCATGCCATAGAGACGGGCCAATGTCCTCCAACCTTAAGTCATATCAGATGATGAATGAAATGATGTGCAAATGAGTCCAGGGTACATAGAGCTTAGAGTTACCAGACATTCATCTTTCAGGATAACGGAAAACGCCAGAAAAAACTACCCATGTAACTCACACTGACCGAGATTCGAACTCAGGACATCCTGAACATGAGAGTTTGTACCTTTGCACATGCGAACGTGTGTAAATGTTAAAAATAGATTTTTGAGGACGAATAATTTGCGCGGAAAAATAGACGAAAATTTAGGCTTTCATTTCCTAACATACACCTTTCATATAGGAATAAAGTATTGCACATTTTGGATCGGTTTAACGAAACAGCTTCTTCAAAAACAAGAAAAGGCAACGAACCCATCTGTGGTCCAAACAGATAAATGAAGTGTTGCTAAGTGTTGTACTCTATTCATAAAACCAAATAATGTTTACGAAGTCTAATTACACCACGAAAAAGTAGGAGTGTAGTGTGCCTTTAGTAGTAACAGAATAATTGGTCCGTTTTTTTTCTTTTAAGTAACAATTAGCAGTGACAGTACAGGGGTTTAAGGTGAGTAATACATAATGTTTTTGAACATCCCATATCTAATTTTCCACCGCGCGTCCGCGGCATGTGAGATCGGGAGCCGGCGCAGCAAACACGGGAGCTACAGATCCTGTCAACCTGAACTGAGACCTTCTGTATTTACGTGTCTTGACATTTTATTTTGCTTGTCTTTCTTTTTATCAAACTGATCAACAATGCACCAAATGCAAACAAGGCTCCACAGAGCTTTGAGTATGTTGTATTTTCTTTGTTTTAATACAGAATAATTTTTATACGTGTTATAAATTTGGGTGGCAATTCTTCGTGTTCAAGTTGCTTTTTGTAGACATTGGCGAACATTAACCATTATGGTTGCTACGCTTTTTTTCACGTGGAATTCAATTTTACAAAAAGTCAATTTTGGTTACCCGCTCCATTTGCTCTAGATAATAAGAATCTGCTCAGCAGGAAGCACAGGCATGAAGGAACCATTCTAATAATTGTATTTTAAGTCCCAGGCAATAAGTGTTGATAAAGCAATACAGTTTCCTGTTTGTAAATGTCATCCCTTTCTGTGTGAGCTAAAACATCTGTGGCTAGAACCATATGTTTTACTAGCGGATTTTATCTTAGCGTAAACGATGTGGTGTTGCCAACGCTATCCCAGCGCATTTTGACAGTATGTGCTGGTACGTGCAGTGATCTCTTAATGTCAATGTTGCGGGTTTAATTTGTGCAATGATAAAGGAAATATTGAATATTATAAAATCATTGAAAGTGTAGCTTTCTTGAATATGGCAAAAGGCTGTATGAAACAGATACAGTTGTTGCAGAAATTATATACATGTACTGAACGAACTGTTTTTTTGTTAGTGAATTGCTAGATGCAGACACGAAAATGTAAGGGAAGGAAATAGTGCAGATAAATTTTCATTTCAGTATTATTTCGACAATGAAAGCTTGGTAGCTTTGATAATCTGATAATATACCGAACATCGTTATAAAGATGCATATTTTACAACCGTGTTGTTTTCGGAATATGTGTTAAATGTCATTCGCGATATTACAGTATGCAAGTGTGACAGAAGTGGAACGTTTATTTGTTAGCAATCCACATTTTCAGTTCTAAAGTCTATAACTATCGAAAACATTTCCAATCTTGCCAAAGAAATGGAAGGAAACGAAATGGATCTTAACTCTGTGTGCCGATTGTGTATGCAGCAAAGGGAGGATCTTGTATCAATTTTCCAAGACGAAATAGACAGAGGATTGGCATTACCACTTTCGAAAATGATTACGAATTTTGCTCCAAATATAAAGGTACACATTTATGAGGGTAGCTTTAAAGTTTTGATTCAGAAATAATCTAAAAGTGACCCGACTACACAGAGGTTATTACATGTTATTTCATTTATAGGTTGAAGTAGATGATGAATTGCCATCTCAGATCTGTGAAGTCTGTCTTCAGCAACTGAGCATCTCATATGATTTTAAGAGGCAATGTGAGCATTCTGACGCAGTCCTGAGAAAGCACATACAGAATTTGAAAAATGCCAGAATGTTGAAACAGGTAACGTGTATCAGTTGGTGTACTAATTAACATAGAAATTGCGTGAATTGACGGTTTTGAATTACAGTGAATTAACTGGCATTAATTTTAGAAAAATATCTAAAATATTTACTCAATATGCAACAGTTTTTTGGTGTTATTGATCAAAGTTTGGCAATAAATAACAAGGAAGGTGATAAGTTTGTTAACAGTCTGAGTTTGACATTGCTAATTTGGAATTTATAAAAATGCTGTAGTGTCTTTGTTTTGTTTTGTTTTGTTTGTTTGGTCCTGTCACTGAGCAGCTGTCTAGGACATTTAACATATCATACAGAAAACAACCTCACAAATAATCCAAGAAAATATGACAACCATTTGTTTATAGAGATAATATATTAAACCAAATACTATGATACATTACATTCCCTTTATAGTACAGGACACTTTAACAATCATCCATAAATTCCTGGGCCAGTGATAGGCCTTGCTGCATAGATAGATTTTAAGAGCAGACTTATACTTTTCCATTTTCTCTGAAGATAGTAATTTTAAGTATTTTGGAAGGGCGTAGAATATTCTGACACATTCATAATATACTCATTTCTGGAAACAAGTCAATCTAGCATTGGGTTTGTGTAACTCCATTCTTTGTCTAGTATTTATGCTTTGTATATTCACATTTTGTGTAAAGTAGTCTTGATTTTTTATATTGAAACACAAGCATATTCACAAGGAAGTGTTAAAATATTCAGCCTTCGAAACAGACCTATATTTCCTTTCTCAAATAATATTTCATTTAGGGCATCACCAGTTTCAGTGCCTATAGTGCCATATTAAACACTACAGCTACAGAATACATCAATTTTTACTTTTAATTAGTGAGATGCAGACAGCTACTATAAGAATGAGTCCAGATTTGGTTTATTTGCAAAGATAAGAAAGAGAACAAGTTTGTGAACAGTAAATGTTCTACTTGTAATTTGATTTTTGTGAATATCCCAGAAATAGTAGTTTCATTACTTATTTTAAAACTTCCACATGCAGAGAGAAAGAAGGGAGAGAGTGTATATAACAGAATAAGACAAGCAGAACTTTTGAATCTATTGGTTAATAATAAAGTAACAGATGTAAACAGTTTACGTCTCTTTTTCTAGGAAAAAGCAGAAGGTCAGGATACTCAAACATCTGAACAGACTAATGGAGTAGACTGGAACTTGCTACCAGTCAAAACAGAGCTGAGAGATGATGGCTATGAGGATAATGGTGCTCAAAAGAATGCAAACCACAGGTACAAAATACTGATGATACTTAATTTTCTTCCATGCATTCTGCTTGTAGTTGGAAAGGTTGAATCAGACTGAAAAATCCACTGCCATAGCCAGGATTATTATTGGCATAACTAGGTGCCTTATCTGTTAACAAGTTATTAGCAGAGCAGCAGTTTTGAAACCCATACTCACATGTCTCTTACTTATAAAAAGAGAATATTTGGATGTATGTGTATATAGCTTAAACAGCTTAACTAATTTTGATAATTTTTTCACCACTTAAGGTCCTGTTTTTGTGATACGCATAGGCTGTAAACTCATCCTAATTTCATTAATAATTTACTAATAGACTGAAACTAATTTACAAAGTCATTGCGCTAAAATAATGTGACACATCTGATAGTGCACAAAGTTATCACAATATCAGCACCAGGCTGTCTGAACAGAAAACAAGATAAGGCATGCACTTGCCCAGTATAAACACAATAATGTACTAAATACATAAAATATGAAGCTATTAACAGTGAAGCAAACAAATATATACAAATATAATAATTTGTAACATAAAAACTTCACTTATTGTATAAAAAAGATGAATGTTTTCTTATAAATTGATTAGGATCATGATTTCGTGAACATTTTGTTCACATCCTCAGCCAGAGCCTTCAACAATCTCGTTGTCAACGTTACAGTCGCTAATCTCTGTTTCATATAACCTTGCTCCGCTGAAATGTATCACTCCGCATTCAACTACCCTCCCCCTCGCCCTAATTGGCTAATGCTTTCGCGTCATAGGCCATAGGCGGTGCCTTCCCATCACATTTAAACCTGCAGTAAATGTAGTAATAATTGCCAGGAAGATAAATAAAATCATACAAAAATCATACAAATAAGGATATGAAGGCATGCAAAAATACAAGTTTATATTGAGCTGAGCAAATTGAAACAGAGTGACTGAGCAATGAAACTGAAAGAGTTTATAATGAAAGGCCTTTGGCATTTTCCACTGGAATTTTTAAACCAGCACACATACCTATCAAAAATGCTTGTCTTTCAGTCTGAAAAGTCGTGTCACACCATACTTTACTTTTTGTGTGTTCTTCGTGTATATTTAGCGATTTGTATCTCGGTGCAGTGTGGTTGTCCTTAAATAGCGTCTTCGCCACGCAGCAATATCGCCTCTGTCTTTTAGCACATTTTTCTTGCCTCTTTTTTCATTCACAAATCCCAGCTGTATAAGCAATCTGCTGAAATTTGGTAAATCTGCATCCTCATTTACAGCAGACGAAATGTTACTTAGGTTAGGGAGTTCGTTTCTAAAGAAAAACTACACACATGACGACGCACAACACTTTTCACGTATTTTCTCCGAGCACGCACTTTTGTTTATTCCTGCTTTTGCCTGGAGTGGTAAGTTTTCTGTTTCCTCAATTTCATGTCGCGATGTTCCTATGGATCTAACACACCTGTAAGTTCAGAGCACAGCTGTTCGACTTCTCTCACTGACAAAGACGGATTCTTCTCTGTGAGTGCATTAAACACATGTAACACAATTCTTTTTTCGCCTGTTTGTAAATAATTATCCTTGCGATACTTCAGCGAAAAACTGGCGGTAGACTCTGCCATTATACATATAATAAGTACATGCGCAATAAACAATCAATAAAATAATTTAGCTTCCGCACTCTCGAATGGCGATGCATGACTAATCCAGTTCAAAACAAGGTCAGTGATAAAAGTCATATAAACAAATGTCACCACTACCGCTAAATCACGTGCTGTCGTGCCATGTGCTTGAGAGCAAAGGAACCTTCTCTTTACTTCGTTTAAGAATTAACATGTATTTCAGATAAATCAACTCTGTTGCGTAATAAATTTAATTAAAACAGTCACGAAAATATAAATTTGACAATTCTCTTACAACATATAATGATATATCACCATGTTAAATAACGAACTAATTTTTACCGCACGACAGTCATTACCACAACAGCAACCAATGAGAGGTGATTAGGTCACGTGACCGTTAAGAGATACTGGGCAAGCTTACGTGAAACAAGGTATAGATGTCACTATGTTTTTGTTAGTACTACCAAAATCAACAACCGTAGCAGATAATTTTTGGTCATTTAACCATGAAATAAATCAAGAAGTTAAATTATTAAAACATTTAAATGGTCCAATAGATTTAACGGTTTGGGAAAAGATATTTATTTTAAAAAATAAATATCGTTTAATGAATTTTTAAATACTGGCAGTCGATTCTGTTTTTAAATTTGTTTCATTTTCAGATCTTGGTAGTACTGACAAAAACATAGTGACATCTAGTGACTGTTATGTTGACAATGAGATTGTTGAAGGCTCTGGCTGAGGATGTGAATAAAATATTCATGAAATCGCGATCCTAATCAATTTATTCATCAGTTTTTGTAAGATAAGTGAAATTTTTATGTTACAAATTATTATATTTGTATACAATAAGTACTATTGCGAAAGAACTAGAACTTTCTGGATGTTTGGTTGTCTTAAATATTCTGGAAAGCTTCTTTGGCTGTACTAGCAAGTCATTGAGTATGTCTTTGGGTACCATAGTGAGCAGGTTAGCAAATGTGATGTAAAGCACTGTTCTCTGAGTGAGTCTGTGAAAACCAGGAAGAGGGGTTTTAGTAAGTAAACAGAAATGGTATTAACAGCACAGAGTATAGAGGTCAGCTCTCATGAAGTCTGAGGGACAGACACGCCCACCGCTACACAAGTCAGTTTTGAACATCTTTCATATCTCCTGTCTTGAGATGGGGGTGCTTTTTAGACTCAAGGTATTGCCCCAAGGAAAGAGCTCCAGAGTTTTCCATTGCTCCCGGGTATGTAGAGACTGGAGTCTTCCTGACTCTCGGGTAGACCTTGGTTGAACGTTATCCAGAAGCATTTTAGTAATATAGCAACTGCAATTATGTATTTACAGTCATTTGTACTACAACTTCCTGAAGCTATTAAAAAATAAAACAAAGTGCAGGCACACTGAATCAAGTACCAGAGGGAACTGTTGGAGAAAAGATGTCAGGTAAACTAAAAAATGTGCTAGAGAAGAATACACGTACAATCAGAATGCGATTTATCTTCCATGCATTTAGAAAATACATCGTTGTACACTGCAACAACTGTGCTCACAAAGTCTGTAACTAAGATTTTTCTACATTAAAAAGTGAATCGAAATGCCTTTTATTATCTACTTACAGCCAATGGCTAAACATTACAGTCTTTGCTACCCCTGAATCGTCTTGCTCCTACATTTGAAACAGGGTGTACTGTGTATTGCCGTCCGCAGTGCTATCAAGGTTGCTGCACTTCCACGGTCTCTGGTCGGTGCACTGTTAACTTGATGCATTTCCCACTGAAAGCCCGCTCCCTGATAATGACCATGTGTTGCTACAGCATGAGATTGGAGACCTCTTGTGTTTGACTTCCAGGGAATGAACCATCTATAAGAAGAAGCCACAATTCACTTGTTTTGTTAAGCCACTAAGTCAATGTGATGGAAGTGAACTGAACAATGTGGATCAAAGTGAAGTCACAGTAATCACTGGAGCTAATTCATGAAGCTATTTTTAGTTAGTTTTCACACTATATCACTTATATATTAATTTATTTGAGGGACTAGTTTTGGGAGCTGTTGCTTCCATTTTCAAACTCGAAGGTCTCACTGTCGTCTGTTATCTTCAATCTCCTCTCTGGTGGTGGAACTATGAGCTTCTATTTTCCCATGTAAAGAGTAGTTTGCAGTTGAGGAATTTAAGTAACAGTGTTATTAAAATTAATTGAAAAAACTAATTGTAGTCAGTTTGTAATTCAATTCAATTCAGTGTTATTCATCCAATTTAACATATTCATTATGTGGATTCGTCAAAACCTTAGCCTATACACGGCTATTGTGAAGAAATTATTAATTTCCGTAAATTAACTTCCTCTGTTTTACTATAAGATAGAAAAGAAAAAGTAAAAATACTAAATATAAGTATTGTATCCTCAGTGGTAAAGTGTATATCAAATTAATGAAGATACCGAGTGGAATGGCTCAGGCAGTTTCGTCTGTGGCCTGCTCATTTAGTTGAGCACAAAGAACCAACCAGAATAAAGGTATGGCAGCCTCTTCAGCCACACAGGGATTGGTGGACGCATAACCAATGGGAGCTGAGTGGGCTCATACCTCTATATATAGTTCAGGCGCTCAACTAAATACCAGTCTAGTTGTGAACAGACAAGACTTAGAATCTCTGAAGATGCCCAACGGAGTTATGGGTGAAACGTCAGATATGTATTCATCGTCTAGACCACGGTCTTCAACCCCGAAAACAACATTCTCTTGGATTAACAGCAGCCGCGAAAGCCTAAACATGTACATTAGGTTAATTACACCCCCCAAATATCCTGTATCTCCATTTCATCTCAATTATCATCTCTCATCTGATGGTCTCTTTCAGGGTAGAGATGTCAGCAGGTGTCTCACATTGCATGGCCGGAATATGCTCTTGGTAAATACTTCCTCCTTCAGTAGGACAGTCTCTATTCTCCAGACCGACCTGGTGGGGCATTTCAGAACCACAGGGCGGGATGCTGGTTGTACTGGCCTGTTAGGGAGTTTTCAACTGGTAAACTGTAGGGACCCTGCCCTCTGCACTGTCATGGCTCTTTAGAACGGACGTCTTCTGTCTCCTCTTGCCTCATACTTCTTCCCAGGGGAGCTCCGCTTGGGGGCATAGTTACAATAGACCAAATTTGGACCTCCGTGCCAAATCCCCTCCGCAGCATAGTCCAGTCCAGTCCTATCTGTGACTGAATTTTTTAAGTCTGGTTCAACTTTTTGATTGATATAAAGAGTGTTAGAGATTGATAGAGATAGTTGTTGCATATCAGAGAGTTTATAATAGAAAGCATAATACTTTGCAATCTTTCTTTTTCTAGTCAGTATTCATCAGACTTGCAGTCACAGCAGTTTGAGACGCAGAAGTTCCTAAACAGTGAGAACAACATGGATGCAGTTGCAAATGCGGAGCATCTTCTGGCTACTGCATACCTTAGTGGTTTCAGGTTCGACAACAGCAACTTAGATGCCCGCAAGAGATTTGCCTGCGTTGAGTGTGGTAAGCACTTTGTCCAGAAACAGCATCTGGTGTCTCACATGCGTACCCATACGGGAGAAAAACCATACAAGTGTACAATATGTGACAAGGCATTTGCTCAGAGTGTCCACTTGAAGAACCATCACATTACTCATACTCGTCTCAAACCGTTCAGGTGCAGTGAATGTGGTAAGTGCTTCGCCCAGAACATTCATCTGAAAAACCACTCAAGCACACACACTGGCGAGAAGCCCTATCCCTGTACTTTGTGTGGAAAAAACTTTGCGCAGAATGTTCACTTAAAAAATCATCTCAGCACTCATACAGGAATTCGCCCGTTTAGTTGTAAAATATGTGGTAAATCATTTTCTCAAAATGTGCATCTGAAAAATCACGAACTTATTCATTCTGACCAGAAACCGTTTCGCTGTAATGAATGTGGTAAGACATTTGCGCAAAACATCCATTTGAAAAATCACCTCTCAACCCATACTGGTGAAAAACCGTATGGTTGTCTGGAGTGTGGCAAACATTTTGCTCGTAGCGGCCAGTTAAAGGAGCATATGAAATTGCATTCTGGTGTAAAACCCTTTAAATGTGAAATCTGCAACAAATGCTTTACACAGAACGTACACCTGAAAAATCACTTGGCTACACATAGCAATGATACACAAATCACAGAGGTACATAATGATTTGTAAAATTAGAATCTTCAAGAAAATCGTCTTAACTACAAATAGGAAATAGAAAATATTTAGATGAAAGCTTTATAAAGATTATGAAAGCAATATTCCTGAAGTTTGTACTTATATATGTGGTTAATTATTTATTTCTTTATATGTTTATCTTCTTGTTATTGTCACCCGAACGTCGGAACTCCCTATAGAACCGACCGGCAGCAGCAGGTTCACCACGCCCAGTCATTTGTCTTATAGCGGTAACGAGGGTTGGCTCGAAAAACATCACTCTGTCGTCTCTTTTCGCTCCACCTGAGTTCTCGAACTTACGGGATATTTCATCTAATCCAGAACCTTCTAGATTGGCCAGTATGCCCTATATAAGCAACCCGTCGGGCTGGAGGTCAGTTAGTCAGTTCTTGGCGAGCTGTGAGGAGCGCCCAGTGAGGGGACGGACTGCGTATGTGCGTCGGAGGAGTTTATGTAATTACGAGTGCAAGTGGAACTGTAACGGACGAACTGGTGAATCGTAATTGTGTGCATTACGTAATTCTGTGTAATTGGCAAGTGTTGAACTGTAGGTGGTGGAAATAAAGAACATTTTTGAGTGGTGCAATCGGACTTTGCATTTCACGAACCCACAAAGTCACATTATTAAGCCAAAAGAAGATTGGATAAGTATTTGATGTTAGATATATAATGCATATCGATGTTAAGCAACAAAAACCTTGCAGCTCTGCTAGTCACAGAAAACTATGTAATTCTAACAGGCAATACAGAAGAATTTGATGTGTAATCTGTTGAAAATACAAACTTAAAGTTGCACTTCACTGCCCGCTGACAGCATACTGAAAAACCTGTATTCTCCGAACTCTTTCATTTGCACTGAAAGTGTCATATATCTAACAAACACTGTTATAAACATGCAAAAGACTAACATCCTGTGAATACGTTGTGTATTTATTACTACATTAATTCATATCTTAAGACATACGCACAATAATATAAGTAAAAATGAGGCAATATTACAATTATCTATACTGATACTAAATTGAATTTGTTGGCAGAGAAAGCAACTAATCTTTACACAGAAAATGAAGCTATTTACAGTGGAGTAACAAACACTACACAAATAAAAATATTTAGTAAATATTCTCCACTTAACTTAAGAAGCCGATGACAATACTTCTATTATGTTTTTGCGAAATTAATTTTGTGGTCATTCGCCCACATCTTCAATCAAACACTATTCGTTGTCAAACACATTTCATTGTCAAGGATACTATGTATTTACGTATTACCAACATCTGAAGATGAAACAAACCTAAAAACAGAATCAATTGCCGGTATGTCAAAATTCTCTATGCAATTTTTATTTTGCATATAATACCCCTGAATAAAGAAGAATTTAATAAAGAATATAAACATATTATTAATGCTGCTTTAATTAATGGTTTAATAAAGATTTTATACAAAAGAAGATTGAAAAATTTAAATATCAAAAAAGTATTAATGATATTCCTACTTTTAAAAAAATAAAAGATGATTATAAATTTAAAAAATGCACTTACCATCCTTGGGTTAATAAACATTTTCAAAATTGTTTTAAAGAAGTTGGTATAGCTTTAGTTCCTCAAAATAAATATAGTATTAAAAATTTATTACAATTTTCTAAAAAAGATAAAATTCCTAATAATAAAAAAATCTGGTATTTATCAATTTAATTGCTTAGATTGTGATAAGGTTTATATTGGAAAGACGAAACGTAGTTTGGAAACCAGAAATAAAGAACATTTTCGTAACATTAGATATAAACAAATTGATAAATCGGCCATGGCAGATCATTTTTGGTCATTTAACCATGAAATAAATCCCGAAGTTAAATTATTAAAACAATTAAATATTCCCATAGATTTAATGGTTTGGGAAAAGATATTTATTCTAAAAAATAAAAATCGCATAATAAATTTTGACATACCGGCAATTGATTCTGTTTTTAGGTTTGTTTCGTCTTCAGATGTTGGTAATACATAAATACATAGTATCCTTGACAATGAAATGTGTTTGACAATGAATTGTGTTTGACTGAAGATGTGGGCGAATGTCCACAAAATTAATTTCGCAAAAACATAATGGAAGTATTGTCATCGGTTTCTTAAGTTAAGTGGAGAATATTTACTAAATATATTTGTGTAGTACAACTAATCTTTGTTTCAAATAACCTTGCCTTGAATCTCTTAACGCTCACGTGACCTAGTTACCTCTCATGGGCTGCTTCTTGGTACAGACTTGTGTGTTAAAAATGATTTTGTTATTTAACACTAGAAGGACCGCACCCATCTGTTTGACGGATGCGCTGCTTTAGAAGAATTATTTCTTGCTTATGTTTTTTTCTACACTTCCCATGTTCTACGACTTTTAATAAATAATTATGACAAACACGTCCACAAAGAATTAAGCATTTTGGATCTTTCTAAAACCTGGTACAAACAGCTCCTACTAGGAGGACCGTCATCCGTCATTTTGACCGTTACGGAAGTGTGAACAATAGCCTTCGGATCTGTCCACATCTGTTGTTTTCCTTCCTAATTGGTTTATGGCACTCTGCAGACCCGTTGTCGATGAGTAAGAAAGCTTTATTTCCCAAGTGACGCAATTCATGCTACCACTTATGTACGAGGTGTTGGAGCAAAAAACTTTCCGCTGAAGTTGTTATGGTCGACTACCTGGACCACCACTTTTCAGGAACACAATGAGCAGAAACAAATTTGCTGAAATTTTGTGGTTTATGCGATTTGATAACAAGGACACATGTAATACAAAATTGAATCGAGAATATATTGACACATTACTTCACTCACACTGTTTATTCACAGGACATGTTTCAAGAGCTCTTGCTCCTATCCTCAGCTGATACTCGATTAGTGAAAGTTGTAGTGGTTTCTTCTTTCTCCGTATTGTCAATAGATGGCGTGATGTACTTGTCAAAGATGTCTGGTGGTGGAGTTTCAAAATTCATGACTCTATGACGATTTTTGTTAATGAAGATTTTTTCCCATACGGAAAGGTCTATGGGGTGACTAACGTATTTTATTAGAGATGTTTCCAAATTGATGTCATGTCTAGTATTCAAAAAATGAAAAGCCACTGCTGATTTTTCTGTTTCACCATTTTTAATGTTTCTCATATGTTCTTTAGTTCTGATGTTAATATTTCTTTTTGTTTTTCCTATATAAATTTTAGGGCAAGTTTCACATTTGATCTCATAGATTCCTGGTTTTTCTTTGGTAGTGATTGAATTTTTGGGAGGGCCTTTTAACAAATTTCTGATATTAAACCCATTTTGAGGTGCAAGAGTTATGTTGTGTTTTGAGAAGATTTTTTGGAATTTGTTATAGGCTGATGGGTGGAAGGTGAATTTTTTAAAAAGTTTTTTCTCTTTTTCTCCTGTAGGTTCTAGGGTGGTGGTTTCTTTTATTTTCTTAGCTTTTTTGAGTCTGTTAACTGTTTTGTCTACTAAATTTGGGTTGAAACCGTTGGATATAGCTACTTTTTTTATGTGTAGGTATTCCTCTTGATAATCTTCTCTGTTTAGTGGAAAGTTGATCATCCGAAAGATTAAACTGTTGAAAATGGCATGTTGGTGTTGTTTTGGGTTGAAACTGTTGTTCTTAATGTAATTATCTGTGTGTGTCGGTTTCCTGTAAATACCAAAAGTGAGTTTGTTGTTCATTTTTTTGATCTTGATGTCCAAAAAGGGGAGAACACCATCCTCTTCACAACATAACTCTTGCACCTCAAAATAGGTTTAATATCAGAAATTTGTTAAAAGGCCCTCCCAAAAATTCAATCACTACCAAAGAAAAACCAGGAATCTATGAGATCAAATGTGAAACTTGCCCTAAAATTTATATAGGAAAAACAAAAAGAAATATTAACATCAGAACTAAAGAACATATGAGAAACAGAAAAATCAGCAGTGGCTTTTCATTTTTTGAATACTAGACATGACATCAATTTGGAAACATCTCTAATAAAATACGTTAGTCACCCCATAGACCTTTCCGTATGGGAAAAAATCTTCATTAACAAAAATCGTCATAGAGTCATGAATTTTGAAACTCCACCACCAGACATCTTTGACAAGTACATCACGCCATCTATTGACAATACGGAGAAAGAAGAAACCACTACAACTTTCACTAATCGAGTATCAGCTGAGGATAGGAGCAAGAGCTCTTGAAACATGTCCTGTGAATAAACAGTGTGAGTGAAGCAATGTGTCAATATATTCGCGATTCAATTTTGTATTAATTTGTGCTTCACTGTCCCTACGCTTCTTTCAAGCTTATACTTTGAAGGACACATGTTCTTAAAGACTAAGTACAGATCGCTTTGCAGCTGCTACTCCTGTCTGGAATCGTTTTATTGCCAATTCCTTGCAGTGTCACATTACAAGTGAAAACATCACTGTGGATGAGCAATTGTTTCCTTGCAAGGTTAGATGATCTTTCCTTCAATATATGAGCAATAAACTAGACAAATTTGGAATAAAGTTTTGGCTTGCAGTTGATGCAAATTCAAATCTTTGCACATAACTGTACTTTATAAGTCAGGTGACATAACTCTGACATGCTATCAGGGGAAAAAGAATAAAAATGTGCTTCTTTTGAGTTCAATGCTTGGCACAGTTACTATAAATAAACAACATCCTAAAAAGCTACCAGAATCAGTGGTGTACTACAATAACACCAAGTACGACGTTGATGTCGTCGATCAAATGGCTTGACTGTACACAGTGAAATATGTATGCAGAAGGTAGCCTATGCATATTTCTTTTCAATGTGTTGGCCTTGGCAGCTATTAATGCATGGGTACTCTATAAGGAAGTAACAGGTGACAAAGTAAGCAGATGTCAGTTCATATACAACTTAGCATCAAGTATGTTTGTGGACCGTGTTTAGGCAATGCTGAATATACATGTGTTAGGTGCTACATGCTGCAAGTGGCTTTGAATGAGCGAAATCAGATTTATAAGTATTAAATTTTAGATGAGTCGTATTTTTTACACATCTGCTTTACTTTCGTACCTATTTTGAGGACATGTTTCGCAAATCATCGTTTGCATCTACGGCTCTTATGCGACTAAAGTTTGATCCAGCGGTGTGGGTAATTCTGGGATTGCTGCTGCCATCTGTTGATTTAGTGATGAACTTAAATGTGGGATTCTCTTCTGGCGGGATTTCAAAGTTCATTAGTTGGTTTTTATGTTTTTCTATGTATATCCTCTCCCATATGACGAGTTCACTATACTCAACCTGCAAGAACAGTGGAAACTGAAGAGGAATGTACTCTACCTTTTTCAGACCTTAAAATCAAAAAAAGCAATGAAAAACTAGAATTTGGCATCCATAGAAAAGCAACACACACAGATAATTACATCAAAGCAAATAGTTTCAACCCAATTCCACACAAACATGCAACCATCAACAGTCTCACACACTGATTAGTAAATCTACCTCTCAGCCAGCAAGAATATCAAAACGAATACCATCAAATCTTAAAAAATTGCAATTAAAAATGGATATGGAAAAAACCTTGTAGATAAAAAACTAAAATTATTCAAACTTCAAAAGAGATTAAAACAGATCACAACTCTCACACCAATAAAACAAGAAATTAGATTTGCTAAATTTACTTACCACCCCTGGGCCACAAAAAAGTTCCAAAAAATATTCAAGAAATACAGTATAACATTGGCACCAAAAAACAATTACAACATTAAAAACCAACTTCACAGTAATAATACTGATAAGATAAAACCAGAGGAAAAGTCAGGCATTTACAAGATTAAGTGTAAAGACTGTGAAAAAATTTACGTAGGGAGGACAAAAAGAAACATAGGCACTAGAAAGAAAGAACACTTCAGGCACTTAAGATACAAAAATATTGATAAGTCTGCAATAGCAGCTCATTTCTGGTCTGAAAATCATGAAATTGAAGATAGCACAGAATACTAAAATACGTACAAAAACAGTGAACTCGTCATATGGGAGAGGATATACATAGAAAAACATAAAAACCAACTAATGAACTTTGAAATCCTGCCAGAAGAGACTCCCACATTTAAGTTCATCACTAAATCAACAGATGGCAGCAGCAACCCCAGAATTACCCACACCGCTGGATCAAACTTTAGTCACATAAGAGCCGTAGATGCAAACGATGATTTGCGAAACATGTCCTCAAAATAGGTACGAAAGTGAAGCAGATGTGTAAAAAATACGACTCATCTAAAATTTAATAATTTTTCGCTTCACTGTGGTGTTCCAATACAGTTAAATCTCGATATAGGTTTATAAGTGTTTTTTCTACTATATACTGTGGTATTCAAAATTTTATGTTGAAACACATGTGTTTGTTAAGGGAAGTTGTCCATTTTACATTTGGTTATCACATATATTTGGATTAATTTTTAGGCTTAAAATGTTCATTTTACCATGTAATTCTTCAGACAAAAGTAAAATTATATACTGCTATACTGTATAAATAATATTAAATAAACTGCTAGGCATTCAAATTTGTTTACCATTTTAAAAAGGGCAAATAAAACTGCACCCGTCAAAATGATGGGTTGGTCCTTCTCGGTAGACCATACTCGCCGGTCCTTCTAGTGTTAACATGATAATACACGAGAGCAGATCAAATATAAATGGGAATTTTATTGTAATTTTATTATTGTTGTAATAATTTTAAGGAGAGACTTTGTCAATGTGTTGATACGATATCTGAAGAGGGGGCATTGCGCGCGCATGCACCACGGAGAATGGTACTGTGTCAGTATGCCATGAGTGAGCAAGAGGTGCACACATCTGTTGTGCAGCATATCATCATCATCATCATCATCATCATCATCATCATCATCATCATCATCATCATCATCATCATCATCAAATTTCTTGCAAGAAAAGGGAACCAAATCTTCAAACATTTTGAGACAGCTCCATGCACAGTTTGGGGAAGAAACACTTTCGAAGACTTGAGTGGGCTAAAAGTTTTGTGGTGGCAGGAAGAGAAGCTGTGAAAAATGAATCTCATAGGAGGAGATGGTGGACAAGCATTACTGCAGACAATATTATTGCCATTCGTGACATCATTGAAGAAGATTGGCACATAAAAATACCTGAACTTATCGAGATTTAACTGTATTGGAACACCACAGTGAAGCGAAAAATTATTAATTTTTAGATGAGTCGTATTTCTTACACATCTGCTTCACTTTCGTACCTATTTTGAGGACATGTTTCGCAAATCTTCGTTTGCATCTATGGCTCTTGTGCGACTGACGCTAGATCCAGCGGTGTGGGTAATTCTGGGGTTGTTGCTGCCATCTGTTGATTTAGTGATGAACTGAAATGTGGGATTCTCTTCTAGCGGGATTTCAAAGTTCATTAGTTGGTTTTTATGTTTTTCTATGTATATCCTCTCCCATATGACGAGTTCACTATGTTTTTGTACGTATTTTAGTAATTCTGTGCTATCTTCAATTTCATGATTTTCAGACCAAAAATGAGCTACTATTGCAGACTTACCAATATTTTTGTATCTTAAGTGCCTGAAGTGTTCTTTCTTTCTAGTGCCTATGTTTCTTTTTGTCCTCCCTTTTTGTCCTTCTTTTTGTCTTTTTGTCCTAAAATACACAAACCCAACATACCCATGAGACCCATTGTAAATAATATAAACACTCCTACTTACCTTCTGGCAAAATGGCTAACCAAAAAATTTCAGTCCTTTCCACAATTCCATACTCTGAGTATAAAAAACTCTTTAGACCTGGTAGAAAAAATTCAAAATCTTAAACTAAAACCTCATGACACTTTAGTATCCTTTGATGTCCGCTCCCTCTTCCCTAGCATTCCATTAGACAAACTTTTGATTCAACTGAAAAAATGGCTAAATTCTATAAACCTGGATGCCAATGCAATAGAAGAATATTTGGCAATGACTGAAATATGTATACATCAAAATTATTTTGTCTTCGATGGAAAATATTATAAACAAATTTCAGGACTAGCTATGGGAAGCCCGCTATCACCATTTTTGGCCAATCTATACATGAGCTTTTTCGAAACACATATTACTAAAGCCTTCCCTCATATGTTTAAAACATGGTTCAGATACGTAGTAGTTTATTACTGTCAATAGACTCATACAGAGTGTCTGACATTGTCAGAGGCTATTTACAATATTTACAAAGTTTATAAAAAATCAATCATTTTATACAAAAATTATGTAATAATAATAATAAAATCACCAAATATACATAGTTTATAACAAATCAAATTAAAATTCCTCCAGTTTATACAAACATTTATGAATGAGATACATCTTTAGCTTACTTTTAAAACAATTTTTTGCACAGGACTTAATTTTAGCTGGTAGTTTATTGTACAGTAAACTGCCTACAATATATGGATCAGTATTGATTTTCTTTTTATTCACTGTTATTCTATGAAAATCCATATTTTGTCTGGTATTATGTGTATGTATTTCACTATTTATTAGCATACCATTTGCACTGTTTACAGTTAAAAGAATGTTTTTATATACATATAGTGATACAATGGTTAAAATATTTTCTCTAATAAATACATGTCTACAAGTTTCTATTTTAGGAATACTGTACATAATTCTTATACACTTCTTCTGTAAATTTAATATCCTATTAATGTGTACATGTGCAGCTCCTCCCCAAACTTCTAAACAGTAACTGAGATGTGGAAAAATAAGACCATAGTACATTATTTTCATGGTATGCTCATTCACATATCTTTTCATTAGCCTAAAGAAGTAAATATATTTAGCTATTTTATTACAAACGCTGTTTACATGCTCAGACCAGGTTAGCTTACTGTCTATTTTTAACCCTAGTAAGGAATAGGATGGAGTTAGTGTCAGATTAATCATGGGGGAAACAGTTTTGTTAATTTCATTTCTTCCTCCTAGGTCAAATATCATAACTTTGGTTTTTTCTTCATTTACTTTTAGTTTGTTACATTCAAAGTAATGATTTATAGAGCGACTAGTAGAATTAATGGTATTTGCCAGTGAATTTGATGTGTCATTCCAACAAAGAGCAGTAGTATCATCAGCATAGCTGACTGTTGTGGAATTATTGCTTTTTGCTATATCATTTACGTATATAATAAATAGAACAGGGCCTAAGACAGAGCCCTGCGGAACTCCATGTTTTACCTCCATCAAAGCTGATTTTATTTTATATATGTTGTTACCATTAAGATGACTGATTTCAGAGCTTTGCTGTCTTCCGGTTAGATAAGATTCAATTAATTTATTAGGCAGACCTCTAACTCCATACAAATTAAGTTTATGTAATAAAATATCGTGTCTGACACAGTCAAAAGCTTTTGAGAGATCAACCATTATGCTGGCTACTTTCTTATTGAGATTAATTTTTTCCATAATATCATGCACAAATGAGATTACTGCTGTGGTAGTAGAAAATGACTTACGAAAACCATGTTGGGATTGACTGTAAATTTTATTTTTCTGTAGAAAGTGGTCAAGCCTTTGCAGTATAATTTTCTCGAATAGTTTGCCTATGCTGGAAGTTAGAGTGATGGGCCTATAGTTGTTAACATCATTTTTATTACCCTTTTTATGAATAGGCTTAATGACACCTATTTTAAGGATGTCAGGAAAAATACCTGCTTCGATACTGGCATTTATCAAATGCATTAGTGGTTTGGCCAATATTGTTTTGCATTGCTTTAATATTTTAGATGAAATACCATCCCATCCACATGAGGGTTTAGATGGCATTTCATTCAAGACTTTTATAATTTCTTCCTCCGAGGTGGGATGCATAAAAAGAGACTTATCATTAGGTACAATATTATAAATAGGGGGTTCTGTCATATTTTTAGCCAGTTCATTAGCACAATTTGTAAAGAACTCATTCATAGCATTACAAACCTCAACAGGATTTGTAATAACATTACCATTCATATTCAGGTTAACATTTTCTTGTTTTTTATCCTGCTTTCTATATTCATTGACTATGCTCCAGGCAGTTTTTGTTATGTTGGTCGAATTACATAGTTTACCAGTATAATAATCTGACTGCAACTTCTGTAAGTGCTGGAGATACATACCTCGATATTTTTTATATTCATTATTATAGTGATCTAGCTTAGTTGACTTATGCAATATGTACATGTCCTTCATTTTATTTCGTAATGTATGCACTTTAGGACTTACAGATATTTTAGGTGCTTTTTTACATTTTATCACTCTTTTAACTATTGGACATGTATTATAAAAATGTTGATTAAATATCTGATAAAAAAGTTGCCACTTACTGTTAATATCATTTTCACAATAAACAGATTCCCAGTTTTCATTTTCGAGATTATAATTTAAGTTTTCAATATTATCAGCACCTAACTGTTGAAATATTTTAGTCCTTTTAATAGTATTATTATTTAAGTCACCACTTTTAATATAAGCAAGCTGAGCAAAATGATCCGAAAGGTAGCTGTTTACAACTTGAGTAGTTATTATTTCGTCAGACATGTTACTGGCAATATGATCTATAATGCTAGCTGTTTTTAGTGTTACTCGTGTGTGATTTAATATATGATCCACTATAGACGACATCTTTGCAATAGTGCCCTACAAACAAATAGATGATGCTTTGAAACTACTCAACCTGCAAGAACCCAGCATACAATTCACAGTAGAAACTGAAGAGGACTGTACTCTACCATTTTTAGACCTTAAAATCAAAAAAGGCAATGAAAAACTAGAATTTGGCATTCATAGAAAAGCAACACACGCAGATAATTACATCAAAGCAAATAGTTTCAACCCAATTCCACACAAACATGCAACCATCAACAGTCTGACACACAGATTAGTAAATCTACCTCTCAGCCAGCAAGAATATCAAAACGAATACCATCAAATCTTAAAAACGGCAATTAAAAATGGATATGGAAAAAACCTTGTAGATAAAAAACTAAAATTATTCAAACTTCAAAAGAAATTAAAACAGATCACAGCTCTCACACCAATAAAACAAGAAACTAGATTTGCTAAATTTACTTACCACCCCTGGGCCACAAAAAAGTTCCAAAAAATATTCAAGAAATACAATATAACATTGGCACCAAAAAACAATTACAACATTAAAAACTTACTTCACAGTAATAATACTGATAAGATAAAACCAGAGGAAAAGTCAGGCATTTACAAGATTAAGTGTAAAGACTGTGAAAAAATTTACATAGGGAGGACAAAAAGAAACATAGGCACTAGAAAGAAAGAACACTTCAGGCACTTAAGATACAAAAATATTGATAAGTCCGCAATAGCAGCTCATTTCTGGTCTGAAAATCATGAAATTGAAGATAGCACAGAATTACTAAAATACGTACAAAAACATAGTGAACTCGTCATATGGGAGAGGATATACATAGAAAAACATAAAAACCAACTAATGAACTTTGAAATCCCGCTAGAAGAGAATTCCACATTTCAGTTCATCACTAAATCAACAGATGGCAGCAACAACCCCAGAATTACCCACACCGCTGGATCTAGCGTCAGTCGCACAAGAGCCGTAGATGCAAACGAAGATTTGCGAAACATGTCCTCAAAATAGGTACGAAAGTGAAGCAGATGTGTAAGAAATACAACTCATCTAAAATTTAATACCTGAACTTGTTTTTCCCTAGGAATAAGTCACAGAAGTGTTCAAACAATCATCCGAGATGAACTCCATTATAGAAAATTATCTACCTGGTGGTTTCCTCATCTCAACCAGGAACAAAAAGCGTTACGTCAGGAAGTTTGTCAGAGATACCTGCATCACTACAAGGAAAAAAGAAAAATTCCTTGAATCATATTGGACTGTATTCATGGTCAGACGTGGTCCGGACCAACTTGCTACTTCCTGTGGACTCACGGTGTACCATCGATTTCTTATTCATAAACCGGGATTAGCGATAGTCTGGGGACTAAACATGTTGGTCCGCCTCCAAGGGATAGATTAAAGACGGACTATCTTTGTAACATGGACGACAATGAAGTGATGAATGTAGCTGTGGTGTGTAGAATACGTGAAATAAGACGACAGAGGAAAACTTATCTACCAAGAATAGAAATTATTGCGAAGTACGACAACCTGAACTTCAAAAACACAAACAGGTTTAGTAAAGCGAAAGCCAGAAAGCTGATGGAAGTGATCCGTCCTAACCTGTACGTCAGGTAACCGAGGCCTGACACTCAGATCCTAACAGCACTTCGGTATTATACAAGTTCAAGATATCAAGACAACACGGCTGAGTTGCACGATATTAGTCAGGCATCAATAAGCCGCATTATCAGCAAACTCGTTATACATTTCCCTCCATGCCTCCTCCATTCTCACATTTGTATTCATCGACTCAGATTTATTTTGTATAATGTTCATTCTTTTTTGGACTAGAGAAAACATTGGTCTTGCTCTGACCAATTGATACCATGCTTCTTCATATTATCCATATTCACAGCACACCAAACTTTGTTTCCGAACTTCAAACAGCAGCAGTTACCGTAAGAATTATTAAGAAACAGCTGTGAAACTACCACAGAGATTTATCAAGTTGTAGGTACACTGTGGTTTGTTTAGCACTCTATGGGACTTGTGCATGCGCAGAAGAACCTTTCTACGTTGTGTAAAATTTGCTCCGTGCTGGTCCACGGCTTTTTATCATCTATGAATACCAAAAAGTTAGACCGCCTTTGGTCTGGACCAAGTTAGTCGGAAGATAGTCTAGACCTAAGTGATAACTATGAATATGGCCCATTGTGACTTGTGGTGAAACTTGGGCGCATCATTTCACCCCAGTATCAAAGCAAGCATGGAGTGGTGGTGAGGAGACTTAGCAGGTTCAGTCAAGGTCAGAACATGCCCATCTGCTGGAAAAATGCTTGCAACCGTTTTCTGGGACTCTACAGCATTTTGCTGGTCAATTTTCTTCACGAACAAAGGACAATGAATGCAGCATATTACTGTCGCATTTTGGATGAAGCAAAACATGCATTGGATACCTCTGAAACACCCTCATTACAGGCTAGATTTAGTCTGTGAAAGTCCTCCTGCATTCCATTGGAGAATTTTGAAAGGTGTTCTGTAATTGACGTCCTGCAGATGTCCCCACCAAGAGATCCAAACGGGGGACTATTTTACCTCCGGAAAGTTTATCTGAAGAACTTGTCATGTTTTAAGTAGCATAAATGTAACCGTTTTTTAAGGGGACACCATTTTTTTCCTTGTAATGATGGTTACATCATCCACTCACTTTAACCCCCAGTATGTCTGGAGGGCTACACCTGTCTTTGGTTAATGGGTCCATCGGACCTGGCCAGGAGGAGTTTTAAAGTCCATCGGCTTTTCTCACAAGCACCAATTGTGGAACATTTGTATGCCGTGACAGGCCAGCGTAAGAGGTGAAATAGCATTTCCTCTATTTCTGATGTAGTTATACCGCTAACACTTGGTCCCCAGAGCCTCATTGTGGAATTGCTGGAAACGAATCAGCTGATTTTCTTGCCAAAAAAGGTGCAAATTTAGTTCAGAACAAAAGTAAAAACTTATCCTTTACATCCATAAAAAGATTAATCAAAAGCAAATATAAAAACAAACAAAACCAATCAATATGTAACAAAGCCAAAGATAAAAAATGGAACATTTTAATTAAAAATCCAGAAATTATTCCAGAAATCCCACGTAAAGCTGCAGTAGTAAATTTTAGATTACTTACGGAACATGAATATTTGGCCAAACACTTACACAGAATAGGAATTTATACAAGTCCAAATTGTCCTCTGTTCAATAAAGAAGAGGAAATTAATGAAAAACATATTTTAACCTGTGAAGCCCTACCTGCTGGACCCACTACACAGAAATATTGGAGAGCAAGAGAGCTAATTGCTCTAGATTTATCACTCTGTGACTACTATTTGTTTGGGCCACTCAAACAAAACCTAGAAGGACAGCAGTTTGATGATGACGCAAGTGTAGAAGAGCTAGTGCACAACTGACTCTGCACACGTCCTTCTTCTTTCTGTAAGAATGGCATCAAAAACTTGTCAATCCAATGGAGAAAATGTGTATTGAAGGCAGGACACTGTATAGGAAAGTAATCTGTATATGAACTTTTTTTTTGCTGATACAATAAATTTAAAAAAAAAATAATTCCCATGTATATTTGATCTGCCATCGTATCTTAATATGTTCAAAGAGAATTGTCAAATTTTTATTTTCGTAACCATATGAATTAAGTTACACAATATAATTAATTTAACTGAATTGCATGTTAATTCTTAAATGAAATTAAGAGGAGGTTCCTTTGCTTCAAACCCACCTCTCGGAATGACCGACAATAGCAGGTGCTTTGGCAGTAGCATGTGGAGAGATACATGTTAGTGGGGTAAGGTTATTTGAAACAAATCTTAAGTCAGTTTTGTTTTAATTTTTCAGGAGAGACAAAAAACTGTGTAGCTAATAAACTTATTTTCAGAAGGTTCTGCTTGATGTTGTAATGTATTCTTTATTGCAGTCCAGTAAATATATTAAAGTGATTATTATAAAAATTGATTCTGAAAACATTAGACTTAGTTCCTTTCTCAGTGATACATTTTACCACTGTTTAATGTGTTTATTTACTTAGAAATATAGCTTTTTTTTTTTTTTTTTTTTTTTTTTTTTTTTTTTTTTACAATATTGATGTTCAGCATCTTGAATAACTTAGCTACAATATTTGTACTCCATAAAAAATACAAAATCAAAAGGCACATTAACATTTGTAGTGTATTTAGAAATTCTGGAGAAGTAATCAAATTATGGTTATAATCCTACTTCTCAAAGCGTTACCATGGATTTATCTTTGTTAGTAGAAACCTTTCAGATAACGCACTGATTATTCTTGTAAGAGTCAGAGGGGTACTGCTTCGCTTCCCTGGCCTGTGCTAAGCACCAATGAATGCATCACTTCAGTCAATGTTATTCGCAGAAGTCACAAATGACAGATGTTCACTCCATGTGGAGTTATCAGTGTGTTATCTGAGAGGTATCTGTTACCAAAGATAAATAAATGGTAACCTTTTGAGAAGCAGGATTGTACCTGATTCATTCAGCTTTACCTAAAGAATTTTTATGAAATCACAGGCCACTGCAATATATCTTCATGAAATTTTTGTGTATCTTCCCCATGTACCTATTTCACCAGCTTTTGTATGCCCTCCATTTTCTTTTTCTGAATGAGCACTTTGAGTTGTGCATGTGCTGGCTCCAGGTCCATGTGAAAATTTGAACTCGTTTTCAGCAAACAGAATGCATGTTTGGGTTTCAAAAGAAAAAGTCTACAGTAGAAGCAATTTGCAGAGGAAATGACATTATTATAAATGCCCTAAATAGAAAAGAACATGTAGTTGCTATTTTCCTTGATCTTTCCAAGGCCTTCGACTGCGTTAACATAGAAATCTTAATGTCAAAATTGGAAAACTATGGAATCAGAGGCATACCACTACTATGGCTTGGCTCCTATCTACAAAATAGAGAACAATACGTGGAAATAATACATGATTTAAATGGAAAGTTAATGAAATTTTGATCATAATTCAAAAAAGTAACACATGGAGTGCCCCAAGGCTCAAAATTAGGACCATATTTATTCCTACTGTATATAAACAGCTTATTTCAATTAATAAAAGAAGCAGGGGGAATAGCAATAGGCTATGCGGATGACACCACGATTTTAGTAACAGGAAAAACAGAAATAGAAGTACAAAACAGGGCAAATACTCTACTAGTAAAAGTAAACAGACATTTAGAAAACTTAGGCATGATATTAAACACAAACAAAACAGAGTGGATACAAATCAGTCTTAATAACAAAAAGCAGACAAATATAAAGTTAACAATACAATACAATACAATGTTTATTAGCCACAGGAATTCATACAGAATTATAGGCATTGTCAATATAGTTACAGTATTTAACAACATTTACAGTTCATCAATGAGGTATTTACAATCTTAAGTTTCAAGTAATTTACACAACTACACTTAATTTTAATGCTTTGGCCGGGTAAAATTCTTCATTGGTGAGTCTTCCAATCTCGGACACATGAAACAAAAATAGAAATAGAATACATTAGTATAATTATGCACAACAAACTGATTAATTTATGCTTTACCTGATTTGTATTCTAGGTATTCATTTACTGAGTAAAACTGATTTTTTTTAAAGAAATTGTGAAGCTCTGTCTTAAACTTTTTTATAGAGGTTATGTTTTTTAATTGATTTGGCAAGTGGTTGTATAGCTTTAAACCCATGTATCTGACGGAAGTCTCAAATAGTTTTGTTTTATGAATATAGGTGTGTAATTTGTTTTTATTACGTGTGTTATGGGTGTGTATTTTAGCATTTGTGACATAGTTCGCAGTATTAGTCTTCATATAGATCAGTAGCTGTTTCATATATAAACTTGGTAGGGTCAAGATATTCAAATCTCTGAAGTGATTTCTGCAGCTTTCCATTTTTGGAATACCAATCATAATTCGTAATGCTTTCTTTTGTAGCTTAAATATCAACTTACTATTTGTAGTATTTCCCCACAATGGTAGTCCATATGATATTAGTGAATGAAAGTAAGCAAAGTAACAGGTTCTGAGTGTAGTAAATTCTACTCGAGGCTTCAGCTGATGTAAAACAAAACAAACACGGCTCAGCTTCTCTGCTAACTTTTCTATATGTTTGTCCCAACTTAAATTTTTGTCTACCCATAGTCCTAAGAATTTAGTTTGCTGTTCAAAATTTATCAATCTGGAGCCAATTCTGATGCAAGGGTTTTCCATTTTCCTACAAGCCTTATGCTGAAAATTTAGTGCTATTGTTTTTCCTTCATTTACAAGCAACTTATTGACTTTAAACCAATTTAAAACATTTACTATAGCTGGTGTTATATTTTGCTGAAGGCTATCATCATCCTTTCTTGCAATGAAGATACTTGTATCATCTGCAAACAGTGTGATTTTAGCATCTAAGTTGTTCATTAGACATAATGGGAGGTCATTTATATACAGTAAAAATAACAGGGGGCCCAGAATAGATTCTTGCGGAACCCCTGATACTACTGGTCTTTTTTGTGATAACACGTTTTTGATTTCTTTTTGGCCTCTTTCTGTGAAAGTGATCTCAACAACCAGCTCTCTCATATCAAGGTAGGATTTAAACCAATTGAAGGCCACCCCTCTTACGCCATATTTATGTAGCTTATTTAACAGAATATTGTGATCTACCATGTCCAAAGCTTTGGATAGATCCAAAAATATACCCATCCCAACTTCACTTCTGTCCAGTACATCATAGATACTGTCAACAAAATTGATCACTGCCAGACTAGTAGATTTCTTACTTTGGAACCCATACTGACTGCTATTAATGATTTTAAATTTGTTGAGGAATGCCATGAGCCTCTTGAACATTACTTTTTCTAGTATTTTTGAAAAGGTTGAAAGTAGAGCTATTGGTCTATAGTTGTTTGGGTCCTTTTCATCTCCTTTTTTGAATATTGGTTTTATTTTTGCTACTTTTAGTTCCAGGGGGAATGTGCCACTTTGAAGAGATTTATTTACTATATGACACAGCGGTTTTAAGATATTCTTGCTACACTTTTTAATTAAATAGGTTGAGCTTCCATCAAGGGCATCTGATTTTTTGTTTTTTAGCTCCTTAATTACATCAGCTAATTCATCATTGCAGACTGGTGCCAGGAATAGTGATTTATCATTGCAATGAATGTGGGCTTTATTTTCTGGACCATCTGTTAAGTTGCTCTTCGTTTGCACACTTTTTGAGACATCTACAAAGAAATCATTAAATATGTTGGCTATTTCTCTTGGATTTGTTACTGTTTTACCTTTGTGTTTCAATGTAATATTTGCTTGCAATGGTTTGTTTGAGTTAGTTTCCCTTTTGATTATGTCCCACATGGCCTTCTGTTTATTTTTGGATGAGTTTATCTTTCTAGAGTTCTCTAATATTTTTGCTGCCTTTATAACGTTTTTATAGATTGATTTATATTTCTTATAATAGTTTACCAATTCTTTGGAAGCATTACCATTTCTAATTAAGCTGCTAAAGAATTTTAGTTTCTCACTAGAAGTTCTAATGCCCTTGGTTACCCATGAGGAATGTTTTTCTTTGACACTGACTTTAACCAGTGGGAATGCTATATCGTAGTAGTATTTAAAGGTATTTAAAAATCTAGTGAATGTAGTATCTACTGAATTTTCCTCATAAATATCTTCCCAAGTTTCTTTCCCCAGCAAATGGTTGAAGTAATCAATATTTTCTGCCTTCTGTAATCTGACCTTTTTGAATGTTGTGACAGATTTTCTAGAGTTCTTTCTGCTTGACCAATTGATGGTTAGAGATTGTGCAAAATGGTCAGAGAGACAAGTATCAAAAACATTTATATTTTTAACAAAAGTAATTAGATCTTTGCTTATGGCTATTTGATCTATGGCAGTTTTTGAACTTTTAGTCACCCTTGTTGGTACATCAATTGTTGGTAGAATGCCATAAATATTTAATAGAGATATGAACTTCAGTTTATCATTACTTTGTTGTAAAAAATTTATGTTAATATCTCCCACTAGAATTATAGTTTTCTTTTGTTTTAGAAAATAGCTCAGAATAGTATCCATCCTTGCGATTAGAATGTTTATGTCACTTGATGGATTTCTATAAATACATATGATTATCAGCTTATTGTCTACTTCTATGATGCTGGTTTCAAAATGCTCTTCCATATTTAGTTCCAGAAATGTGGATATAGATTTAGCTTTTACAGAATTTTTTACTAGAATTAATGAGCCTCCATTTCTTTTGAATGTTCTACTGTAACCCTGTATTAGTGTGAACCCTGGTATTGTGAGTTGATTTAATTCAGAATTAGTTAGCCAGTGTTCAGTTAGGCATAATATATCTCCTAGTTTTAAACTACCACGGATTAAAGCTTCAATTTCAAGGATCTTGTTTCTGATACTTTGGATATTCAGGTGAAAAATCTGCAGAGTTTGACTGTTTAGTGTTCTACCCTCACTTTCTCTTGCGTTTACTAAATTGAGATTTATTGAGTTGCTAAGGGAAGTAGATTTTGAATTGTTATTTATGGTTCCAATGCTTACTTCTGATTTATATATATGCTTTGGCTTTTGGTGATTTTGTTTTACTGTTTTGGATAAGTTAGTATTGTTTAAATATTTAGATTCATCGCTACTACAGCTATTTAGTTTTTTGGATCTAGGTGGCCAATGACTCTGTTTAGGAGATTACCAAACTTGGCTACACCTTTTCTGTTCAAATGTAGGCCATCCCTACCCAGATCCGCGTCTCCTAACCATGCATTACTATCTACAAATGTACAATCATATTTTTTACTTACCCAGTCAAAAGTAGAGTTGATCCCATCGATGTAGCGAAGATCCTCATCTCGACGGCGTATAATGCCACTGATACAGAATTTCGCCCGTGGGAACAGCTCCTTTCCAGTCGAAACAACCTCGGTGAGCTCCCGCATGATGTCTTCTGGTGAACGCGCCGTGCTGATATTATTCGTTCCCGCGTGGATGACTACAACATCTGGATCGTCGGTGTTCTTCGCTAGTTGGTTTCTTATGTGCCGTAGTTGAGCGCCAGGATAACAGTACACTCTTATATCGTTCTCCATATAATTGCATGTGTGGCGCACAATCGAATCTCCTATAGGAAACAAAGAAATTCAACAGGTAAATGAAACAAACCTCTTAGGATTAGGAATAGACAACAGATTGAAATGGAATGGACATGTTCAAAAAGTAATAAAAAAAGTTAATTCAGGTATATATATATATATCTTAAAACAAACAATACAAATAATAGATAAAAAATGTATCAAACAAACATACTATGCATTCATTCACTCTCACTTGAGCTATGGGATTGTATTATGGGGCACAGTACAAAAAACATTAGCTTTAAGATATTTAGATGCAAAAAAGAGCAATACGTTTGATGGTAGGAATACAGAGAAGAAACACATGTAGAAATGCATTTAAAAAACTAAATATTTTAACATTACCTTCATTATATATATGAATGTATCAAACTTACATTAAAAAGTTATGATCAAAACAAAAATAGTAACATCCACAAACATAACACCAGAACAAAAGATAGTTATTTTAGAAACAGACTTACTGGTATCCTAAATAATAAATGCATAGAAAATAGCATCAAAGATTTGTATAACCACCTACCGGCTGAAATCAAACAGATAACAAACGGGAAAACAAAACTAAAGGCTGTCAAAACTTATTTATTACAGAAAGTATTTTACTCCATGGAAGAATATAAACAGATTAGGTAGAATATGTTATTTACACTTCTCAACTTTGTAAACATGTTTGTAAATATTATTGTATTAATTTTATGTATATACAAATTGACAATCCATGTAAAAAGCTTTACAGTTGGAGATGTGTCAGATAATTATTAATAAAGGACAGGTTCTTATTATTCCTGGCTTATCTGTCTCATAAATAAATTCCTTATACCTACTGGGAAATTGCAAATGATACTTTCTTATTTCATGTGGAAAATCTTTACGTACTGTTTCTATAGAAATCACATTCTTTTTGTAAAATTGTGGCTGCCACTTGTCAAAATTCATAATTCTTTCTGTCTGTACCATAGTCACAGTTAGTCCCTTAATACTATTAAATGTCAGCTCTACGTATTTTTTGGAAGTATAAGCTCTGTGACATTTTAAGATCTTTCTTTTAAGTACATCAAACACTTGATCACTTGGAAGGAATGAATGAATGACCGCTCTCTGGAAATCTATGAATGATGTTATTCATTTTCACCGCTATGTCAATGCTAGGCACATTCGGACTAGAGTGTGGTTTTTGTTTTGCCCTGGCACTCCATCAGAAAAGTTTAGTTTGTTTTTAATATTTTCTGACAGAGTAGTCTTGAAATAATTGTATAAAAAGGAAAACCCCTTCTTTCCGTCCCTTCATGATACAAATACACGATAAAATTCCTGGATTTGATATAAATGCAAAAACTGTTTACCCATAACTAAGATAAAATGTTTCTTCACAGGGATATTTGGTAAAGCCATATTCTGCATAAAGTCAAATGTCAATCCAACAACATGATCGCCTTTATGTTGTTCTACTTGGCAGTATAAAATCTCTTACTCCTGCACTTATATGTATCAAGATTTATTTGCACTGCCCTCTTGCTCTTGTCAGAATATGAACGCTAACTGATTCATATTCATATTCATTTATTGCATCCGTAAATCATACAACTCATGATGTGGAATTGTCAAATTACTAACTACACAAAAAATAGTAACAAAAAACAAGAATTACAATAAGTTGTTAAGCATAATAACCAAATTAATAATTAAAATTTACATTCCTTTTATTCCTACCTTTTGTCATTTAAATACTCTTCTACTGAGTAGTAACACTTTTGTAACAAATACTTCTTTGATGTGTTTTTAAACTTTGTGAAGGACTCAATGTTTTCTATTTCAGTTGGCAGTTTATTGTAGATATGAATTCCGTTGAATTTAAAACTGTGCTCATACATTTTCTTTTTATGATAGGTGACATGTAATTAAACTATTTCTCGTGTTATGGTCATGAATATCATTGCTTTTTTGAAATTTATCTAAGTTCGTTTTAACCTGTACTATTATTTCTAAAAGGTAAATGCTTGGTAATGACAATATGCCTAATTTTTTGAACCATCGCTTACAACTATCTGTTCTCTTTAAATTCATCACAATTCTAATTACCCTTTTTTGTATTCTAAATACTTTGATAATGCTACTACTATTTCCCTATACTGCTATACCATAAGAAATTAATGATTGAAAATTTGCAAAATAGGTTATTCTTAATGTATTCAAATTTACACTGTGCTTCAAACTTGATATTTGGAAACAAATGCTACTTAATTTCTTCATTAGACTTTCAATATGTATATTCCAATTTAGACTGTCGTCCATCCAAACTCCTAAAAATGTTGTCTTTCCTGTATATTTAATTTCATTTTCATCCATTATAATTTCAGGTAAATTAACTGCCTTATTGATTTTATTATGAAAACCCAATGCCTGACTCCTATCCTTATTTATAACTAATTTGTTATTTTGAAACCAAGTTGATACTACTTTCAAATTATTTATTACATTTTCTTTGAGTTCGTCATTATTTTGACCTGATATCAAGAGGCTCGTATCATCTGAAAATAAGGAGCATTTTAAAGAATTTTGTGAATAAAGTGCCTAATCATTAATATACAAAATAAATAGTTGCCCTAAAACTGAACCCTGCAGAACTCCACAGATTATGCTAGCAGCTTTTGATTTTATAGTTTTTATTTTTTTTGTAGTTTTATCAATAAATTCTATTTCTATTATTTGCCTTCGCTCTCTCAAGTAGGAGACAAGCCAGTTATTTGCAGTTCCCCTAATTCCGTAATGAGATAATTTCTTTAATAGTATTCCATGATCAACTAAATCGAAAGCTTTAGACAGGTCGAGGAATATTCCAATACATTTTTCTGAATTGTCAAGCTTTTGGTGCACTTCGTCTATAAACTGTATCAGTGTAGTATTAATGGACTTTCCTTTTTGAAAGCCATGCTGCCGATCAGATGGACATTAATCGTTCCTTCATACTAGCCGTGTATAGGCTAAGGTTTTGGATGTATAGAGTCAAACTGAAAAATTCAGTGCCATGGCCGGGATTTGAACCATGCATCTCCTGGTTTCCATCCAGTCACTCTTACCCATTGAGCTACCATGGCAAATGTGTCATCATGACATTAAATTCCCCAATTGACTCATAAATTTTCCTGGTAAACCACTCGGAAATTTTGCCCGCCTCGGTAGCTGAGATGGTAGCATATCTGCCTCACGTTCAAAAGGTCCCAAGTTCAAATCTCGGTCAGGGTGAGCTACCTGGATAAGGTTTTTCCAGGGTTTTTCCCTTAGCCTTAAAGACGAATGTCGGGTACCTGTAAGCTCCATGGACCCTGGACTCATTTGAGCATCATTTCACCCAATTCATTCACCGTCCGATATGACTTAACGTTGGAGGATGTAAATTTAAAAAAAAAAACTCGGAAATTTTAATATCGGAACAGCATGTTGGCCATGATAGCTCAGTGGGTAAGAGCAACTGGACAGAAACAGGAGATCTGTGGTTCAAATCCCGGCCATGGCATTGAATTTTTCATTTGAATCTGTCTATTCAGTTATCTTTTTAAGAAAGTTGATGAACTTCCCACAGAATTCATGAGACTAGCGCGAAAACTTTTCTGCATTGTCAATCACTTTATTTTATTTGTTGTCATCGCTACTGCTGCTAGATAAAATATTATTTTTGCATTTATTACCAAACTGAAAATGAAACAAACTTAAGAATAGAATCAATTGGCGGTATTTCAACATTTATTACATAATTTATATATATATTTTTAAATATTTTCTTCCAAACTATTAAATCTATCATACCATTTAATTGCTTTAATAATTTAACTTCTGGATTTATTTCATAGGTAAATGACCAAAAACGATCTGCCATGGCCGATTTATCAGTCTGTTTATACCTAATATTTGTAAAATGTTCCTTCATTCTGGTTTCTAAATTACATTTAGTCCTTCCAGTGTAAACTTGGTCACAATCTAAACAGGTAAATGATGTTTGAATTTGATTTATAAGTCACTATGTTTACACTCAAACTTCACTTACTTGTTGTTGTATAATTGAAACGTTTTCAAGATCATTCGATCTCATCCTCAGCTGTTTGGTGACTACATGAACCTTCCTCTTCTTCCACTACTATGGAGCTCCAATCACTCTGCCATCTGGTGTTTGGGGCACTAAGTTTTAATACTTCATTTAATGCCGGGATTTCAAAATTTGTAACTTTATCACAGTTTTTGTTTATGAATATTTTTTCCCAAATATCCAATTCTATGGGTGTACTTAAAGATTTTAACAGTTTAATGTTATGGCCAATGTTGTGGTTTTCTGTCCAAAAATGGTGTGAAACTGCAGATTTTTCTGTTTGTTTCAACTTTTGTTTCAACACCAGAGGAACATTAAGTTGAAACAAACAGAAAAATCTGCAGTTTCACACCATTTTTGGACAGAAAACCACAACATTAAACTATTAAAATCTTTAAGTACACCCATAGAATTGGATATTTGGGAAAAAATATTCATAAACAAAAACTGTGATAAAGTTATAAATTTTGAAATCCCGGCATTAAATGAAGTATTAAAACTTAGTGCCCCAAACACCAGATGGCAGAGTGATTGGAGCTCCATAGTAGTGGAAGAAGAGGAAGGTTCATTTAGTCTCCAAACAGCTGAGGATGAGATCGAATGATCTTGAAAACGTTTCAATTATACAACAAGTAAGTGAAGTTTGAGTGTAAACATAGTGACTTATAAATCAAACTCAAATATGAAGAATACTTCACTGTTAATAATGCTTCTGCTTTTAATATTTATAGGTAAATGATGTTTACCAGATAAATGTTTAAAAACAAAAGATGAAATCTCAGCAATCAACAGAACCGGAACATGTCAAATAAGTTGTGGAAGATGCTACATAGAGCAAACTAAAATAAACCTAAAAACCAGAGTCCAAGAGTATTTAGAAACATCGAATTGAAACAGGAAGACAAGTCAGCAATAGCATTTCACTTTTGAAACAAAAACCATGACCTTGACCCAAATTCAAATTTATTAAAAGATGTGATAAACGAAAACAAACTGATAGCGTGGGAGAACATATTCATAGAGGAAAATGAACTTTGAAATCCTACCAGTAGATAATTTGATAAAGGAAGTTCTTAGTTCCATCACCAGAGAGAAGACTGCAGGTGACAGGCTGCAACAGACAACAATGAGGCCTTCAAGATTCAAAATGAAATCAACAGCTTCTGAAACTAGTCCCTCATAAAATAAAAATGTAAGTAACTACAAATGGTTTTTTCGTGCTAACTCTTAATATCCTGGGTGGTTGGCAGAGAAAGTAATGAGTAGGGTGAGCATTTTTGTAGCTTATCGAGTAGTTTGTTGTGGTATAGTAGTGACGGAATCGAGATGATTGTCTTGCAGGTAGAACATGGTGCTCCCCCTGTGACAGTTGCATATTTACAACAAGTTTGAAACAGTTTATGTCACTGTGACCTGAGTAAATTGCTACATACATTATTAACCCTTTAATTGGCAAGCTATTTTGCTACTTATGCCATTCTTGCTGTACTTGCTAAACCGGTTCTCATATAGCTTTCTATGGTGCCTGATCGCAATTGATTCGAATAGCCATGGTCGTTAAAGGGATACACAATGGGCTGGCCACCCAATCAAAGCTAAACATTGTGATTCGAATCTCGGCAACTGCAGTCAAATGTGCCTGTGGTAAAGGATGGGGAGGGCCCAAGTAAAGTAATCGGTGTAATGGCACACTTGGATGTAGACAGGGTATCATTTGACTGCTGTTGCTTGGATTTTGCCTTTTTATACTAAACAAAACACTACAATAAAATTGCAAAAATAATATAATATTTACAACTCAAAAGACTCAAAATTGTGTTATTATAAACTACAAAGGCCAGCACAATACTATAATAACAAAAGAACTGCACTAAAATACTTTGAAGTTGAATAAAGCGTAATGTTGCCCCAGGGCGACACCGCCAAATAAAGGGTTAAATATATAAAGATATATTATATATGATGTATGGTAAATACAATTTCAGTATCTTACCATAAACAATTACCTATCTCAAAAAGTCTGACTGTGAAATGTCTGATGCTCTTGACAGGTTCCATAAAGTTTATGAAGGAATAAACTCTGCTGAAGGAAATGTCACAGATCACATAAAATGAAAACTTAAAAGTGTGATTCAGAAGAATCCTGGCTATACTGAAATGTGTGAAATGAAATATATTTTAAATTCCAGTAAAAACGCTAAAGGTCCAGTATTAAATAAGAAGTATAGGAACATAAAATACTTTAAATTGGCACCTATGATGTCATGTAAGTAGAAAAAACATTTTCTTGTTTATTTTTGTTCAGAGTAATAGGATTGGTTTTGTGAAATAGAATGTATTTTATATATTATTAATACCATAATATTTTGTCTTTGCTCTGAAAGGAAATGTTAATGTGCTTGTTTGTTTAAACATTTATGAACAAATAGTTTGAATTTTAATCAAGGCTTCGCGGGTGATCAGCCGTGTCAAATTAATAATCGTCGAGCTTTCGACCATTGTAAACTCCATGGCCTTCTTCAGGATCTGAAGAAGGAGATCTTGAAGAAGGTCATGGAGTTTACAATGGTCGAAAGCTCGACATTTATTAATTTGACACGGCTGATCACCTGCGAAGCCTTGATCAGTAATGCTGGCCGTGAAAGCTTCAAGTCTTACAGTTTGAATTTTGTAGCAGTTATGTTTATATCCATGTTCCATTAACAAAATACACCTTGCATAGCTTTGCAAAACATGCACTCACCGTCGGAGTAGACAGCACTAACCGATAAGTTTCCAAACCTGTTCGGGAACAAAACTGCTCGCCCTAGTAATGAGTAAGATCCACTGATTTTGACAAAAATTTGTCAAATTAACTGCGCACAAAGCATAGATTGCTATCTGGATTAATAAATAACTGGACTGATTATGGTAGATCATGATACACTGGTTATGGCAAGCAGACAGGGTAAATGTAATAAATGAAAACAAATCTGCCTAAGCAAGAACATCCAAAAATAGTCATAACAGATACAGTGTTGACAAATTATGGCACTGAGTATTTTTGCTCTAATGTGCAGAATAGTATTTATAAACTATGTGCAATAAGCATAAGAGGGGGCCAAACATAAGATGGACCAACAATTCATTACCACAAAGCATAACAAAACATTTCTAATCAAGGCTTCACGGGTGGTCAGCTGTGTCAAGTTTATAAAGGTTGAGCTTTCGGCTATTGCAGACTCCATGGCCTTCTTCAGGATCTAATGATTAGTAATGTTCACTGTGAAACCTTCAAGTCTTACAACAAAATATTTCCAATGAGTAAAGACTATGATACAATGAAGCACAATTAATATAATTTTGAGTTGAACTAGTACTCAATGCTCCACTTATTGCTAGTATTTACATAGAATGCATTTCGTTAGGACCTTCGTAACATCATCAGCTGTTGTCAACTACTGGATATTGGTTTAGTGAACTCCTTGGAGGTAATACAGGCATCTCTCTCGGTATATTGAAGTTTGGGTTGTCTTCAAAGGTAATGTTGAAATTGAACTAATTTCTTTCATATTTTTTTATAAAAAATTTTTCCCATGTGGTTAATGCAGCTGGACCCTGGACACCTTTTAATAATCAGATTTCTTGTTCTATATTGCGATTATTGTGCCAAAAAAGGTACGCTACTGCCAGTTTATCTATTTCTTTGTTCCTAAAATGCTCCTTAAGCCTAATGTTCAAATTCCTTTTAGTTTTTCCAATGCAAAGGTTGTCACAGCCTTTGCACTTTATCCGGTATACACCTGATTTTTTGTCTGTGGGTATCTCCTTTGTATTATGCGATTTCAAAAGGTGTTTTACATTGAATTTGTTCTGTGGGGCCAAAGTTATATTGTGCTCTTTGAAGACTTTGCAAAAGGTGTGTAGCTCTGGGATGATATGTAAATCTTCTGTATAAAGTTTTATTGCTGATTGGGGGATAGAGTAGTTACTAGTTTGCATCTTTGTTGTCTTTTGAATTTATCATGATAACAAGACAACAAGCATGCTGTTATCAACAGTTTAACTTACAGGCTGGTTAATGTACCTTTAAATAAGATGTAATATATCAAAGAGTACAATAATATAATTCACATTACAGAATACAATGGATTCAGTGCTGAATTACTCATACACTGAATAAAGCGAATTTATAACATGTTTCACACTCACACACAAAATAAAGAAACTGATATTAGCCACTAAATAATGTTACACAAAGAAATACTTGCTTACATGTGACTATACGAACCACATGCATTTGTAATGGAGGATTCTCGTTATGGTCGTGGAAATGCAGTATCGTGCCAACATGATAGGTGCATCGAAAACAACCTGCTTTATGATTTTATAACCATTAGGTATCGGATCTGTTTGCTTAAGGAGGATGGAATTAGTTTCTAGAACTAAAATATAAAGCAATGATAGACCGTTAAATGATTTTCAATGCATATTCAAGTTCTACAGCTATAACTATGAGTGTTGGCGGCCCTGCTTCACCATGTAGTGAATGATCTCTGCACAACACCCAGATGCAGCATGCATTTTTGCAAAAATCTGGGGAACTTAGGACATCAGGGAAGGAAGAGGGGAAGGTTGTACGCATGCGCAATAACTGATTACCGAGCTTGGTGTCTCTCAGCACGTTGACATCACAGATGCGTTCCATTAGTTATGCAGATGTTTTCCATGCATCAAGAGTTCATTATTGGTTGTACTTGATTTCCTATACTTATAATAATGCATTGTTACTTACATGGTCTTATAAAATTTATACAATGTGATTTATAAAACAGAAAAGGGCATGCTGCAGCACTGTAGCACATAAGGACGAGCTGCCACTGGATTTTAGATGCTTTGCTGTTTCTTCTACAAGATTTTGTATCCAGAAATGTGCTACCACTGCTGAATCATCAGGTTTTTGTGACCAAGATATCAAAAATGAAATCATCCTTTCAAAAGCTTATTTTTTCTGTCTACTAGCGTAATTGAATGGGAACATTGAGAAAACCCACATGTCCATATTTTTACAAAATTGAGTTATCTATTACATTGTACTTTAAATATATAGGTCGATCATAATGTAGAGAAACGCATGATGTTCTGACATTTTTTGTGCTGCTATGTAGCCATTGTGTCATCGAAACTTAAGAGAAAACCCCACATGTAAATGGGCTTTCTCAGAATTTTAATTTACCAGCACCGTTTCAAATGAATAATGATTGGCCTCCTACTCTTTGATTTAATTGATTGTTATTGTTGATAAAATCTCATGACAGTGGTGATGTTAGTGCAGATTGTGACGAAGAGCACACATTCCAGCTGGCTGAACCATTTGTAATTCCACAAAACCCAATGAGTCAGGCTTATCAAGATAATGTGCCTATAAATAAGAAGAAAATACAAGACCTAAGACAATTTGTGCCATTCTTAACAAAGGACGAAATCATTCAGAGCTTCGATGATGAAATATACAATTGAATGAGCCTTGTGTAGAATATGCCAAAGAGTTCTCTTTCACACAATTTATTTCATTTTTGTCCTTGTTAGCTATATAGTGTGGGTTAATATTAATTTATGGATATTTATTACAAAATATTGAGAAAGCCCACATAAATAAATGTTAACATAATTTCAAGAAAATGGATCAAGAATGTCGAAAGTGCAATGGCATGTTTCCCTCTATATTCATTTCAACGAAAAATGAGGACGAAAATTAACTTTAAGCATAATTTCAAGATTACGTAGAAAATGAAGCTAGCTACAGTGAAACAATTAATATTATACAAATATAACAATTTGTAACAAAAACTTCAGTTAACTTAAGAAAATGATGTTAATTCTTCTTTCTAATTGAAATAGATGTCACAAACTCTTGTCTGCATCTTCAGTCAAAGAAAACCACAGGAGAAACCAAATTCGTTGTTAAGGAAGTTACTATGTCTTTTCAGTATTACCAAAATCTGAAAACGAAACAAACTTAAAAACAGAATCGACTGCCGGTATTTCAAAATTCATTACGCGATGTTTATTTTTTAAAATAAATATATTTTCCCAAACCATTAAATCTATCGGACATTTAGTTGTTTTAATAATTTAACTTCAGGATTTATATTATGGTTAAATGACCAAAAATTACCTGCTACGGCCAATTTATTTAGATTGTGATCAGGTTTGGAAAGGATTGGAAAGACAAAATCTAATTTGGAAACCAGAACGAAAGAACATTTTTGTAAGATTAAGTATAAATAAACTGATAAATCGGCCGTAGCAGATCATTTTTGGTCATTTAACCATGAAATAAATCCTGAAGTTAAATTATTAAAACAATTAAATGTCCCGATAGATTTAATGGTTTGGGAAAAGATATTTATTTTAAGAAATAAACATCGCATAATGAATTTTGAAATATCGCAAATTGATTCTGTTCTTAAGTTTGTTTCGTTTTCAGATTTTGGTAATACTGAAAAAACATAACCAGATAGTAACTTCTTTAATAACAAATTTGTTTTCTCCTGTGGTTTTCTTTGACTGAAGATGTGGACAAGAGTTCATGAAATTGATTTCAATTAGGAAGAAGAATTAACATCATTTTATAAGTTATGTGTAGTTTTTGTTACAAATTGTTATATTTGTATAATAATTTTAAGAATTGGAATGTGTTTTGCATCTCATGAAAAAAAAAAAAAAAATTGGGGGGCATGGGGGTCTTCTCAATATTCCGATTCAATTTATGAAGATTGAAATGATGCTCAAATAAAATACGAGAAAATATTGATCTTAAAAAATAGAAATTATGTGATGAATTTTGAATTAACGTCAATTGATTTTGTACATAATTTTTTTTTTACTTCCAGTAGATGGCAGTTAGATACTGAACAATCCATCTTCTAGTAGCAGTAACTGCAGGAAAATGAACAGTAAGCAAGCTGCGGATGTAGTGAATATATTGCAAAATTAATCTTGTGAAGAATTTATAATTTTTTAAAAAGAGGTAAGTGAAGTTGATCACAAATTACTATATTTTATTGTAATTGTATTGCTTCACTCTTAGTAACATCAGTTTTTATGTATTATTTGAACCTTCCATTGTTTATTAAAATGTGGAGTAAACTATTAGAGGGAGGGTATATGAACTGCATTGTGCAGTAACCCCTCGTGTCCAATTGGTGTGATTTTTCAGGAGAAGCAAAAAACTGAATGAAATGAAATGAAAATGAATGAATGAAATGAATGAAAATGAGAATCTACATTCACATATATAAATTGGATGGAAAACATATTTTCTACATGTTTGCAGACTTCGTCTCATATTCATTTCCAAGATATGAGTTACTAAATATGTTGGACATGCGTTTCTGCTCAAACTGACATTTAATTCTGTAAGAGAGTAGATACATTAGATATAAAAAACAATTACATTAGTGTACAGTTTAATCCAATACACCTTATATTACTTTTCTTCAGACATATAAGTGGGTTTAGTATACAAATGTCCATAAAAGGATTGAATTTCTTGATCGTGAGGAACATAAGGCTTGAATTTCTTTTTAAATCAGCCATTTTCAAAAATAATCACAAAACCTTCTGTAGACGTCCATCAAAATAGAGGGAAGAAGAAACAACTGAAATCCGCAAACCACGTTGCAATTTGAATGAAAATGCTCCATGTCCAGGACATGAGGGGTTTCTTCAACTAGTTATTGAATTAATATAATTTTGAGTCGAACTAATACTCAATGCTCCACTTATTGCTAGTATTTACCTAGAACACGTTTCGTTAGGATCTTCGTAACATCATCAGCTGCTGTCGAATAATGGACGTTGGTTTAGTGAACTCATTGGAGGCAATAGGTGCATTTCTGTTGGTATCTTGATGAACTTGAAGTTTGGGTTTTCTTTGAAATTAAACAATTAAACAATTTTCTTTCATTAATTATTAAATTTTAGATGAGTCGTATTTTTTACACATCTGCTTCACTTTCATACCTATTTTGAGGACATGTTTCGCAAATCATCGTTTGCATCTACGGCTCTTATGCGACTGAAGCTAGATCCAGCGATGTGGGTAATTCTGGGGTTGCTGCTGCCATCTGTTGATTTAGTGATGAACTTAAATGTGGGATTCTCTTCTAGCGGGATTTCAAAGTTCATTAGATGGTTTTTATGTTTTTCTATGTATATCCTCTCCCATATGACGAGTTCACTATGTTTTTGTACGTATTTTAGTAATTCTGTGCTATCTTCAATTTCATGATTTTCAGACCAGAAATGAGCTGCTATTGCGGACTTATCAATATTTTTGTATCTTAAGTGCCTGAAGTGTTCTTTCTTTCTAGTGCCTATGTTTCTTTTTGCACTAGAAAGAAAGAACACTTCAGGCACTTAAGATACAAAAATATTGATAAGTCCGCAATAGCAGCACATTTCTGGTCTTAAAATCATGAAATTGAAGATAGCACAGAATTACTAAAATACGTACAAAAACATAGTGAACTCGTCATATGGGAGAGGATATACATAGAAAAACATAAAAACCAACTAATGAACTTTGAAATCCCGCTAGAAGAGAATCCCACATTTAAGTTCATCACTAAATCAACAGATGGCAGCAACAACCCCAGAATTACCCACACCGCTGGATCTAGCTTCAGTCGCATAAGAGCCGTAGATGCAAACGACGATTTGCGAAACATGTCCTCAAAATAGGTACGAAAGTGAAGCAGATGTGTAAAAAATACGACTCATCTAAAATTTAATAATTTTTCGATTCACTGTGGTGTTCCAATACAGTTAAATCTCGAAATTTTCTTTCATATTTCTTTATGAAGATTTTTTCACACATTAATGCAGCTGGACTTTCGACACCTTTTAATAAGTGGATTTCTCATTCTATATCATTTTTCTCCTTCCAAAAATGGTACGTTACCACCGAGTTATCTATTTCTTTGTTCCTGATGTTCCTAAAATGCTCTTTAAGTCTAATGTTCAAGTTCGTTTTTGTTTTTCCAATGTAAAAGTTGTCACAGGCTTTGCAGCTTATCCGGTACATACCTGATTTTTTTGTCTGTGGGTACTAACAGCTGATGATATTAGGAAGATGCTAACGAAACGCATTCTAGGTAAATACTTGCAATAAGTGGAGCATTGAGTATTAGTTTGACTCAAAATTATATTAATTTTGTGCTTCATTGTATCATAGCCCTTACACATTAGAATATAGTTATTGAATGCTCAGTTTAACATGCACATGGGGGATTTAGATATAAAAAGGTGCATCTATATAAATAATATCCTTTTATCAACAAATCTGCATTTCTCAAAAATATGGACATGAGGGGTTTCTGCACCAAGTGATTCATATGTGAAGCAGAATGGGACAGATAACACAAGGGAATTATTGCAATTAAAATTTTCACTGACACAGGTACAAAAGGATTAAAGTGTTTGGAGAATCTCTAAGAATCTCTAGGAAGAGTAAGAGAAAAATAATCAGAATAGTCAGGGAAGACAAGGAAAATACAATTTAAAATGTGTAAAATCCATTACATAAATAGCTAGAAGGTTAACTGTAATAAACTCCTAAATGTGTAGAATTCAGGCTCATTAAAACTAGGTACGAAAGAATGTTTGTACTTAACTATGAAATAAGAAGTAATCTGTATAAAGACTAAAATTGAGTCATACCTTTTAAAACTTGTAACTTCACTGGCATCCTTTTTCCAAAATCAGGAACGTTTTTAAAACTGTTGCAGTCTCATCATCAGTTGATTAGCGACTCATCACAGTTGGTTGTTGTCTGGATCTCTTGTTATTGGCTCCCTCTCTCGGAAGATTCTTTACGTATGTTCAGTAGACCACTCACTGATGGCACATCAAAATTTAGAATATGTGGAATGTTTTTAATAATAAAAATTGTTTCCCATGTATTATAAAAAACATTCCATATATTCTAAGTTTTGATGTGCCATCAGTGAGTGGTCTACTGAACTTATGTAAAGAATCTTCTGAGAGAGGGAGCCAATTACAACAGATCCAGACAACAACCGTGATGAATCGCTAATCAGCTGATGATGAGACTGCAACAGTTTCAAAAACGTTCCTGATTTTGAAAAAAGGATGTGAGTGAACTTACAAGTTTTAAAAGCTATGACTCAATTTTAGTCTTTATACATGAAATTAACTTCACTGTTAACAATGATTTTATTTATAACTATTCAAAAAAGAAATAAACTCAAAGTATAAACTTGGAAGAAGCGTAGGGACAGTGAAGCACAAATTAATACAAAAGTGAATCGAGAAGATATTGACACATTGCTTCACTCACACTGTTTATTCACAGGACATGTTTCAAGAGCTCTTGCTCCTATCATCAGCTGATACTCGACTAGTGCAAGTTGTAGTGGTTTCCTCTTTCTCCGTTTTCTCAATAGATGTACTTGCCAAAGATGTCCGGTGGTGGAGTTTCAAAATTCATGACTCTATGACGATTTTTGTTGATGAAGATTTTTTCCCATACGGAAAGGTCTATGGGGTGATTAACATATTTTATTAGAGATGTTTCCAAGTTGATGTCATGTCTAGTATTCAAAAAATGAAAAGCCACTGCTGATTTTTCTGTTTCACCATTTTTAATGTTTCTCATATGTTCTTTAGTTCTGATGTTAATATTTCTTTTTGTTTTTCCTATATAAATTTTAGGGCAAGTTTCACATTTGATCTCATAGATTCCTGGTTTTTCTTTGGTAGTGATTGAATTTTTGGGAGGGCCTTTTAACAAATTTCTAATATTAAACCTATTTTGAGGTGCAAGAGTTATGTTGTGTTTTGAGAAGATTTTTTGGAATTTGTTATAGGCTGATGGGTGGAAGGTGAATTTTTTAAAAAGTTTTTTCTCTTTTTCTCCTGTAGGTTCTAGGGTGGTGGTTTCTTCTATTTTCTTAGCCTTGTTGAGTCTGTTAACTGTTTTGTCTACTAAATTTGGGTTGAAACCGTTGGATATAGCTACTTTTTTTATGTGTAGGTATTCTTCTTGATAATCTTCTCTGTTTAGTGGAAAGTTGATCATCCGAAAGATTAAACTGTTGAAAATGGCATGTTGGTGTTGTTTTGGGTTGAAACTGTTGTTCTTTATGTAATTATCTGTGTGTGTCGGTTTCCTGTAAATACCAAAGGTGAGTTTGTACAAACTCACAAACTCACCTTTGGTATTTACAGGAAACCGACACACAGATAATTACATAAAGAACAACAGTTTCAACCCAAAACAACACCAACATGCCATTTTCAACAGTTTAATCTTTCGGATGATCAACTTTCCACTAAACAGAGAAGATTATCAAGAAGAATACCTACACATAAAAAAGTAGCTATATCCAACGGTTTCAACCCAAATTTAGTAGACAAAACAGTTAACAGACTCAACAAAGCTAAGGAAATAAAAGAAACCACCACCCTAGAACCTACAGGAGAAAAAGAGAAAAAACTTTTTAAAAAATTCACCTTCCACCCATCAGCCTATAACAAATTTCAAAAAATCTTCTCAAAACACAACATAACTCTTGCACCTCAAAATAGGTTTAATATCAGAAATTTGTTAAAAGGCCCTCCCAAAAATTCAATCACTACCAAAGAAAAACCAGGAATCTATGAGATCAAATGTGAAACTTGCCCTAAAATTTATATAGGAAAAACAAAAAGAAATAACATCAGAACTAAAGAACATCTAAGAAACATTAAAAATGGTGAAACAGAAAAATCAGCAGTGGCTTTTCATTTTTTGAATACTAGACATGACATCAACTTGGAAACATCTCTAATAAAATATGTTAATCACCCCATAGACCTTTCCGTATGGGAAAAAATCTTCATCAACAAAAATCGTCATAGAGTCACGAATTTTGAAACTCCACCACCGGACATCTTTGACAAGTACATCACGCCATCTATTGACAAAACGGAGAAAGAGGAAACCACTACAACTTGCACTAGTCGAGTATCAGCTGATAAGAGCAAGAGCTCTTGAAACATGTCCTGTGAATAAACAGTGTGAGTGAAGCAATGTGTCAATATCTTCTCGATTCACTTTTGTATTAAGAAATAAACTGTTCATACACTAGCTACACATACTATTCCTTCTTTGTCCCAGCTTTATTTTTTCCATTTTAACCGGTTCCACTTTGCATCATGGCCTAACGTGGAACTTGCTTTGGAGGATAAATAACTCTGTGTACTAATAGAACAATGAGTATATAGATTCTCTGGTTGTAAGCACGTTAAAATACATGAAGTAGTTACGTAGAAAATGAAGCTAGTTACAGTGAAGCAACTAGTACTATACAAAATTAATTATTTGTAACAAAAAGACTTCACTTATTGTAAGAAAAGGATGTAAATTTTTCTTATTAGTTTAATTAGTTGAAATTGATTTCATGAACCCTTGCTCGTGTCCTCAGTCAACACTGCAAGGGTTCATGAAATCGCTTTCAACTAATTCAACTAATAAGAAAAATTGACATCATTTTCTTCAGATAAGTGAAGTATTTTGTTACACATAGTTATATTTGTATAGTACATGAAGTAGTTTTAATTTAGATTGACCAATTGAACGAAGTTTTGTCTTTGTGCGATGAAGGGAAACACAAATCAGGATGTTCCTTTTCTTTTCTTTCAATACTTTTAACATCTCAGGTGGGCTTTGACAAGATAGGAGCAGCTAGATGCAGTAAATGTAAGGTCTATGAAAGGAATATTAAATGAAATAGCAAGTTGGCAGTATAAGTTTTATTGTAAAATAGTAGATATTTTATACAGAAAAACATAAATTAAAATTTCTTCAATGTAATACATTTGAATATTCACAGCCAGTATCACAATATTTGGGGTAACTGCTCAGGACACTACTTAAGTCAGTGCTTGCCGTAAGAGTTGTAGCTGCTTCCACCACTGCTGACTCCATTTAATCCTCCAAGGTAACTGGGAACGTATACACCTTTCAGGGGTGAGGAGATTCCACCGGAAAGCCCTGAATATCCTCCTGACGAGTAACCACCGGAATGGCCTCCAGAAATTCCGGAATATCCTCCTGATGAGTAACCACCGGAATGCCCCCCAGAAATTCCTGAATATCCTCCTGACGAATAGCCACCGGAAAGCCCTCCAGAAATTCCTGAATATCCTCCTGACGAGTAACCACCAGAATGCCCTCCAGAAATTCCTGAATATCCTCCTGATGAGTAACCACTGGAATATCCAGCTGGAATAGTAGAGTATCCACTGGAAATAGTTGAGTAGCCTCCTGATGAACCTGAATATCCATTGGAGATATCCGAATAACCTCCTGCATATCTTCCTGAGTGGCCTCCAGAATATCCACCAGAGTTGCCGGAAAGACCTCCAGAGTACCCACTGGAGATGCCAGAATAACCGGAATATCCACTGGAGGCGCCAGAATATCCGCTAGAAAGACCTCCAGAATATCCACCAGAAAGGCCTCCAGAATATCCACCAGAAAGGCCTCCAGAATATCCACCAGAAAGGCCTCCAGAATATCCACCAGAAAGGCCTCCAGAATATGCACCGGAGATACCAGAAAGACCTCCGGAATAACCACCGGAAGTACCTGATAGACCTCCGGAAATTCCGCTAGAGATGCCGGCAAGCCCTCCAATTGATCCTCCAGATGCACCACCGCCTCCAACAGCCTGAGGCACAGCAACCTCGATGACCTGTGGCACGGGAACAGCCTGAGGAACTGGTACTGCCTGTGGTACGGGAACTGGGCGAGGGATAAGGACAGGATGAGGAACAGACACTGCTACAGGATGAGGTACAGGGACGGGATATGGGCGGGATACAGATACTGGAACGGGCCTCACTAATGTAACCTGGACGGGCTGAGGTACAGAGACGGTCACAGGTCGAGGAATGGCCACAGGGTACGGTTGAGGTACAGCGACAGGTACTGGCCTGTTGACGGTCACAGGTACCGGCTGGGGAACTGGCACAGGACGAGCTACTGTGTTCACTTGCACAGGAGCGGAGCTTCCGCCACCCAGTCCGCCTCCAATTCCGCTTTCAGCGCCCAGGCCACCAGATCCAAAACCGCCCCCAATTGAACCGGAACTGACACCAGCTCCAAAGGACCCGGAATAACCGCCTCCAGAGCTTAGGCCGCCTCCAGAGCTTAGACCGCCTCCAGAGCTTAGGCCGCCTCCAAAGGACCCGGAGTAACCGCCTCCAGAGCTAAGGCCGCCTCCAAAGGACCCGGAATAACCGCCTCCAGAGCTGAGGCCACTTCCAAAGGAACCAGAATAACCGCCCCCAGAGCTTAGGCCACTTCCGAAGGAACCGGAATATCCGGCTCCAGAGCTGTAACTATTGCCGGAATATCCGGCTCCAGAGCTGTAACTATTGCCGGAATATCCGTCTCCAGAACTCAAGCCACCTGCGGAATATCCACCTCCATAACCACCTCCAGAGCTGTAGGAGCTGAGCCCAGCTCCGACGCTGTAACCTCCTTGGCCATATCCATACCCTGAACTGGTTCCAGCAAGATGTCCTCTCTTCTGTGGTGACTTCTCCTCACTCTTTGACTCCTCCTTGGCAACGTCCGCGCGTACAATCAGTACCACAGCGGCACATATCTGCAAACAAGGTCATCTCGGATTAGTCAACTCTCAGTTATTCAACCCGTAAACATTTTACAATTATACTGACATCGAAACTAAGGTGTGCACATCCGTAAAGCGAAACCAGTTCCGATCACGTGATATATCTCACCTAGTGAAAATATTGTGATGTCTGTGATGGTTAAAATTTGTTATGAATCCATTCCCACTGCCTAGAAGCGGGGTAGCAATGAACTATGCCTGCCTCTCTAGCATGGTGGTAGCGTACCTGCCTCATGTTCGAGATTACGAGTTCGAATCTCGCTCAGGCTGCGTTATCTGGATAAGGGGTTTTCCGGGGTTTTCCTTTAACCTGAAAGATATCTGGTAACTCTAAGCTCTATTTACCCTGTACTCATTTGAACATCATTTCATTCATCGTCCGATATGACTTAACGTTCGGCATTAATTACAAAAGCCGAACTCTACTCTAGCCATTGAATGAAGGATGCGACCAGTGATATACATTTCTCTAAAATATTTGATATGCCGCATTATACCATGCAATTATGAGTTGTAGATGAAATTACTTTTTAGCGGAATACAGCAAATGTAACAGATACTATACTTTTACTCTAAAACACAATTTTAAGGTTGTTAAAAGATCATTACTTTACATCTGTATTTTAGACTTTACTTCGTGATACATCACATTATAATGAAATTTACTGAATAAATGCATACGGCTCAATGATTTGAACATGGACATAACCTTTGATTTTGAAATGCGATTTCAAAGTTCTGTATTGTTGAAATTACATGATGAAACATATCGTTAAATTGTTTTCCCAATTCATTGATATTAATGCAATCACTGCATTCAGAATTACCTCATTACTATCATCCTCTTGAGCAGATTCCTTTTCCTTTGCTATTTTACGCGTCATTTTTATCGACTCAACTTACGCTTTACACACGGACTACTATGTTTCACCAGGTTGCCACATAACCTCGACACAGCATTCTTTTGTTTTCGTTAACAATATGAAAATGTTTATGATGGATTTGAATGCTATGTATATAATGAAAGTGTAATAGAAACCAAAAGGGTAATAGTAATTGCCCTCGAAATTTAAAGCTAGAAAAGTTTGAAGTATAGAATAGATCGACTTTGTGTAACAATTGAAGTATACGATTACCAACTGCAATAAACGTTTCATATTTAGCTCTGTTGGTGTGTCGATGTTTCTGTGTACAGCGTAACTCAAAAACTAAACTAAACCACTCTCTCAAAAATGGCTAACGAGGTATCTAGGTCCAGCATCTTCTAAAATACGAAGATTTTCAAGAAATTCCCCTGCTTAAAACTGCCCTTTGCAGTTTGACGAGTAATTGATTATTTTATTTCAAAAGTATCGTTGTCTTTATGACAAAAAGCATAAATTCTACAAAGATAACTTGCTGAAGGTAAATATTTGGAAGCAAATTGGGAATGAACTGAAATGTGAAGGAAGCATGAAAGCGAGAAACTGTAGGTTAGGTAGGCTATAAAATATTTTGCTTTCTTTACATGTGAGAAACCATAATATAATAATTATTATTAATTATTATTATTTGCATCAATTATCATTGTAGTTGGGAAAGTACTGTTCTATATTAATATTTTGAACTGCTAAACTAATCTGAAGGTTTCGAAAAAGAACAGTTTCCTAAAATTTTAATGGTGTAGTACAAATTTAATTTAAAAACATATCAATATTATAACTTCAAAAATATTTAATTAGATTGATAACGTGGTTAATATTTTATTTTGATGGTGACGTCATAATGTCATTGTGAATGGCAAAGCGAATTTTATGTTCGTGTTATACGTTCAAATTTTCGCGTTAATGTTAGTGCTTTTATGTCAGTGAGGCTTAAAAGATAGACAAATGTTACTATACAAAAAGTATAGATGTTAAAAGACACTTTTTATATCAAATATCCGGTGTATATTAATCTTCTTAGCCGTGCAAAGAGAACAGAATTTCAAAGTTATGAGTATCGCGCAGGAACTGGTTTTAAAACATTTGACTATCGCCTAAAGCCTGCTGTATTCCTGTATTTACATTGCAGCTACGATGCTTATCTTGATTAATCTAGATAGCGGAATAAAGCGTTTGCAGATATGCAAGAGTAGAGGGCAGCACATTAAGAAAGCTGAAGCGTGTACTTCCGGTGAAATAAATTGCTGCATATAGGTGGCTGAGGAAGTAAAAGGAGGCACTGTACTTACCAGCAGAAGTTTCATGTTTGCAGTGAATGCACACACAAATGAATGTTGATGTTCCATATCGCATCTAGAGTTTATATAGCAAGCCTCGCCCATACCGATGATGGAACTTGGAGAGAGGAGGTGTACATCATAACGAACTTTCACTGAACGATCCGACCCAAGATTACATCACCCCCAGGGGGCGGATATTCTCGCCTTGCCGGAATATACACCCGGATCCCTGACCTTGCAATTCTTCATTTATACTCTTTGTTAAACCCTTGTTTAAAACAAGATTCATACGCACTTGCCTTGACCCTGATATGCAAACTATCACGAATAAATCTTGTATCCAATAATGCATAACGGCTTTAGGCCGGACAGGTCCTGCGTAAATAACATATTTTCATTGAGCCAGATTATTGAAAAGCATCGCAAATACAATTTGCCTACATTTATTGCTCCCATACAATACGAGAAGGCGTTTGGCAGAAACAGATCAAAATATGGGATATAATGAAGAGATGTGGTGTGCCTCACCATTTAATAAGAGCACTACAAAGTTTATATATCAACAATATAAAAATAAGGTGCAATGCAATAACTGGCTCAAAAGTAGGTATATTTCTAAGGAGTAAGTAATTTACATATTATTCCAGTTAATTATTTAGTACAAAGAAGTACAATCAATGTTGGACGCGTCAAATGAGGCATAAAATATAATAATAATAATAATAATAATAATAATAATAATAATAATAATAATAATAATAATAATAATAATAATAATAATAATAATAATAATAATAATAATAATAATAATAATAATAATAATAATAATAATAATAATAATAATAATGATAATGATAATGATAATGATAATGATAATAATGATAATGATAATGATAATGATAATGATAATGATAATGATATTAATATTAATAATAATTAATAATAATAATAATAATAATAATAATAATAATAATAATAATAATAATAATAATAATAATAATAATAATAATAATAATAATAATAATAATAATAATAATAATAATAATAATAATAATAATAATAATAATAATAATAATAATAATAATAATAATAATAATAATAATAATAATAATAATAATAATAATAATAATAATAATAATAATAATAATAATAATAATAATAATAATAATAATAATAATAATAATAATAATAATAATAATAATAATAATAATAATAATAATAATAATAATAATAATAATAATAATAATAATAATAATAATAATAATAATAATAATAATAATAATAATAATAATAATAATAATAATAATAATAATAATAATAATAATAATAATAATAATAATAATAATAATAATAATAATAATAATAATAATAATAATAATAATAATAATAATAATAATAATAATAATAATAATAATAATAATAATAATAATAATAATAATAATAATAATAATAATAATAATAATAATAATAATAATAATAATAATAAATAAGCTGAAAGAATACTGTGTATTGATTTAACTAGAAATAAAATTACATGAATTTACAAGAATAAAGTAATTTACAGAAATAAAATAATAACTATAATAACGATATTAATAATAAGGATAATGTTAATGATGATAGATAGATAGTTTTATTCACCTTAGGAATATACAATATTCATGGCTTCGTCAAATTTGTACCCATAAGAATAATACATTTCTTATGAGTAATACAATTATGAATAATACAATAGTAATTAAATAATACAATAGTAGTTAAATAATAATACAATAGTGTTTAAAGTAATGCAGTAGTAATTAACAGAATAATAATACAAATAGTAATTAAGAATAATGCAACTTAGGTCACATAATAGTTTAATGTATTACATTTTTAAGAACTAGGCTGTAAGAGACATAATTTTTACCAAGAAAAAACTCAATATTTACTTTATTATTTAATTTTACTTCTTAGAAACTCATCTGTTGTCTGTGACATTACTTTTAGTAGGATATTTTTTACATTACAAGTATCACCTCCGAAGTTGCACAGGTATTTATTCACAAACATCATTTTAGGAAGCATTGATATGTTGATCATGTTTTAAGTATTCTTCCACTGAATAATAGCAACCTTCTCTTAAAAATGATTTTACAGTCAGTAAATGATAATAATATTAATAATATTAATAATATTAATTATTAATAATATTAATTATAGCAATAGGGGAGATGTGTCCAGTACCGCACACCTAAGGTTTTCTCAAAATTCAAAGAAAATACAATGGAGAACAAGTAGCGTGTTAGTATTATGATGAAGCTAATAACATACAGAAACAGCATTAGTAATGGACATTCATGAACGCAAGTCATGTTGACTTTTAATAACGAAAGTAAATATTAGTGATAACTGCGCATCTCAAAAAGTGTTTCGCAGTACCGGACAGACGTAAATAAATACATATTTCTAAATAAAGGAAGAGGAACTGCATAATAAATCACAAGATAATTATTCTTATCTTAATTATTGTAGTTTTGAGATAAAAACAGAACATTGTAATATGATAATATATTTTTCAGAACGTTCTCTAGAGATTATCACAACAAAATAAAAATATCTTAGAAGGAATGAAGCATTTTTTTTTAAACACAGTGATCACATCTATAAAAATCAATGTTCTCTTGCCCTGTAAATTCAATATGTGTCCAACCCTTACACGATACACTAATTACACCGAACCCAAGACTCGTCTGCGATTTCTGAGCAAATGATACACTCTGTTAGAACACTTCAGTTGACATTGATTTTGGTTCCAAAATTTAATTTTCTTTTAGTCTACTAAGGCTCTTCACTATTTCCAGTTTCTGTTGGCATAGAGTTAGAGCTAGGTTCTCTATTTATAGTTTTATTAATGCTAGTCTTGCGTCCCTTTGCTATTGGTTTGTTCTTCTGTTTTTGTGCCTTTTCCTGCAACATCAACTTATGTAGATAGAGTCGATGTTAATGTTTCAGCAATATATATTGCTACTCCCAGGCTCATTGATCCTTCTATCACATTCTTTATTGCTTGTTTCATATTTTCTTCAAACAATTTTCCTTTCTTTTTTGCCTCCATGTTGACAGGATGCATACAAATAAAAATTAATCTAATGTCAGAGCAAGTTCAGGGGATAAAAATATACTTTCGCGTACGTTACTGGGAAAATTGCTATCGTACGGTACTGAGCAACTCACACGTACGTATATACGAGGGCTATCCAGAAAGTAGATTACGTTTTCGTCTGTTTCCGCTAGGGGCGGGGCTAGCGTGGCCATCTTGGGGTCAGAGCGTTGCGCAGCTCAATCGGCATCTAGCCGTGCTAGTGAGAGGTTCGTACTGTGCTCCGTTCAGATACTGTGACGGTTTGAAATGTCTGCGTTAATTGAAAATCCCGCGAGCTGCGAGGTGCGTGCAGTAATAAGGTTTCTGACTGCAAAAAACTGTAAACCGATAGAAATCTATCGGCAGCTTTGTGAAGTGTATGGGGACAACATTGTCACTGAAGGTGGAGTGCGTCAGTGGGTCATCAGATTTAAAAATGGCCGAACCAATGTTCACGACGAAGATCGAAGTGGGAGACCCAGCATAGTGACTGCCGAACTTGTCGAAAAAGTCGATGCTAAAGTCCGTGAAAATCGAAGGTTCACAATAACGGAACTTTCTTTGAGTTTTCCACAAATTTCGCGAAGTTTGTTGCACGAAATCATCAGCGAAAAGCTTGGTTACCACAAGTTTTGTGCAAGATGGATTCCAAAAATCTTGACAGAGGACCACAAAATTCAGCGAATGGCTGCAGCGTTGAACTTTTTGGACGTTTACCATAAGGATGGTGACTCTTTACTCGATCGCATCGTTACTGGTGACGAAACATGGGTGAAACACGTGAACTGTGAAACGAAATTGCAATCAATGCAGTGGGGGCACACAAGTTCTCCCCAAAAACCCAAGAAATGCATGCAAACAATGTCGGCAAGGAAGATGATGGCGACTGTTTTTTGGGACAGAAAAGGTGTGATTTTGGTGGACTTCCTGGAAAGAGGCACTACAATAAACTCTCAAAGGTATTGCCAAACTCTCCAAAAACTCAGAAGAGCCATTCAAAACAAGCGCAGAGGAATGTTGAGCTCTAAGATCTTGTTGATTCACGACAACGCCCGGCCCCACACGGCAAATGTCACTCGTGAAGTTCTTGAATCTTTTAAGTGGGAGTTGTTTCCTCATCCGCCGTACAGTCCCGACCTGGCACCGAGCGACTTCCACCTATTCCCAGCAATGAAGAAGTGGCTGGCTATGCAGCGTTTTGATGACGACGCACAGCTGCAAGAAGAGGTAACGAAGTGGTTGAAGGCGCAGGCGGCCGAATTTTTCGACGAAGGAATTTCCAAGCTCGTACATCGCTACGATAAATGCCTTAATTTGAATGGTGACTATGTCGAAAAGTAGTATTTGAGTGTGGCTTTCATCTCTATATAATAAAATTTGTTTCCTATACTTTGTTTACTTTTTATTCCAAAACGTAATCTACTTTCTGGATATCCCTCGTATAACGTCATAGCACGGCCCGATTCTTTTAAACCGACACTGTATTTTGTGTTTGTGTAGTCTACTTAATACCAAATAATATGAGTACAAATAATTAGTTCTCCACCGGAAAAGGCAGCAGCAATGTCAGCAAGTTATTAACAGCACAGCTCTAGTTCACTACACGACTTCTCTGAACAATAACTTCTGACTCAACGGTTAAAGAGGAGGGAAAACTTTCCGTTGGTAACAAAGGTTGTTATTTGTCTAAATACACACCATAAGGTTCTTCTATCTATCGGCAACTACGACATACTGACACTGCGGTACTAGGCGCATCTCCCGTAATAATGATGATGATGATGATGATGATGATGATGTATTTTATAATGTATATATGTAAAGGCAGATTATTTACATTCGTTAACTAGAAAGTCCTGAACTGAGTAAAAGCAGTGGTAGATGTGCCCTTAATGAACGTTTGAATGCATTTCCCTGTTCTATTTCCTTTAAACGTTTTGGAAGAGAGTTGTATATGTTTATACCAAGGTGCAGAAGGAGGTATTATGTAGGTTTGTGCTTTTTCTTGTATTCTACTTATGCACTGATTCATTTGTTGTGAAAGGTGAATCTATATTGTTACTGGTTTTACGGATAAACATAATTTCAAATTTATAAATGCAAGGAAAGGGAAGTAACACAAGGGTGTCTATCACCTGCGTTGTTTAATGTTTATATAAACGACGTAGCTAAAATTTGGCAAGAACAGCTGGTTTATAATTCCAGACTTAACAAAGTTTCAAATATACTTCTTTTTACAGACGATCAGGTTGTGTTTGCAGAAAATGAGGATAGCTTACAAAGGGCTGTCTGGATGTTGCACGAAGTGGCAATATCTTATAATTTGAATATATCTGTAAAGAAAACTAAAGTCATGGCGTTTTTGTGCACAAGAACATCTTAGATCTAAAATCGTAATTCGGAAGGAAATTTTAAATCAACTCCATATTTTTACGAGGTGTGTGCGTAAAATAAGGTCTACAAGGCGCTGAAACCGTGAGAAACGCTATTACGAGAGATCCGGCAACACTGGCATGTAGCTTGGTTTCACCCCTTCAAATCCCCAACACAACGAACCCGTTGCAACCATTAGTCTTGGCTGGGCAGCCGTTTGCAATGGAGCTTCCTATCACTTGCGCCGCCAAGTGCGAGTTGCGTACAGTGAGCCGTTTTTCAGTGCCAAGGGCACCACCCTCATTAAAATTCATCGTCAGTTATGCGAAGTCTATGGGCGACAGTGTATGGACGTCAAAAACGTGCGAAAGTGGGTCAGAGAGTTCAAAGACGGATGTACAGACGTCCATGACGAACAGCGTTCTGGTCGGCCTTCGGTTTCAGCCGAAACAATTGCAAAAGTGGAGCAAGAAATGCTTAAAGATCGGCGTGTGACAGTTCGTGAACTGTGCGAACTTATCTCTGAAGTCAGTAAGACTACGATTGACAAGATTTTGACCAAACATTTGCATTATCGCAAGGTGTGTCCGAGGTGGGTCCCCAAAATGCTCATGGAAGACCATAAACGGCAACGTGTTGAAGCGGCCCACCGATACCTGGAGCACTATGCAGAACAGGGCGAGGAATTGCTGGATTCAATTGTCACTGGCGATGAAACCTGGGTGCACTACACAACACCAGAAACTAAAGAACGTTCTCGTCAGTGGCGGCATTCGAATTCGCCGAAGCCGCTAAAATTCAAACAGACATTTTCTGCCGGCAAAGTGATGGCCAGTGTGTTCGGGGACAGTTTAGCCCAGAGGTTCTACTCCCATTAGTTCTGAACCCGTAGGAACTGGACCCGGGCCTCCTTCAACCAGGGAGTATCCGAGCTGTCCAAAGGGCGCTCGGCGTCCTCCGTGGGGCTTTCCATAGGGCATCTGGTCCTATGGACTCAAGACGGGATGGAAGTGGATACGCCACTTACGCGCGTCAACACTCAAGGTGAAGACTACCGAAAAACCTCGGTGGGCCGCCTGGTGATCTAGCACACCTTCTACTAGCTTTGCAGGCTAGTACCCGGGAGAATTAATGGCTTCCCTCAACCCCGTCCGGAGACGTCCCCGATTCCCACGGTTATCGGGAACACACTGCCCCCTCGAGTCCATCCCAATCCGAACAACTCCCGAAGGAGGGGCTCGGCTGTTCGGCCTGAGGTTCCTCTAGTAACGTCAGAGGTACCACGAGTGCTAAGGGTCCGCAGCGCCCGCACTTTGGCAGCTGAAAGGGACGGATCCCTTCCCCTACGGGATGTGTTCGGGGACAGAAAAGGTGTATTGTTGTGCGAGTTTATGCCTACCGGCAGAACAATAAACGCCGCTAGCTACTGTGAGACTTTAAAAAAATTGCGGCGTGGCATTCGTAATCGAAGGAGGGAAATGCTGACGAAGGGAGTGATTTTTCATCACAACGCTCGTCCCCATACTGCACATGCCACGGCTGATCTCCTGGACCAGGTCGGATGGGAAATCCTCACCCATCCTACAGTCCAGACTTAGCACCTAGTGATGATCATCTGTTTCCTGAGTTGAAGTCACACCTGGGTGGTACACATTTCCAGACCGACGAGGTTGAGCGCTACCTGCGCAACTTGGCGGGAGAGTGCTATGGCAAGGGTATACAAAAACTGTCACAGCTCATGCAAAAGTGCATCGATCACAATGATGATTACGCCTTTCCTCCAATGTAACATTCATTAACATTAAACATGTTTTCTATATTAAATAAAATTTGAGACCTTGTTTTACGGACACGCCTTGTAATTTTCTTGGTTGTGACATTTCTTACTTGTACTCGAAGGACACGAGACAAAAATTATGTAAATTCCAACAGATGGTAAGTACAATAAAAATAATGTTATTTAAAAAACTAAGGCAAGAGATGATCCTTAAATGCTATAAGAGTGTTGGCCGTGCCTATGTTACTTTACGACTCAGAAACCTGAATATTAACTAGTTTGGTAAAACGGATTGTTTAGCAGCAGAAATTACATTGCTAAGTCCATTCACAGGTTTCCTTACAAAAACTTATTTCTTGTAAATCTACATATGTTGGAATCTGTCTTTTTAAACATAAGAAATTACGACCATTTACTATGTAAATATATTTGGGGTAGGCATTTTATGTAGAAATTTTCTGTGGCTACCATTGAAATGCGTTATATGTAATCCTGCTTCTCAAAATGTTACAATGGATTCATTTTTGGTAATAGATACCTCTCAGATAACGCGCTGATTACTCCACGTGGAGTGAACATCTATCTGTCATTTTTGATTCCTGCGAATTCCATTGTTTGAAGTGATGCGTTCATTGCTGCTTAGCACACGAACGGGAGGCGAGTCAGTACTCCTCTCACTCTTACAAGAATAATCAGTGCGTTATCTGAGAGGTATCTATTAACAAAGATAGTCATGCTCATTCTTTGAGATACAGGATTGTACAGATGTATTATTTTATCTTGACAGGAATCCTGCTCAGTAGGGATGAGTAGGTACTGTGGTGGGGATAGTGCACATATCGCGTAAGATAACGAGAGCGGAGGGCGGTGCATAAGGTGTCTAAAAACAAATTTCATTCTCGAAGCCAGTTTTGCAGCTCTTATAAACTAAGTTGTAATTCTTACTATGGTAGTAATCTTCACGCTTTTGTTGGATCTTAAATAATACATAGGCATTTGGAACAAAACCCTGTTCTCCTCCAGCAGACATGATAAACAACTGTCGGCCTTTCAATATCGCTGCAGAGTTCCTGTAACGTATTTCACTCCAGGCATATGGTCCAGTATGTGCTGTATTTATATAAGTTTCATCCATATAAACTATATAAACTTCACTTCGATATCTCCGAATATTTCGTAAATACTTAAGCCTTTTTGCACGTATGGTGCGATGTTCGATTAAAATTTGTCTGTCACTCTTAGTGCTTTTTTTTTTCTTCAAATAATCCTAGCTTCAAAAGAACTCTTCTTAATGTTCAGACACTGCCTTGGAAGTCAGTAGAATTTTTAGCTTCATAAGCACTTTCTTGAAAGTTGATCTTTGTTTATCTGTGCTTTTAAAATTATTCATAGTTCGCCTAACTACTTCTGAATTAAAACATCCAAATTAGATTTTGTGCATGTTCTTAATCTTTGTTTACTGGACATAGAGAAGGACGTTGTTGCACTAACACCAATGGCTTTTCTTTCCTTAATAACTCTCCTAAACTGCTTTCAGACACAACTGTTGCCTCAGATACCCTTCCCCAGATTTTTATAGCTGACCCAGACCATTGTTCCTTTTTTATAAATCTATGAATACTGGTTATTACTTCTCGTGTTTTTAAATGTAGCATTTTATTTCCTAATGAGCTGCTAGGAGGCGTCATTTATAAATGCCCTCTTGGAACTAGGAGACAAGCACATTTTGAAACAAGCTGTAGTGTTACCGAGTAGCTCTGCACGTGTTCACTTGCTCGCAACTGGTACGCAACTGACCTGCCCTCCCCTCCAGTTGTAACCGTTCTGAAGTGGACTCGTCCAGATACCATTGCGCATCGCTCTACACTTTTCAAGATAAAAAAAAATGCATCTGTACTAACTTTTCCTTTGAACGGGGACACCCGCGCACGTGGAATTCTTACCACATGGCAAAGCGAGAAGACGTATCGTTAAAAGTTCGCAACACAGAAATGTTTACTTCAGCTTATCGCACATACACGTTGAGTCCACTTTATATATAGTCTGTTCAGATATAATCATGTCTTCAGGACAGCAATGTGTCATACATCGGTAGGCGCGAGAAAACATAAAGACACACTCAGCTTCCAATCGCTCTATTTGTGTTTCGTAACTTACTGTACATCAACTTACTATTATTTCACTCCTCTAATCGACTAGATAAGACCTGGTCACCTAAAGGTCAATACGTCTCAACGCTCTCTCGCGTAATATCTCCAAGTGTCTTTTCTGTGGATCCAGAGAGTCTGAAGTCCTGTTTTTCTGATAAGATTTTCACATCGAATTTTATGTTGGAATGCACTACTTATGTAAATAGGAAGGAAATAAAACGTTTTGAGTTAAATACGTAATTATGTAGTATCATATTTTGCTTATAAATCTATGTCTAGAAAGCCTTGTTTATAATTGGGGACGACTATTCGATACGATACTTCAGAAAATTTGCTGGATACTTTTTCAATAAGGTTTTCTCTTATCCTGAAAGATGAATATTTGGTAACTATAAGCTCTATGTACCCTGTACTCATTTGAACATCATTTCATTCATCGTCCGATGTGACTTAACGTTGGAGGACATTGGCCCGTCTCTGTAACGTAGTGGCAGTGTCTCGTTCAAGAGCTCCCTAGTTCTAATCTAGGTCAGGGTGATAAGATTTTATTTTATCCTGAAAGATGAATATTTGGTAACTATAAGCTCTATGTACCCTGTACTCATTTGAACATCATTTCATTCATCGTCCGATATGACTTGACGTTGGAGGACATTGGCCCGTCTCTGTAGCGTGGTGGTAGTGTCACGTTCAAGAGGTCCCTAGTTCTAATCTCGGTCAGGCTCATAAAGTTTTATCTTACCCTGAAATACGAATGTCTGGTAACTCTAAGCTATATGTAACCTGTACTCATATGAGTTGATCTAATCCTGTTTAAAGGGATCAGTAGGTTTTAGCGTATTCAATTCGATCTGTGTATGCCAAGATGCTACGATGCTCGTATCTTCTGGTATACTCCTTATAACACGGTGCAAGTTCGTCATTTTGTTTTCTAAGCGCAAACTGGTTTAATAAAAATATAGAGTCATTGTTTTTATAATTTCGAAATTTATTTTCTTCAAAAACATTTAAAAACCCCCAAACCCGTGAAAAATACACAGGACATCTTTCACATATTCTCAACGTAAACCTAACCTATTGAATCCAACCTGGAAACGTGGATCGCATTCAAATCTATTACAGTTTCCCTTAGAAACGTATATTATAACATGTTTTAAATGGGAACTAAAACTTAGAATATATTCTCCTAATTTCTTAAGTTGCGTTTAGTAACTTGGCGTATTTACAGGATAAAAAAGAATATGTTATTTTTTTGCTATAGCTACCGTAATATCAGCGTTTAACCTTCCATTCAGTGGCGATTACCTGCTATTAAAACTGAAACAAAATTACAACACGTCCAAAGGTTATGCTTAAAGATATGAGGTTTAACGAATTGTAAATCACTGGTTGTTATGAAAGAGAATGTATCTTGTTTATCATGGCAAGATAGTGTTACGAAATTGATTGTTTTTTTAGACTACTATATTGGCATCCATGCTTCATTTAGACATTACTGTTATTGTTGATGGCTTACTTGTGTGAGAGGAGTATGTAATTTAGGTTTTGTAAGGTGTTTTTAGGCTTAACAAGCTGTTGTGCTGTAGATTTTCAAAAGAAACAAATTTTTGTTTTTCAGCAAAATTATTGTACGAGACCTGTTCAATAAAGAATGATCATAACTTTTTTTGCAACGTACCTTTACTCATCCTCATAATTTTGATGGTCCTTCTCAAAATAGTCTCCCCTGAATGCGATGCACTTGTCCCAGCGTTTCTGCCAGTCTTCAAAGACATGCTGGAAACCATTTTTGAAAGATCCTTCAAAATCGCATCCGCAGCCTTCACCACTGCTTCTGATGATGGTTAATGTTTCCCACGAAGACGTTTCTTCAAATTATGGAATAGAAAAGTCATATGGGGCTAAAGCCGGACTATAGGGAGGGTGAGGGATGCACTTCACGTTGATTTTTGTAAGATATTCAACAACAACATTGGCAATATGTGGCCGCGCATTATCGTGGTGCACCATCCAGCCTGCTTCACGGAAATGTGGTCTTTTGCGCGTGATATGGACTTGCAATGTTTTCAGGACATCCCTGTAGTATTGTCCAGTTACTGATGTGTGTGCAGGTACACCATGCTGATAAACCATTCCATGAATATCAAAGAATGAGATGACCTTAACTTTCCCAGCAGAAGCAGTCGCTTTTGCTGTTTTGTTTTTGGAGGGGGGGGGTTGGTTATGAAGGAGATTTCCACACTGAGGTTTACTGTTTGCTCTCAGGATCAAAATGTTTTTGCGTTTTTCTGTGCAAAATAATTGTTCTCCGAGCGCAATTTTCAGATGAGGGAACAAAAAAAGTCCTTTGGGGCTAGATCTGGTGAGTCAAGCAGTTCAAACCGTAATTCATGGATTTTCGCCATTGCAACTGCTGAGGTGTGAGACGGTCCGTTGTCATGGTGAAACAGGATTTTCTTTTTCTGCCAATGTGGCCGTTATTCCGCAAGTTCTGCCTCCAGCTTGTCAAGTAATGATGCGTAGTATGCTCCTGTAATGGTTTTTCCTTTTTGAAAATAATCGATTAAAATAACTCCATGACTATCCCAAAAAAACAGACAGCATCACTTTCCCAGCCGAAAAAAAAAACAGTTTTTGCTTTTCTGGAGCCGGTTCCCCCTTTGCAGTCCATTGTTTGGGCTGTATTTTTTGTTTCGGGCGTGTAATGGTGTATCCAAGTTTCATCTACATTAATTCATCGTCGCCAAAAATCGGATTTATTGCGTCTAAACTGCACCTACAGAGGGTTGGAAATGTTCATTCGAACACGTTTTTGGTCTAACGGGAGCAAACGCGGCACCCAACGCGCGGTCAGCTTTCCCATGTCTAAATGTTGATTTAATATGTGACAAACACGTTCTTTTATATGTTCATAGCCTCTGTTATCCTCTCAGTTTAATTCGTCGGTCTTCTAGCACCATTCGGTGAACTTTGGTGATGTTTTCGTCTTTAGTTGCAGTTTTTGGACGTCCCGAACGTGCCACGTTTAAATTCAGCTGCCCAAAATTGCACTGCGGTAAATGATGGTGCAGAGTCCCCAAACACGTAATCTAACTCAACTTTGATTTGCGTAGGCGTATTTCTTTCCAAAAGTAAATATTTCATGACAGCTCTGTTCTTCATTTTGTACATTTTCATAAAAAAGCATTCACATCAACTCACTCACTGTTACATAGCAACTGAGCGTCCAAAATGGCTGAAACTTTGATGAGTAACTGTCAACAGATAAGCAACGAAATTCACTAGATTTTATTTACAGTGCTGTTGAGGTCGGAAACTTTTCAGACTATCCTCGAATATTGACTCTTTGTATCCAAGAGAAATGGTGCCTAGAACGTTACCAACATAGGTGCAGTGATAATGTACATATTTTGTTGACTTGCTACCAGTGCTTATTATACCAGTCATAACGTTTTGTGGATTTTCTTTTGTAGTATATCTAATATTAGCCTTTCGGCAGTTTCTAGAAGTCCGTGTGTCAGTTGGAATTAAGTTTTATCAATAGTAGTGCCTGTCAGCATTTTAGCCATTACTCAGGTCGCAGATAAAAGAATATCGATTAAAATCAAAGTACAAAGCTGCCAAACAAGGAATATTAACTGGATAAAGTGAAATATGACTTTGCGATCGCTATGAGAACTTACTAATGCAAACTAATTAAATGTAAAAGCTAATCAAATCAAGTTGATTTATTAAACATGTGCAAATACGCTTCCCTATGATGTTCCAGTTGAATCAGTTTTTGGCACGTAAGCTCAATACGTGTTTGAAACAGTGTTTTACTTTCTTTTGTTTCAATAAGGTAAAGAAAACAAAAGTAAATGGCAACAATAAGATTAATAAGGTCCGGATAGTCGAGGTTGTGCTGTCAAAGAGTTGCATGACCGCTTTTATGGCCGAGGAGGCACGTTCTTGCTTCTGAAGCCTGGGGTCTCCGGCTCGAGGGCTGGATCGATGCCATGTTTTTAAACTGGAGTCATTTCCTACTATCTGCAGGGTTTACAAGTGTGACTGTGAGTGTCTTTCATGATAAAAAAAAGTTGCTTTTCAAGTCGATCACCAAATATATGTGATCCATATAAACCTGAACCATTTCAAAAGGCCATAACTTTTGAACCAATAATAGGACTCACGTACAACTTTGGGAGAATATAGTACACAATCGGGAGATTACATTACACTATTTACATCTCAGAGAAAATGTTGGAAGTGTCCTCCACCAGCATCTATACATGTTTGTACTCGTCTTACCATATTCTCTGAAGTTTTACGGAGATGATATCTAATTGAGAGAAGGTTATTTCGAGCAAGATGGAGCAACGTGTCATACATCTAATGACACCATGAAACTTGTAACCAGTTTCTTTGGTAATCGAATAATCTCTAAAGGCCTATGGCCCCCAGACCTAACCTCACCGGATTTTTTCTTGTAAGTGTATCTAAAAATAGAAGGTACAAGAATAGGCCACGGACAATTGATGTTCTCAAGGAATCCATTTGAACCGAAATAAGTAACATTGGCGACGTTACTCTCCGTAAAACTTCAGAGAATATGGTGAGACGAGTACAAACATGTATAGATGCTGGTGGAGGACACTTACAACATTTTCTCTGAGATGTAAATAGTGTAATGTAATCTCCCAATTGTGTATTATATTCTCCCAAAGTTGTACAAGTGTTCTATTATTGATTCAAACTTTATGGCCAATTGAAGTGGTTCAGCCTTATATGGATCGCGCTGTATAATCATAGTATATATATATGAAACAAAAATAAATTTGATGCGTTACGTTTACATTATTTTTTTATTTACGTCCTCCAAAGTTAAGTCATATCGGACAATGAATGAAATGGGTGAAGTGATACTCAAATGAGTCCGGGGTCCATGGAGCTTAGAGGTACTTGACATTCGTCTATTAGGATAAGGGAAAACCCCGGAAAAACCGTATCCAGGTAACACACCTCTTGAACGTGAGGCAGACATGCTACCATCTACACTACCGAGGCGGACTCACATCATTTTCTCAACCCACTCTTCACAAATCATTTTTATGAAAGCTTATTCTATTTAAAGGTTAGCAGAGTTGGTTTCACTACACATTTCCTTGTGTGACAAAAGTGTTGAAAAATTAAAATTAGGAATAAGTCGATACCAGTTTTTCTCGATACCGATACTTCGATACTCGATACCGCTATTTATACTTCTAGTTTCAATACAAAATAGAATGTTGGTAGAACTGTATAATGTCAATAAAATTAAATAGGTGTACATATTTAATGAGACAAAACTTAAAACCATCAGTGTTATTATTTTTAAACTCTACATTAGACATTTAAAAGCAAAACCGTCCACTTTTATAAGTTTTTGTACAAAAATACTAGCATTTTCACTGTTTCGGGGTTAAGTCTACTTCTTTTTCTGTCACATATAAGTCCTGGTGTACTAAATAGTCTTTCAGAGAAAACTGTTGCAGTTTTCTGTTGTAATTTACGTCCTCCAACGTTAAGTCATATCGTATGGTGCATGAATTGGGTGAAATAATGCTCAAATGAGTCCAGAGTCCATGAGCTTAGAGTTACCCGACATTCGTCTTGAAGGATAAGGGAAAACCCCGAAAAAACCCTTATCCAGGTAACTCACCCTGACCGAGATTCGAACTCGGGACCTCTTGAGCATGAAGCAGACATGCTACCATCACGCTACCGAGGCGGGCACTGTTGTAGATGGAATTCACAAATATTTAGCGGCTAACTTTTTAGCTTTAGAAATTTTGAATTAATTTTTCCAGTAATGCAGCTTTAGAAATGTTTAATTTGTTTTCCAGTAATGCAGTGTACTAGAAAGAGAAGGTGACAGGAGATATGTAGTGATTTCTTCTTGGGAACTGTTAACTGACAGTTGACACACGATTATTTTCTTGTATAATGTTACTGCGAGTCCTGCGCAGTGGCGTAGTGGCTAAGGCGTCCTGCTTTGTTTCCCTGCCACGGAAGGGGCGTGGGAGCGATTCTACCCCTCGAGAGTGTGGTACCCACTCAGCATCGTGAGGAAATTGAGGAGCTACGATATGTAGTGAACCATGGTTTAGAAAGCTAACTTTCCGGCTGGAGGTGCCGAGACGCTGACCACATTTCCTCCCGGTATCGGTTGGATGATCGCCCGTTTCTACTTGCGTATGTGGGCGTGAGGCCGGCAGTCGGGTTGGCAGGCGTTGGCCCAGTAGGGGCTTTTGGGCCATGCGTTAATATTACTGTACACGTACCACATTCGTGGAAATTTCTTGGACTTTGCAATGTTCTACTTGCGGAAATAATATTTTATGATTTTGAAATAAAATAAAAATTGCAGAATTCCAGTCACCTATCGAAAAGTACCAAGTGAATTTTCTAAGTGTCGGTGGATGTTGATACCATGCAAGTATCGTGACTATCGAGGTATCGTAAGCATCCAGGACCCATCTCTAATTTAAATTAATAGTAACGGATATCTCGAAAAATGCCGATGGCAAAAAAAAAAAAAAACACTTAATATTATTGTGTATTTTAAAATATCTACATATTTTGTAACGAGATTTTTTCTTTCTCTAATATTTGTTGGTTATAGGTACAAAATTGTAAAATATTCCTCTAGAAAAAATTCAATATATACATTGTATTCATCTGTAAATAGTTATCTTAAATGCGCGGCATTTTAAGAAAACTGATGAAAGCCATTGTTTAGAAAAGCAAACATCGAATATTTTTCTATGTAAAGCACATTCAAGTATTTGAAAAGTCAAATCAATAGCAAGGAATGTGTTTAAAATGATTATCTCCACAAAAAAGACATAACGAGATCTACATTTCCTGTCTAGTAATATTTTATCTCTTACAGTTTACCAGTTATACAAAAGTTATTTAAAATGAAAGACTTCAGAGGTTATATATAGGAAATTCAAGATATATATTTTATTTGTCATTAAAAACATCTTAAAGATACGGCATTGTAATCACAATTGTTTATGTTTCCAAATGAGGGGTGGTTTAAGGTGGAGAATTTTTCATGTGAGTACAACACATCAGTTTCCTTTCTGTTTACCCTCCTGGTCATACAAATATAACGGAACATAAAGACCTTACACGGCTTTTAGCACTTATTGAACCAACTTCCGTTTTACCTATAAATGTTTATAATAAATGTTTAACTATAAATGTTTATAAATGTTTATTTCTACTAAAGTGAAATCATAGAACAAGCCTGTTTAAGAACGTTTTGTTGAATGATGGCCATAGAGAATCTAACACATGAAATCTTTCTTCGTATTTTGTTTTTATATGATCTGTTACTCTCTTGTTTAACAGTTGCCAGTTGTGCCAGCTATTCGGTTCACTGAACTCTGTGGACGATTGAAACAAATGCTAGGGAGAATAGGTATCCATGACTGTTCGAAATACGAGATATTGCTTCGTACTGCTTTATTACTCAAAAGAAGTATGAGAGGTAAGGCAAATAGTCATTAACTTACAATATCTTCATAAAGGTTATTGGGAGAGGCAGATGAAAGTAGTTAGTTACATCCTAATTGCGGATTCAAATGGTCGTACAGCCAGTAGTAATTGCTTAAATGTTTGTCAGAGTAATGTGTGCTTGGATCAGCATTTTAATTGCCGGTCTGTGAACCTTGAGCGTGGCAGAAAAAGCGGTAACGTGTATCATTGCGCGCCTGATAAATCACAGAAGCGAGTTTAATGTAGGTTACGCCAGACTTGTGAAAGGAATTGGTTCCAGGAAGGCATATGGAGAACAAAGTCTCAATTTGACAGCATAAAGGAAGTCGGACAGATGCTCGGAGTGATGAATAGTGCTGCCTTAATGATACCGTGCTATAAACGGTCGACGAAATTGGATCTGCCCTTTAGGAATAATCGTATAAGCATAATGGCGACGTTCTGGTAGGTTGTGCAAGAATCGAACATGAGAATGCTTATTATAACTCTTTTTAGAGGAAGTAGTTAGGTATAACATTATAAAAATGGCATAAAAACTTAGTCTGCTGTTTAAAACACACTGCCTTATGGTATTCAGCTTTAGGAAATGATAACACAGGTAAAATCTCCGAGTACATTTACAGCCTCCTTATATAACAGTCCTTTTAATCTGTAAACATATTTTATTCAACAGTTACGTGTAAAGTTGTATTTTAATAATATAAATTAACCTATTAATGTACCACTTTAATATTAAGGATGGATAAAATTTCACTTTAACTACTGTATCTATAAAATACAATCACTATGCCTACATTTCAAGTATAATATTTATTATAAAACACTCTTGACTTCCTCCAAAACTTTGTCTGGTATAGAAACCTTCTCTTGTTTCAATAAAGTTGTTAAACCAACAATTAAAACAAACGACTAGCCAACATCGATTCTCTCATATTAGGTATTAGCCAATACATACTAGGTCTAAATAGCTCTATATTCCTGAAAATAAAATTACAAATAATTTTAACTATTTTGTTATAGTTTAATTAAAAAGTAGTGATACTTTTTAAAGATCAGGGTAAGTGATAAAACATTGTATGGTACTCAAGACTTATTTATACACTCGCGGAAATGAAATGAAATTTGTAGTATTTAACGCCCGCTTTTACTACATACGGCACCGCAGGCGATGACACTGATGATACATGAGATGAAGTTGGAGCACCGGTGGAATGAGATAGCGGGGGAAACCGGAGATCCCGGAGAAAACCCGCCCCAGCGCCGTGTTGTCCACCACAAATCTCACTTTTCGGTCGCCTGGGATCAAACCCGGGCCGCCTTGGTGAGAGCCAAGCGGTCTAACCACTGAGCCATGGCGTGGCCTACTCGCGGAAATTAACAAAACCTTCCACTCTATAAAATACATCTTGATTCATTAGTAACATAAATAACTGTAAGGTCAATGTCTCTGTGATTTAATGTATAAACTTTTGATTTGTACAATTTATTCAATATTACTGCATCAGCATTATACAAATGAAATGGCTCTACGGTAGCGTGCAAGGGTGGCAGTTTTACTTTTTAATTTACATTCTCCAACGTTAAGCTATATCGGACGGTGAATGAAATGGGTGAAATGATGCTCAAATGAGTCCAGGGTCCATGGAGCTTTGAGTTACCTGACATTCGTCTTGAAGGATAAGGGAAACCTCGCATAAACCTTATCCAGGTAACTCACCCTGCCACGCTTCGAACTCGGGATCTCTTGAACGTGAGGCAGATATGCTACCATCTACGCTACCAAGGCGGGTACGCAGCTAGAAGGTCCTTGGTTCGAAATATCTAGTCGATCACGTCTAGCTCTTCGCGGTCAAGAGGACACATGCTAGCCTCTAGTTCTGAGTCGCTGGTCAAATCCTGGTGGAGGGCCATGATTTTTTTCAGGTATAGAATTGTTACCATTACTTCCTCAGGAAGGGAAGTAAAGTCGCCGTGTCTTAGATTTACGGCACTTGAACCTTATGCCTGATAAAGAGGCATAGAAGCAAAATTAAGCTTTCATGCCCAATACAAAATAGGACGCCGACAACCGAAACAGCGCCCATAAATAAAAACTGAATTTCAGTTTTTGTGGCCAACCATTTGGACTGTAGGTTTTTCCTTTTTTTCTTCTCTTTTTTTCCTCTCTAATTGATAAGGTGAATATTTGGTTAGTTCCTTTTCTTTTCTCCCGTTTCCTACGTTTTCGCTGCCCCTTTCATGTTTCAGGTAGGGTTTGTTCAGTGTCCGTCGGTGTCGATAGATGCACAGGTGCTGCTCTTTGCGAAAGCCCTGTGCCGCCTCTTAGGTGGGTCGAGGCCTTCCTGATTCCGCCAAAGCAAAGCCTTCTTTGAGCGGCTCGCCAGTGTAACCGAGTAATTACATTTGTAATACCGGGTTTCCACAAAGCAGCTCCAGGGGTTTGAGGTTAAATAATTTTATTAAATCAGCATCTTAAGGATGAATAACTAGGTTAGGTATATGCTATGGTAAGTCCGTGGCAATATGGAAGTAGCGGGATTGAAGTACTTCTAGTTGGTGGAGGTGGGACTTGGCTGCAACGCCCAAGACTTCGCAGGCGTACATCATTGCTGGACGTAGCACTTGCTTGTACAGGAGTAGCTTTGACTGCACTGACATAGCGGATTTACTGTTGTATAGTGGGTAGAGCATTCCCATCTGCTTGTTGATCTTGTTGGCTAGGTGTATAATGTGTTCCTTCCATGTTACTTTGGTATCTAGGAGGACTCTTAGACTGCCACTCAACGTTCTGACTAGTTAGACGTATCTGTGGTACTTCATCCAGGTGGCGTCTAGTAAAAGTTATGACTTGGCTCTTTGGAGGGTGGACGCGGACGCGTCAGTGATTGAATCAGGCGGTGACGAGTAGGCATAGTTCTGGATTCTGCAAGCACTCGTGCGATATTGTGTTGACGTGGAGGTGACAGCTTTGTCATCAGCAAACAGGTAGAGCGAGCAGCAAGGCAGTGAAGGTAGGGCATTGATCTACAGAAGGAAGAGTATGGGTCCCAGAACACTTCCTTGTGGAATACTAACTCTAGGACGTGGTTGGGAAAGTAAGCCGTTGTGGTATGCTGCAAAGGTTCTGTTGGTGAGGTAGGAGTGCATTAAAATTGTTTTCATTCATTAGTTTTGCAGTTATACCACAATACGCAATTATCGTTTCGGTAGCTTGATTTGCTTAACCTGAAAGTACGATTGTCAAGTAACTTTAGTTTACTAGACTGATGCCCGATTCACCAACAGTTGTTAAGACTTAACACGAGTTTAGCAATAGTTATAACAAACATTGCTTTTCACCAAGTGTTAGCTTAACACTCATGTTATATCTCTTGTTAAACTAACTAGACATATTTCTGTTGTTAAGTCCTTAACAATTGTAAATAGTCAAGATGGTGGGCGTGAAAGCACCTTTCGCTGTCAATTTTCTGTATTTAAGACCCTGTAAATGGATTCGTAATAGAGTTCGGCCTATGAGGAGAAATTACTTTGAGGAGCTATCAGAAGAAAATGTTCTACAGAGGTATAGACTGTCGAAACAAGTTGCTATGAAGGTTACTGCGGAAGTACAAGAGAGGTTAGAGCATGTATCGAAAGGAATATAACGATCTCGGCTTTGCTTCAAGTATTAATAACTTTGCGATTTTATAATTCATTGAATTATGTGGATAATACACTGTCCACCTCCCGTCTTGAAACGTTCAAGTCACTCGTCATTTGTCCTTCGCTCATCGTTTTAAATTTACGTAATACTGAGTTAGAACATGCATCGAAAGGAATATGCCGATCTCGTCTTTGCTTCAAGTATTAATAACTTTGGTATTTTATAATTCATTGAATTATGTGGATAATACACTGTCCACCTCCCATCTTAAAACGTTCAAGTCACTGGTCACTTGTCCTTCGCTCATCGTTTTAAATTTACGTAATACTGAGTTAGAACATGCATCGAAAGGAATATGCCGATCTCGTCTTTGCTTCAAGTATTAATAACTTTGCTATTTTATAATTCACTGAATTATGTGGATAATACACTGTCCACCTCCCGTCTTGGAACGTTCGAGTCACTCGTCACTTGTCTTTCGCTCCTCGTTTTAAATTTACGTAATACTGACGTTAGAACATGCATCGAAAGCAAATCGCCTTTGCTTCAAGTATTAATAACTTTGCGATTTTATAATACACTGTCCACCTCCCGTCTTGAAACGTTCAAGTCACTTCTGTTCTTCTTCGTGCCTCGTTTTAAATTTACGTAATACTGACGAAATTGCTTCGTGCTTGTAGTAGTGACACATGCGTTTGAATTAAATTCGTTTCCAATCTTTTCCCATGTGACATCTTTCTATTTTACATTCACCGCATCCGTCCTCTTATTTTCCACGATATCCTTACACCTTGTCACCAATTCAATTAACAGTTCTTTCTCCAGCGATGATAAATTTGCCCCAAGGCGTCTCTTGCGATTTTGTTTACCCGCCATTTTTCAGATGTGTACAGGCGAAAATGAAAACAAAAGCGCCTCGTAGTACGTTCAGCAAATAATATGATTCATCAAAAACTTCTATAGCTGTAATATTTACAAGTCTCTTGGCGTTAACACGTGTTTGTTAACATTTTGAGAAAACATGTTGGTGAAATGAAAGAAATTTAGCAGCTTTGATTAACAATTGTTACGTTTCATTTATTAACGTCGATTTAACATCTGTTGTTGAAATCGGGCATGAATAACTGATGGCGTGCTTGTGCAGGTTTAGTTCCTCTAGCAGCCTAGACGAGGTGCTGAGGTATTCTCACTACATGGCTTGCTAGAATATTTAACAAACCTGTTTAATCACGCCATTCTGTGATAGTTTAGGTTTAATTAGAAAAGGGATACCCATTCTCAGTTTAAAAACCGGGATTATTCGTGAATAATGTATACATTTCTTTGTTTCATTATGCATGTCTTTGTAAAATATCGTGTGATTCACATAAACCTGAACCATTTCAATAGGCCATAACTTTTGAACCAATAATAGGGCACACGTGAAACTTTGGGAGAATATAATACACAATTGGGAGATAACATTACACTATTTACATCTCAGAGAAAATGTTGGAAGTGTCCTCCATCAGCATCTATGTATCCTTGGCCCCTTTTCTTTGATACGACTGTAGACACTAAAGTTTATATGGCTATCTTCAAGACATTTGTGGAGCAGCTGGATGATATCGAATTGAGAGAAGGTTATTTCCAGCAAGATGGAGCAACGTGCCATACATGTAATGACATCATGGAACTTGTAATCAGTTTCTTTGATATCCGCCTTGGTAGCGTGGTGGTAGCATGTCTGCCTCACGTTCAAGAGGTCCCGAGTTCGAATGTTGGTCAGGGTGAGTTACCTGGATAAGGGGGGAGTGAGTGAGAGTGTGGTGTTTTAGGGCCCGTCGACAACAAGGTCATTTGGGCCCAAAGTAATACTAAAACCTACACAAATTTAGCTAAAAAGGTACAATAAAATAAAACACTCAACCATTAAAAGGACATAGAAACCATCTAAAAACTAATAATTTAAAATCTCTAAAATTAATAAATATAAAATACAAGTCAGACTTGCTTATTAAAACCAATTTTAGCAACAAACCGCAGTGCCGTATCCACGGCCACTGGGTCGTCACTTAAAACACCGTGCAAGTTAGTCCCCAAGCCCAAAGACTGGCGAACGCGGGCGTACTACGGGCAATCGAGCAGTACATGCCGCACAGTGAGGCGTATGCACATGGAGCACACACAGGGGCCGATTCCCCTCTTAACAAATGGCCATGAGTCGCTCGTGTGTGTCCAATTCTCAGCCGGGTGAGTATCACCTCGGCTCGCCGGTTATCCCTGCAGGAAGTTGGCCAGGGTTGTACGCTCTCCTGGATAAGGTTTTCCCGGGGCTTTCCCTTATCCTGTTAGACGAATGTCGGGTATCTCTAAGCTGCATGGACCCCGGACTCATTTGAGCATCATTTCACCCATTTCATTCATCGTCCAATATGGCTTAACGTTGGAGGAAGTAAATTACACAAAAAAGAAAGCTTCTCAGAAGCACATTAAGTAACAATACACCATTTTAATAATGTCTTCTATAATTTAGAGGAATAAAATATTCAGGACTGAAAAAAAAAATTAAAATGTTTGTAGAGCTTGAAAAGTACTATTTTTGTGGAAAATTAGGGTTTAACATCGAAGGTTGTTAGGAGTGGGAGTAGGTAATCATTGCAATATCTTAAAGTAAATTGTTAGCGCTATCTCTAGAATCTTCTGGAGGTTTCTCCTTCTCGGAAGTTCTAGAGTATTTGAGCATTTCCTGCAGCCATAAAACCGTTCTCTCTCCCGAAGTAAGGCAGTCACGGGAGTAAGTGAGCCAGCGAATGCAAGAGATTAGAGGCGTCTTTTGTTCGACTACGCAGCAAGTGAACCAGGTGTAAATTGGTGGGCGTAAATTACAAAAAAAAGTTTCTTTGATAATCGAATAATCTCAAAAGGTCTGTGGCCCCCCAGATCCCCTGACCAAACCTCACCGATTTTTTTTTGCTTGTGGGGTATCTAAAAATAGAGTGTACAAGAATATGCCACGGACAATTAATGTACTCAAGGAAACCATTCGAACCGAAATAAGTAACATTGGCGAGGATACTCTCCGTAAAACTTCAGAGAATATGGTGAGACGAGTACAAACATGTATAGATGCTGGTGGAGGACACTTCCAACATTTTCTCTGAGATTTAAATAGTGTAATGTAATCTCCCAATTGTGTATTATGTTCTCCCCAAGCTGCACGTGTGTCCTACTATTGGTTCAGAAGTTATGGCTTATTGAAATGGTTCAGATTTATATGGATCGCACTGTATGTTTAAGATAGCCACATGACTCCGGGCTCTCTTGAATATCATTCCACATATGTCACTCATTCTTCAATATGATCTACTCAGTATTAAGACTTTAGGACAATGTCGATTATGTCACGGCTACTGAGGCAATAAAACTCAATTGTCATGTAATATTGCTTTCCAATAAGTTATTATGTTTAAGAAGAAACACGTGTGACTTTAACAACTCATTTTTAAAACTGCCATTATTACGTCAACTGATGTGTGTCGTAATGAAGTACGGTATAATAATAGTGGAATTAAGTTTAATGTATAGGCAACACCTTCCATTCTTTTCAAGCTATTACGTTTTACGTTCATTAAGTGTGTTAATGCTGTAAAGAAGACATTTTCGTCAACCTTAGCAGCCATATTGAAAATTAATTGAATTTGATGCGATATTGTCATAGAGCAACTCAAGCGTGGCACATTGTTAGGAAGGAAAGGAGAGAAAGGTTGGTTGGTAACACTGGAATATCTTTATCTGCTGTAATAAAACTCCCAAGTTTTATTTCTCTTCATTTGAAAGACAGTTTAGATTACAGGTAATGTGTGCTTATATAACATTAGTTATGAAATGCGATTAGAATGATCCTCGAGATACGATCTTGAGCACGGAAAGGGATGCTGCGTGTGCTCCAGAGGTGGGTTGTAGTAATATCCGCTTCAACGGCGTGAGATGATGCTATGTGGATGTCTAAATGTGGTTGACCCTGCAAAAAGTAACAAACACATTTTAACTGATATGATCAATTGACAACAAAATAATTTAAATAAAGTGGTAAATTCTAAACTTGTATTTAAGTCCAAACTCTGCCAAGGATACGATGGCGATTTCTGACAAATGCAAAAATAATACTTATAGACATTTGTTTGAAACAAGTAGCAATTTAAGAAGTCTGCCAAAGAATAAGCTCCTTAGAATTGCTTTCTATAATGCACTGACAGTAGCGAGGCGTGACTTTCAAAGTGAGGGAAGCTCCAAATAATTGTTTTCATTAAAATAAGAAAGAATAATGACTCAAACAAGTAAGGCTACTCCTCAGTATTCTTTCTATTGTACAGTCACACGTAGGTCCAGTAGCAAGGGGTGACTTTCATAGTGAGGGAAGCTCCAAATAATAATTTTCATTAAAATAAGAAAGAATAATGACTCAAAGAAGTAAGGCTACTCCTCAGTATTCTTTCTATTGTACAGTCACACGTGGGTCCAGTAGCGAGGTGTGACTTTCAAAGCTCCAAATAATAATTTTCATTAAAATAAGAAAGAATAATGACTCAAAAAAGTAAGGCTACTCCTCATTATTCTTTCTATTGTACAGTCACACGTAGGTCCAGTAGCGAGGCGTGACTTTCAAAGCGAGGGAAGCTCTAAATAATAATTTTCATTAAAATAAGAGAGAATAATGACTCAAAGAACTAAGACTACTCTTCAGCATTCTTTCTATTGTACAGTCATACGTAGGTCCAGTAGTGAGGCGTGACTTTCAAAGTGAGGGAAGCTCCAAATAATAATTTTCATTAAAATAAGAGAAAATAGTGACTCAAAGAACTAAGGCTACTCTTCAGTACTCTTTCTATTGTACAGTCACACGTAGGTCCAGTAACGGGGCGTGACTTTTAAAGTGAGGGAAGCTCCAAATAATAATTTTCACTAAAATAAGAGAGAATGATGACTCAGAGAACTAAGGCTACTCTTCAGTATTCTTTCTATTGTACAGTCACACGTAGGTCCAGTAACGGGGCGTGACTTTTAAAGTGAGGGAAGCTCCAAATAATAATTTTCACTAAAATAAGAGAGAATGATGACTCAGAGAACTAAGGCTACTCTTCAGTATTCTTTCTATTGTACAGTCGCACGTAGGTTCAGTAGCGAGGCGCGACTTTTAAAGCGAGGGAAGCTCCAAATAATAATTTTCATTAAAATAAGAGAAAATAATGACTCAAAGAACTAAGGCTACTCTTCAGTACTCTTTCTATTGCAGTCACACGTAGGTCCAGTAACGAGGCGTGGCTTTCAAAGCGAGGGAAGCTCCAAATAATAATTTTCATTAAAATAAGAGAGAATAATGACTCAAAGAATTAAGGCTACTCCTCAGTACTCTTTCTATTGTACAGTCACACGTAGGTCCAGTAGCGAGGCGTGACTTTTAAAGTGAGGGAAGCTCCAAATAATAATTTTCATTAAAATAAGAGAAAATAATGATTCAAAGAACTAATGCCACTCTTCAGTACTTGCCGTACGGGAGGGGGTCCGTCCCCTTCAGCTGCTTTAGTGCGAGCGCTGCGTACCCCTAGCACTCGTGATACCTCTGACGTTACCAGAGGAACCTGGGACCGAACATTCGTGCCCCTTCCTGAATGGGAGTTGTTCGGATTGGGTTGGACTCGAGGGGCATTGTGTTCCCGACACACGCGGGAGATCGGGTACCTCCGGCCAGGCCTTGGCCACCCGGAGGGGGCAGAGAGTTGCCTAAGAAGTCCCGGGTACTAGCCTGCAGAGCTAGTAGAAGGTACGCTAGGTTACCAGATTGCCCCACCGAGGTTATTCGAGTCCTCCCCGCGGGATTGACGCGCGTAAGTGGCGTATCCACTTCCATCCATCTTGACATCGTTATCGATGGGGGGGGCGCTTTGAGTCCAGGTATTGCGCCAAGGAAAGTACCCCGGAGTCCTCCATCGTCTCCTGGGTGATAGAGGCCGGAGTCTTCGGACTCTCGGATAGACTTCGCTTTACATGCTTCAGTACTCTTTCTATTGTACAGTCACACGTAGGCTCTTTTTCGTAATTTTACGTCCTTTAGGTTTTTAAGTCATCGGTTGATGAATGGAATGGGTGAAATGATGCTAAAATGGGTCCAGGGTCCATGGAGCTTAGAGTTACCCGACATTCGTCCTTCAGGATAAGGGAAAACCCCGGAAAAACCTTATCCAGGTAACTCACCCTGACCAAGATTCGCACTCGGGACCTCTTGAACGTGAGGCAGACATGCTACCACCTCGCTACCGAGGCGGGCAGGCTCTTGTTGTATGCAGGACTGCTCACACTACAAGCTTCCGCTCTCCACTCACACGTTCCCTGGCCCTCACCACATGAGTGTTAGTCTAACATGGAGAAAGTATGCAATTCACACACTTTTTCTAATAACTTAAATAATAATAACTTAAATAACTTTTGCAGCTGTCTAATTGTCCGCAGCACTACGGATATTCGCCAATAAATTTTGAAAATATATCCAGAAGAAATAAGGTATTGTTTGGCATGAATTTTCTTGTTTTGCTTCTTTTTCTCCCGAAATGCTTGGGGAAGCGGCGCCACTGACTGAATACCACAAGGTCTACTGTAAATTTATGGTGCTAAGTTTGTAATTGCTTACTAGTGTTAACTTTTTCTCATAGCTTTTACAAATGTAATCTCCTCCACTTTGTTTTTACTGCCTAAGTAGTGTTGTATTCCATCCTAAAAGCACGATATAGTAATTTTGATAAAACTACATGGCTCACAAACACAAGTGAATATATTTCATATTGTTTGAGAAAGTTAGGTCTATGACTTGTAAATATATAAAGTTGTTTACCTGAGAGTTCAGTGTTTGGAGTGGATGCTGGTGTAGTAACTTGGGGCATAGGCGGCAGCGTAACCACTATGTAGTCCTCCGCTGATTCCACTGCTAAGTCCATGAGCGTAGGATGAACCGTAACTACCACCTCCAAGACTCAAGGAGCTGATTGATGAGCCCAGCCTGGCGCCAGCCAGTCCCAAAGAGCCATATGAGCCCGATCTTCCACCGCCAAGTCCCAGACTTCCACCGCTAAGTCCTATACTTCCACCGCTAAGTCCTAGACTTCCACCGCCAAGTCCCAGACTTCCACCGCCAAGTCCCAGGCTTCCACCGCCAAGTCCCAGACTTCCACCGCCAAGTCCCAGGCTTCCACCGCCAAGTCCACCGCCTACAGCTGTCTGTGATATGGAGACGGAGGCCTGGGGTACGGCAATGGCTACAGGTTGGGGTACAGAGACAGCAATGGGTTGGGGTACAGCGATAGGGACAGCTACGGGTTGTGGCACGGACACAGGGACGGGTCTAGGGACTGGAACTGGCACGGGCTGGGCCACAGGGACGGGAACTGGACGGGGAACTGACACGGGGACGGGTCTGACTACTGTAACTGGTACTGCCTGGGGTACTGCCACTGGTACTGGTCTGGGAACATCGACGGGATAGGGTGCAGGGACTGCGACTGGTACTGGACGGTTAATGGTAACAGGGTAGGGCTGGGGTACGGGTACGGCGACCTGTCGCGTGATGGTGGTCACTGCAGCAGGAGCGGCGGCAATTGCGGGGGCGGCGGCCACTGCAGCAGGAGCGGCGGCAGGCAGTAGTGCTGCCCCACCAGAAACAACGGCAGGGCCTGCTGAAATTATTGAAGCCGGAGCGGCGGCAGGCAGAAGTGCCGCTCCACTAGAAATAACTGCAGGACCCGCTGAAACTACTGAAGCCGGAGCGGCGGCGGACAGAAATGCCGCTCCACCAGATGCAATTGCAGGGGCAGCGGCGCCAGAGAATATCGCCCCTCCTCCAGATACAGTGGCTGGTCCACCTAGACCATATCCATGGCCTCCGAAGAGAATACCACGTTTGCCTCTATTGTCTGGTTCACCGCAGTGCACCGCCACGGAGATGCAGAGAGTGACCGCACATATCTGAAACATACAACAAACAGAACTGTGTTAATTTGGTGCCTAAACGTCTAATTGGATTTCGAGGTCCTAGGATGCGCAGTGAGGTTAGGAGCATAGGGTCACAGGAGCAATACAATAACTAAGTCCCACATGCACAAGATGTACTGCATGGCAGAGCGTTGATACCTATTGGCCTTCACTGACGAGTGCTGCATTCGCTTGTTGTCTTGTTTATTAAAGAATGAAATATTAGTAACCTGGTGTATAGGAAGTGACGAAACATAAATAGAGCACTTGGGAGCCGTGTGTGTCTGATATGAAAGGATAGTGAAAGGGATTTTGATTGCTTTTTGTTTGTCTTTATCACAATATTCAATCACGTTATGTCATTTATCGTGCCTGCCGATATATGGCACGTTGCTGCGATTGGACCTAAACAGAGTGTACACGATAGGCTTGCGTAAACAACTCTATTGTTACACATATTTTCCGATACGCTTCCACACTTTGCCATGTTGTAGATACTGAGAGAGCAGAATGCCTACGTAATATGAGTGTTTACGAAGGTCACCGCGCAGTCATTGAGGAGCTTAAAGCTACTTCCTTTCTTTCCTCCTATCTTATTCCTACCTGCCACCCTGGGATTGGGAATTCAGTAAGGAGGGGATTCGGTACGTAGGTCACCATGCTGGGCCCATTGTTTCTCCTCCCCCAAGTGGGGGCACCCCCGGGAGGAAGGATGAGGCGAAGGAGACAGAGGGCGGCCGACCCAAGAGCCACGACAGTATAGAGGGCAGGGTCCCTACAGTTTACTTGGATAGAGACTTCCCCCGACATGCCGGAGCAACGAACTCGCTCCCCTACAGCGGGACGGCAACGAGCCCAGCAGCCGAGCCCTAATGGTCCTAGGCAGGCCCAAAGGTCCCGGGCTGGCGGTCCGAAATGGTCCCAGCAAAGGAGTATAGACCGGCAACCGACCTACCGCAGGAGGAAGTGGTTTTTCTCAGAGCATATCATCCTGCTATGCACCGCCGAGACTCCCGCCGACAATTCTACCCTGAAAAAGACCACCAGGTATGAAATGATAATGGAGATGAAATGGACGTGCAGGAAGTTCGGGAGATGTAATTAACCTACCCAGCATTCGCCTAACGACCCGGGAAAACCCCCGAAAAGATCCATGGGTCAGGTAGGTCGGCCACGGGAATCGAACCCGGGCTTCCGGAATGCGGGCTACAAACGAAACTGCCTAAGCCATCCCACATCCTGTCATTTCGTGTTTAAGTGCTGCCGAGGGTAGGTACATGCCCTCGGGTTGTCCCTCAGCCTGCCAACTGATGCTTGTTACTCACCCGTCACTTCCGAGAAAATCGTATTGCGGGCAGCCTGCTCTGAAGGAGTAAAAGCCCGCCAGTGTAAAGTCTGTTTAGTTAACGCATGTGCAGTTCGAAGTCAAAGAAACCTGAGCCTCCCGCCCACTAATGACCGTCATAAATCTATCTCCACACTTTAGAAATGGAACACTGTCGTTGAGGACCAATAGCAACCCTAATTTTCTCGAAGCGACAGTCGCATGTCTACTCCACGTGGAGTCTCAGTTGCCAAAGCTCCAACTTCCAGTTGATCTGTTTCATTACGTGCAGAAATTCGTTGTGTATCACGATGTGGAGACCGTGGGAGGGAAATGCAGTGATAAATGCAAATGAAGTAGTAGATAACTTTCAGTCAAGTGAAAATAATCAAAGTGTGACAGTATTGTGAATAACTGGGCCGAGTTATATTACTGGAAAAGCCTCAAAAAACAAAGTAATAACGGAAACTGTTTCTAAGCAAATTCAAGCGCTTGTTTTGAACACATATAAAGATGTGCTGACAAATAATCTTGATAAGAGGTCGTGCAATGAACCTGATGATAAATTCTGGGTATTCACAGAAATATTGTGACGAAAGGAATAACAAAGACGCCGATCAAGTGTGAAAACAAAAGGAAACGTTTCTCTAAAGTAGATAATTTCACATGCGATTTAATTCGTCGAGAAATTTATAGATTCTAAACAAAAGGGAGAGCTCCCACCTTAGAAGAATTGGTTGCAAATTTGCAAGAAATTTGTGATTCTCCTTATGGGCGCTTCACCTTGCGCGGTCTCCTAAAGGAGCTGGGCTTCAAATACCGCACTTTGAATAAGTTAAGGGTTATTATGGAATCCAGTAGAATTGTGAGTTGGCGATATATATATATATATATATATATATATATCAAAACTAAGGAAGTTTCGCAGTAATGAACATAAGATAATTTATTTAGACGAAACCTCGTACGACACTCATGACGTATCGAGAAAGGTAGCAACCTTGCAGAAAGATCTGGGAGAAGAAAGGTCGGGGGTTGTAAAACGATTATAAGGGTTCGTCAAAGGCAGAGATCGACGTGCACACGTGTTAACTAAACAGACTTTACGTTTGTCATTATCACGAATGCGACCCTCCAGTAAATTTGCTGTTTCTTTTCGTTCTGGTGTTGACGTATCAGCGTGCGTTAAGCTTTAGGCAATCATACAGAAAATAGCTTCGAGTGTAAACAAAGCTTGATAAACGAGGACGTTCAAAAATAGATGAATTGCTATGGCGTTACCTATTCTCTGGTCTTGTAAGTTATGTACAACGAACATAGCGCGTGACAACTATATTTAGCCCAGCATTTCGCGACTACGAAGTATAGAAAGCACTGCATTGTCTAAATACAGAAATAGGGAAAAAATGCAGGATCAGCGTTTAATGAAGCAGCTTCTAGACACTATATACTGTCATCCGAGACAACAATACACAAGGAATGAATTCCTAAGAAGGGGAGAAAATGTTAACTCACATCAGTACTAATTAGTACTATGAACTTACATGATAAAAGAAGTAAACTTAACAAGAGTAGTTGTTAACGAATGAGTTGAGAAAATGGTGTGAAAGTAACGTGTCAGATTGAAGGGCATTGTAGGTAGGTACTTACCAGCAAAGTTCTCATGTTGGTATCGTATGTTACAGTAGCTGTTGGTTTCTGAACTAGGATTCCGCGACGCTATCAATTTATATAGACGACAACAGATCTAGATGACATCACTTTCACTGTCTGTCTGTTGAGGTCACAGTCTTGTTACAATTTCCAGATTTATGTGTTAGGAGAACACTTCATTCCGTACACAGACTCCGGAGTGCCATACTTGGAGGTAAACAAGTGAAAATCTCCGCACCTTATGATAATGCGCGTACCCGCTCTGTATGACTAGAATCCAGATAGTCACAACTGCTCTTTTCTAACGTTTTTGGACAATTTGGCTGCAATTTGTCTTACGTAAACATTAAACATATCTCGTTTTGGTATCTCCTTCGGACTATGTAAACCAAGTTTGTTTTTTAATCTTTTTAATTTACCTTCTCCAACGAATGAAATGATGTTCAAGTGAATTCAGGGTACATAGAGGTTAGAGTTACCAGACATTCATCTTTTAGGATAAGGAAAAGCTTATCACCCTGACCGAGATTAGGACAAGGGACCTCTTGAACATGACCTTACCACTACGATACAGAGTCGGACCAATGTCCTCCAACTTTAAGTCGTATCGTACGATGAATGAAAAGATTTCAAATGAGTCCAGGCTCCATAGAGCCTAGAGTACCAGACATATATCTTTCATAATAAGGGAAAACATTATTACTCTGACCGAGATTAGAACTAGGGATCTCTTGAACGTGACACTACCACTACGCTACAGAGACGGGCCAATGTCATCCAACTTTAAGTCGTATCGGTCGATGAATGAAAATATTTCAAATGAGTCCAGGCTCCATAGAGCTTAGAGTACCAGACATTCATTTTTCAGGATAAGGGAAATCATTTTTACCTTGACCGAGATTAGAACTAGGGATCTCTTGCACGTGACTCTGCCACCACGGTACAGAGACGGGCCAATGTCCTCCAACGTTAAGTCGTATCGGTCGATGAATGAAAAGGTGTCAAATTAGTCCAGGTTCCACAGAGCCTAGAGTACGTGTAGTGTTTAACGCCCGCTTTTACTACATAAGGCACCGTAGGCGGTGACACTGATGATACATGAGAGGAAGATGGAGCACCGGTGGAATGAGATGGCGGGGGAAACCGGAGATCCCGGAGAAAACCCGCCCTAGCGCCGTGTTGTCCACCACAAATCTCACTTTGCGGTCGCCTGGGATCGAACCCGGGTCGCCTTGGTGAGAGCCAAGCGGTCTAACCACTGAGCCACGGCGCGGCCTGATAAGGGAAAACATTATTACCCTGACCGAGGTTAGAACTAGCGACCTCTTGAACGTGAAACTACCACTACGCTGCAGAGAGGAGCCAATATCCTCCAGCGTTGAGTCATATCGGACAATGAATGAATGGATGTTCTAATGAGTACAGGATACATAGAGCTTAGAATTACCAGACATTTCATCTTTCAGGATACGGGAAAACATTATTACTCTGCCCGCCTCGGTAGCGTGGTAGTAGCATGTCTGCCTCACGTTCAAGAGGTCCCGAGTTCGAATCTCGGTCAGGGTGAGTTACCTGGATAAGGTTTCTCCGTGGTTTTCCCTTATCCTCATAGGCAAATGTCAGGCATCTCTAAGCTCTATGGACCCTGGGCTCATTTGAGCATCATTTCACCCATTCCATTCATCGTACGATATGACTTAACGTTGGAGGTCGTAAATTACAACCAAAAAAAAAAAAAAAACATTATTACTCTGAACGAGATTAGAACTAGGGACCTCTTGAACGTGACACTACCACTACGCTGCAGAGAGGAGCCAATATCCTCCAGCGTTGAGTCATATCGTACGATGATATTCAAATAGGTCCAGGGTACATAGAGCTTAGAGCTACTAGACATTCATCTTTCAGGATAAGAGGAAACCTTGTTACCATGACCGAGATTAGAACTAGGGACCTCTTGAAAGTGACGCTACCATCACGATACAGAGACGGGCCAATGTCCTTCATCGTTGTCATATCGAACAATGAATGAATGGATGTTCTAATGAGTACAGGATACATAGAGCTTAGAATTACCAGACATTCATCTTTCAGGATAAGGGAAAACATTATTACTCTGACCGAGATTAGAACTAGCGACCTCTTGAACGTGACGCTACCATCACCATACAGAGACGGGCCAATGTCCTCCAACGTTAAGTCATATCGGGCGATGATATTCAAATGAGTCCCGGGTACATAGAGCTTAGAACTACAGACATTCATCTTTCAGGATAAGGAAAACCTTATCACTCTGACCGAGATTAGAACTAGGGACCTCTTGAACGTGACGCTACCATCACGATACAGAGATGGGCCAGTGTCCTCCAACGTTATATCATATCGGACGATGAATGAAATGATGTTCAAATGAGTCGAGTGTACTTAGAGCTTACAGTTATCCGACATTTGTCTCACAGGATAAGGGAAAGTCTCGGAAAAAGCTTATCCTGATATCTCACTCGCTCCAGACACGAGAACTCCGGACCTCTTGAACGTGAGGTGGACACGCTACCATCTGCGCTACCGAGGCGGGCTCTTAAGGTCTTGGATTCAAACTCGACGGTGGTCGATGGATTTTCTTTCTTCGGAGGGGAAATAAAGCTGGTGATCCCTTGTTAATTTAGTGCATGTAAAGGAATCTCAAGCCTAATAAAGAGACATCTGAGCAAAATTAAACGATCTTTCACGTTCCAAAATAGAATGGTAAATTGAGAGCCATAGTATTTAAGGAATTTTCATAAGTAAAGTACTTTTAAAACTATTAAAGTATGCTGAAATTCTTAAAAGGTACAGATGTATTTTTAGATATGGCTTATGATGTAATGTTGCGCAGTAGTTTATTGTGGAGTCCACTTGTTTATTTGGAAGAAAAGGGTGTGTCAGGTTAGTCATCTGTCACCTAGCCCACTAGCTTTATCAGCAATCTGCTGGTGAAAGCAGAGTTCTTACTCCTACCATTGATTCGCATGACGTCACTCGCGCACATCTCAGCAAGGTCATGCACCACGTTTAAAAAATACGCCTATACAATAATTAATTGTACGAATATGTAGCTAGAAGCAATACATGGTGCTAGAAGCTAAGTTTCTTAACATTTAGAGATTTTTCGTCAGGTTTAAAATGAAGTATGGATATGATAAACTTTTTTCTTCTGAAAAAAGGTGCGGTATGTCACATAGTGGACTTTGGAATGCCGTGTTCCCGGCTGACACGACGTGTCGACGTTGTCTACTCAATTGCCTATCCTATGATTTTCACCAGTGTTGTCCAACTTTATGAACTAATGACGTGACCCTGTCACTTCGCTCCACTTCCTTCCTTTTACACACGAAGAAGCATTTCCCCTTCACCCAGTCAGGTACTAAGCATTAGAGAGGTTTGTTTTCCATTCTCACGAAAGCGTCATAGCTCAGTGAATAGTAGGAGACAAATCCACCTTCCCTTTTTCGCTTACTGAGCATTTATGACGTAGATGGCCTCCCAACGTTTTTCGTCAGGAACATTACCAGTTTGCTATAACCTATTGTCACATATGCCATCGCGTGGCTTGCTGGAAATTACTCGTCATTGCTATCTGTTTGGAGAAAAAGAAAGTGTCGAGTCGAGCAACTTAGCCGTCATCGTGAAGAAGCGGGAGTAGGAGAATCGCCCCGTTGGTTATAGGCTGGCCCGAGAGGAGTGGCACGCGTTCAAGCCCAGTTAGGAGCTAACGTCACGAGACCGGGGCGAAACTGTGTTGGAATCACGCAAAAGAGCTTTCTGGACCATGTTTTGAGAAGGATCCATTTCCAGAAAGATGTACCGCGCCCTGCAGGTATATAAAGTCGATGCAAGGCCAAAAACAGTGAGTGAATGAGCGAGTAATCCAAACAGTACAAAAGTTGAGCTCCGTGTAATCCCGCGAAGAGTTGATCGGCTTATAAGTCATCACCCAATAGAAATGTGGTATTCCCGCTCACGCCAAAATACAACGAATACGGCGTTCTGCAAATTCAAGAGGCAACTTGCTCCCTCTTTCTCACTCACAACCTAAATTCCGTAACGTTACTCTACAAAACCCCTATCCCAATTCTTACCTGTGGTTAAACCCTATTGGGGGTGGTACGCAGCAAAAGCACTCTAGTTGTCCAGCGCCTACCAACAGGACGGACCTACGAGAGCAGTGTGGTACGTCCCAAGCTCCATGATATGGAGCCAGCAGGCCGTGGAACAATGCAGGAGCAGTTTACGTGTTGTGAAGTAGTGTGTAGCTCCATGTTATAGGTGGACTTGTGTGTCCAAATGGTGCGTGCTATAAAGTAGAAATGTGTGATTTGCGCATGAGTATTTATTTCATAAATCGGCCGTAGCAGGTCATTTTTGGTCATTTAACCATGAAATAAATCCAGAAGTTAAATTATTAAAACAGTTAAATGGTCCAATAGATTTAATGGTTTGTGAAAATATATTTATTTTAGAAAATAAACATAGCGTAATGAATTTTGAAATACCGGCAGTCGATTCTGACCTTAAATTTGTTTAATTTTCAGATTTTGGTAGTACTGACAAAAACATGGTAATTTCTAGTGAGGGTGACCTTGACGATAGGGCTGTTTAAGGCTTTGGCTGAAGATGTGAATGAGTTAATTGATGGAAATTAATCATTTCTTCATACAAGCCGTATATGGGCTAAGGTTTTTGATAGAGTCAACATGAAAAATTCAATGCCATGGCCGGGATTTGAACCACGGATCTACTGGTTTCCGTCCAGTCGCTCTAACCCATTGAGATACCGTGGCCAACGTGCCGTCCTGACATTAAATTCTCCATTTGACTCGATATTTCCCCGGTAAACCACTAGGGGCTCTCGCATCCGAAATTGAAAATGTGTACTGTTTAACGCCCGCTTTTACTACATACGGCACCGCAGGCGGTGACACTGATGGTACATGAGATGAAGATGGAGCACCGGTGGAATGAAATGGCGGGGGAAACCGGAGGTCCCGGAGAAAACCCGCCCCAGCGCCGTGTTGTCCATCACGAATCTCACTTTGCGGTCGCCTGGGATCTTACCCGGGCCGCCTTGGTGAGAGCCGAGCGGTCTAACCACTGAGCCACGGCGCTCGCATTCGAGATACACCGTTTGTGGCAACTTACTATCATAAGTACTTATGTCACAGGCTTCATCATTTAACTCTTATTATTTTAGTTAAATGATGGAAATTAATCATTTCTTCACACTAGCTGTATATAGGCCAAGGTTTTTAATAGACAGAGTCAACGTGAAAAATTCAGTGCCATGGCCGGGATTTGAACCACGGAATTTAAAAATAATGGAGAATTTAGTGTCAGGACGGCACCTTGATCATGATAGCTCAACGAGTTAGAGCGATTGGACGGAAACCAGGAGATCCGTGGTTGGAATCCCGTCCATGGCATTGAATTTTTCATGTTGACCTGTCTATGTGAATGAGTGTTTCACGAAATCGCGATTCTAATCAGTATAAGAAAAGTTTCATTTCTTATAAGATACGTGAAATTTTATGTTATAAATTATTATATTTGTATATAATTGTTTGCTTCACTGTTAATAGCTTCATATTTTACGTATTTGTAAGCACAGTTTCTTGTGAGTATAACGAATCCATTAGATTTACTGGTTTTAGCGGCGAGAAAGTGGTGCGCCACGCAGCCTGGTGGCTAATAAGCGTATGAGTGAATTAACACCATCGCTCACCAGATGTCCGTGCTCTAGAATTTCGCAACATTCTTTCAAACTGTATCAGTAGTAGTAAATCGGTCACGGTCGGTGTAAAGGAAAGAGATAGGAATAATTCTTCAGCCGAGTCTCGACTGGTTTATATTACCATTTCTTCGTTTCAGGAAGCTCCGAGAAGGCAACCTGCCAATTTCGGTATACAGACCGCAGATTTAGATAAAGATTACCGTTCGCTTTGTAATGGGCACTGCAACAGTAATAATAACAACAACGTAGGGGCTAGTTTGAGATATTTGTAATGAATATACGTCTAGAGTAGATTCCAGAACACAAAGTGAATTAAATTCATGAAAGAGGAAATTTGTTTGCTGAAACAGCCGTGCTTTAAGATGTTCATTATTCTTACGTCCGATATCTATATGTTAAAAGCAAATTATGATGAATCAACTTGAAAAATTCTATGTCATGGCCAGGATTTGTACCACGGATCTCGTGGTTTCCGTCCAGTCGCTCTAACCCTTTGAGCTACCATGGCCAACGTGCCGTCCTGACATTAACTTCTCCAATTGAGTCATATATTTTTCCGGTAAACCACCAGGGACTCTCGTATCCGAGATATACCGATTGTGGCGACTTACTATTGTAAGTACTTGAGTCCCAGGCTTCATCATTTAACTCTTATTATTAATATATGTGAGTCATATTTTGTTGTTGTTGTTGTTGCAATTTGCGTCTTCCAACGTTAAGTCATATTAGACAGTTAATGAAATGAGTGAAATTATACTCAAATGTTCCAGGCTCCATGGAGCTTAGAGTTACCCGACATTCGTCTATCAGGATAAGGGAAAACCCCGAAAAAAAATTATCTATACCTTGTTTCACGTAAGCTTGCCCAGTATCTCTTACCGGTCACGTGACCTAATCATATCTCATTGGCTGCTATTGTGGTAAAGACAGTCGTGCAGTAAAAAATTAGTTCGTTATTTAACATGGTGATATATCTTTATATGTTGGAAGGGAATTGTCAAATTTATATTTTCGTAACTGTTTTAATTAAATATATCACGCAACAGAGTTGATTTATCTGAAATTCATGTTAATTCTTAAACGAAGTAAAGAGGAGGTTCCTTTGCTCTCAAGCACATGACACGATAGCACGTGATTTAGCGGTAGTGGTGACATTTGTTTATATGACTTTTATCACTGACCTTGTTTTGAACTGGATTAGTCATATCGCAAATGGAAGGAGTGTTGTGCCGAGTGCGAGAGCTAAATTATTTTATTGGTCGTTTATTGCGCGTGTACTTATTATATGTATAATGGCAGAGTCTACCGCCAGTTTTTCGCTGAAGCATCGCAAGGGAATATACAAACAGGCGAAAAAAGAATTGCGATGCATGTGTTTAATGCACTCACAGAGAAGAATCCGTCTTTGTCGTTGAGAGAAGTCGAACAGCTGTGCTCTGAAGTTACAGGTATGAGTGTTATATCCGTAGGAACATCGAGAAAACAGGAAAACTTACCACTCCAGGCAAAGGCAGGAATAAACAAAAGCGCGTGCTTGGAGAAAATGCATGAAAAGTGCTTTACGTCGTCATGTGTACGTATAGTTTTTTCTTTAGAAACGAACTCCCTAACATAAATAACATTTCGTTTGCTGTAAATGAGGATGCAGATTCACCAAATTTCAGCAGATTGCTTATACAGCTGGGGGTTGTGAATGAAAAAAAAGGCAAGAAAAATGTGCTAAAAACAGAGGCGATGTTACTGTGTGGCGAAGATGTTATTTAAGGACAGTCAGACTGTACCGAGATACAAGTCGCAAAATATACTACCTTGACGAGACTTGGGAGAATGAAGAACACACGAAAAGTAAGGTATGGCGTAACACGACTTTTAAGACTGAAAGACAAGCATTTTTGAAAGCTATGTGTGCTGGTTTAAAATATTCCAGTGGAAAAGGCTGAAGGTCTTTCATTATAAACGTGTATTTTTGCATGTCTTCATATCCTTATTTGTATGATTTTACTTATCTTCCCGGCAATTATTATGACGTTTACTGCAGGTTTAAATGTGACGGAAAGGCACCGCCTATGGCATATGGCACGAAAGTATTAGCCAATTAGGGTGAGGGGGGAGGTTGTTTAACGCGGAGTGATACATGTCAGCGGGGCAAGGTTACATGAAACAGAGTATAGGTAACTCACCCTGACCGAGATTCGAACTCGGGACCTCTTGAACGTGATGCAGACACGATACCATCTACGCTACCGAGGTAGACTATCTGAGTCATATATAATACGAGGTACGTACAGATACAGAAAAATTATTTATTGCACAAAATTCTACAACTCTTAAACTACTTTTCCACAAAACTGCCGAAATTTTGCAGGCATCTGTCATAACGAGGCACAAGTTTTTGTATACCTTCTTCATAGAAGTTTGTCGCCTGTGTCTTCAACTAGTTGGAAACATTTTCTTTCATCTCTTCGTCATTGTTGAAGTGTTGACCGCCAAGGAAAGATTTGAGATGCAAAAGCAGATGAAAGTCGCTAGGAGCGAGGTCAGGGCTGTACGGGGGGTGGTGAAACATGTTCCAGCCAAATCCCTGTAGGAAGTTTTTCGTCGCATTTGCAGTGTGTGGTCGTGCTTTGTCGTGAAGAAATACAACACCTTTTGACAGCCGATAAATTTCAATTGGTTTCACTTTCCTAGCATTCAGAAAACGAATCACAGATCTGATTTCACAAGCGGCGGGATTTCCAATCAACACCGACATTGTAAACAAGCACAACAAAGCGTGCGTGGCTGACAGCGATCTCACAAGGACGAACGTTTCTTCTCCTTGATACATAGCGTCTACCGCGCATGTGTGAAACTGCGATCGCAGTGCTGCAGCGGAGATAAATTGAAACAGATCTCACTTTCTGGACGTCCCTTGTATATATGAGTCATATACAATACTATGTCAGGCTGGCACGTTGGCCATGATAGCTCAATGGGTAAGAGTGACTGGACGGAAAACAGGAGACCGTGGTCAAATCCCAGCCATGGCATTGATTTTTTCAAGTTGACTCTATCAGTCCAAAACCTTAGCCTATATACGGCTAATGTAAAGAAATGATTAATTTCCAAATTATGATGTGTTACCTTCATATGGATTTCTCTGCCCATTCCTCAGCAAACTATTTGCTTCGTGTTAATAGAACGCTTTTCTCTTGGTAGATAGAGAAAATCATTTTCATACGTTAAATTCAGTGCAAATTACAATCTCGTCAAAGAGTAGGCAATTTATCTGTTTAGGAAAGGGAATTTAAAACGGCTTTTATAAAAATACTTTGTTGAAGAGTGGATTACAAAATCTACCCGCTTGGTAGCCTACTTTTGTAGTGTTTACTACATGCGTCACCGCAGGCGTATTTAGTCTCTTTGGTGTATTTAGGGACTTTGGAGGCATATTTGGAGTGTTTTTATGTATTTAGAGGGTTTTTGGGGCGTATTTAGAGGCTTTTGCATCGTATTTACTGTTTGTCCCTGAATTTAAGTTTTTTTTTGGTGTATTTAGAGTTTTTTTTTGTGTACTTAGAGGCTTTTGAGGTTTATTTAGTGGCTTTCAAGATGTATTTACGGGCTTTTGCGACATATTTAGAGGCTTTTGGCACGTACTTACTGGCTCTTTGAAGTACCACTGTGTTGAACACCTCCTAACGAGAAATCAAAGGATTATGGGACATATGTTCATATGAACTTCTTTCCTTCTATTGGTGTGAGGAACCCCTACCCGAAGTTTGTAAAAGTATTTCTGAAACATCCTGTAATAGCCCGTCAATATGTCCCCATCCTGTATAAACGCCGTTCGTGCGGATATTCCTGAAATGCTCGCGTTCCCTAATTCTTTACTTTGTGGATCTTGAACTTTGCTTAAATATCGTTGTCCAATTTTGGTGGAATCAATGCTTCTTCTGTGTCCTACAGAAATAACAGAGAGAGAGAGAGAGAGAGAGAGAGAGAGAGAGAGAGAGAGAGAGAGAGAGAGAGAGAGAGAGAGAGAGGGGGGGGGCAGAAGTACTTCCTGCTTTGGATTTAGGAAATTTTCGGTAGATATAAATTATCTAGGCATAATGGAATTTTTTGTTTGTTTAGGTAAGTTGTTGAGAAAGTGAAAATCATAGGCACCACTTCTGAGATCAAGTTGCTTTGAGGAAATAAACAAGGTATGACTCCAAACGGAAATTGCTACACAATCGACCAGTTTCGTGAAAGTTATGAGGTGACCGCAGGCAGTACTAAAATCACACGTGCAAAGCTATCTACATACAGTGAGTGATTCACATAAGTCACCTTCCGGTATCAACGTGCTTGATGATATCAGTGGCGTAGTTTCCTTCCTGTATCATCTACTGTATTATAACTTTTGCGATCGTCATCCATTTCTCTACATCTGCGGCCCACGCGGTGTGTTCATTTTGCCCGCTGACGTATTTCAAACAAAAAACTAATACTAGAACTCACATTAGCTTTTCTACTCATTATAAGAGAAGAAGGCTCTTCTTTTTAATATAGATAGGCTTTCATTAACATTCCACGTTATTATTTAATGGATACTCAATTTTTTTCCCTTCTCGGAAATGGTTAACTCTGCATAAAAAAATATATGATTGTGTCAGTATATATAGTAGAACCCCGTTTACCCGGTTCAGCTGGGACCAGGATCAATCCGAGTTAACGAAAATCCGGATTTATCCAGAGAATGACGGAAAAACATAAATTGTACTATACACAATATAGCTACAAATTAGTCGGTAGTAAAAAAAGGCAGCGTGCTTATGCTGTCTCAGTTTACTGTATCGCTTATCTCATATCCGCTTTAACATTAGACGTTCATTTGTCTCGACTCTCGAAATAAAACATCAATTTCTCTATGTTTGTTACTGCTTGTGTGTGGATCATAACCACAGCTGGTTCATCAACACTGTCTCAATCTGAATACTCTTTATTTTCATTTTCAGTAACACTGCCTTCCACTGTAATCGGTTTATAATCTCCGTCGTTGTCTATTTATTCTTTACCAACATCGGGAAAGCCATCGATATTTTTTAAAATACTCGTATCTATAAAATCTTCTTCCACACATATTTTTTCTTCCTCAATGTTGTTTTCTGGCAAATCTCATAAATTTTTCTATGACTTTATCAAAGTTACTTTTCCAACCTGGTCCCAGACAGGTACGGTGAGTGAAATGAATTCGCCCACTGGCACGAGAATTCGAGTACATATTGAGAATAGCGATTTATCGTCTGTAAAGCAAGTCTTCATTTACTACACTAGACATCATAACTTTTTTTGTTGTTGTTCAAAACTGGTCTGGGTTAATGAGGTTTTACTGTATATATATATATATGGCACTGTCTGTTTGAATATGGTAGATCAATATTTCCAGCATTGTTTTCAAATTTACATACCTCTTTAAACTTTTTATTTTTTATTTATTTTATTTTTTATTTTTTACAGAACATGAATCCTCTGTCAAGGGTGGCGCTACTTCGAGCTTTGCGTTTACAAGATATATATCTGCAGTAAATAAAGGAACCAGAGGAGTGGCTCCATTGCCTCTTGCCTTGTTTATGAAGTTCGCCTTTTGTTGGCTAATGGTTACAGCCCAATGACAAAAGAGAGCGGTTCCCTTTGAAAATTGCCATACTTTTGTAAAATGTAAAGTCGTATGCGACAATGAATGATATAGGTGGAATGATGCTCAGATGAGCTCAGGGTCCATAGAGCTAAGAGTTACCAGACATTCGCCTTTCAGGAGAAGGGAAACCCCGGAAAAAACCTTATCTATATAACTCACCCTGACCGATATTCGAACTCCGTACTCTTGAACATCAGGTAAGGGTTTAGTGCACCGTTAACGGCAAAATTTTCTCGGCAGCTCTTGGTTCTCTCGCGCCGTGGAGAAAGCCCGCGGAATGGTTACCATATGTTCTAGACGTTCTCGGCTTCGAGCCAGGTAAGATGTTGTGACATCGACGTTTCGGAAGCGTACACCTCTCTTATCTTTAGCATCCTGAAGATAAGATGTTGAAGATAAGAAGCCAGGTAAGAAGATGTGACATCGACGTTTCGGAAGCGTGCACCTCTCCAATCTTTAGCATCCAGAAAATAAGATGTTGAAGATAAGAAGCCAGGTAAGAAGATGTTGTGACATCGACGTTTCGGAAGCGTGCATCTCTCCAATCTTTAGCATCCAATAGATAAGAAGATGTTGAAGATAAGAAACCAGGTAAGAAGATGTTGTGACATCGACATTTCAGGAGCGTGCACCTCTCCCATCTTTAGCATCCAGAAGATAAGAAGATGTTGAAGATAAGAAACCAGGTAAGAAGATGTTGTGACATCGACGTTTTGGAAGCGTGCATCTCTCCCATCTTTAGCATCCAGAAGATAAGAAGGTGTTGAAGATAAGAAACCAGGTAAGAAGATGTTGTGACATCGACGTTTCAGGAGCGTGCACCTCTCCCATCTTTAGCATCCAGAAGATAAGAAGATGTTGAAGATAAGAAACCAGGTAAGAAGATGTTGTGACATCGACGTTTTGGAAGCGTGCATCTCTCCCATCTTCAGCATCCTGAAGAGCATCCTGAAGATGGGAGAGATGCACGCTCTCGAAACGTCGATACCACATCTTCTTACCTGGCTCGAAGTCCAAGAACGTCTAGAACATATACGCCGCCAGGAAAGATTCAACTCATATTTCGGTTACCATGTTTTGATGACCCTATATAGTATTGGGATTACTATGGAGGGGATTCGTCTCTGCGACCAGTATTGATCTATTGTACCTTATGCCCCCAAATGAGGCATCCCCACGAGGAAGGATGATATGAGAGGAGACGGGAGCGGCCGTCCAAAGGAGACACGACAGTGCTGAGGGCAGAGTCCCCACATTTTACATAGATGGTAACCTCCCTCGGTAGGCCAGGACAACTGACCTCCCACCCTACTGCAGTTCCGAAGCGGTCCCAGCAGCCGGTACGGAGGGCGGCAACCGACCTACAGGAGGAGGAAGTGGTTCATTCACAGTATGGGGTAACGGCACCATATTTCGGATAGGGGCCTAATTCTGGATGGTATATTTTCTGCTCCATGAGCTACTGTTCTCCCTTGGAAATCATATGGACAAGTAGGAGGAAGTACCAACTGAACACAGTGAACCTCTAGCCATTATGGAGTTAGTTGCGGTGAAGTAGCATTCATAAATTGTTCTGTTCACGATCAGAGTGTTTGAATACCTCTTTTAAGAGAGATTTCTTGAGCTTAAGGTAAGGTCCTAAATCACGTAATTACTGCCTGTAGTATGTTAGTAAATTATAATTTTTTATAGGCATTAACATTTGAAATTACTTATATCTTGAATTTTTTTTCACACTGGCCGTGTTTAGGCTAAATTGTGGAAACGTAGAGTCAGACTGAAAAATTCAATGCCATAGCCGGGATTTGAACCACGGATCTTCTGGTTTCCGTCCAGCCGCTACAACCCTTGAGCTACTATGGCCAACGTGCCGATATGACATTAAATTCTCCAACTGACTCGTATTTTCCCGGTAAACCACTTAGGAGTTCTCATAAACATATGAGACAACTACCTCAATGGCGACTTACGACATTTAAGTACTTTAAGGCCCGGGCTTTATAGAAAAACAATTAATTTCCATTAATTGACCTATATCCAATATGGCAGAATTCTTAATTTCGGAAACCACAGAGCATCCTAAGATCGGTTATCCGAAATTAGAAATGAACAATATTTTACCAATCTAAAAGACATTTTGTTCATCAGATGGCACCAGGGTGCAGACGGAGGTGGTCAGAAGAAGTTATGAGATAAGCAGTAAAGGCCGTCAAGGAAAAGAAAATGGGAATTTTAAAAGCTTCCAAATGGTATAGCGTACCTTGCTCTATACTGCAGAATTATTTAAACCACAAACATTGACAGTTTATTGACTACAAAAATCGGGAAAGAGTGCGCGCTTGGCGAGAAGCTGGAAACCGAAGTGGCTGCAAACTGGCATTCCAGCTAGCTTTGATCAACAATGTAAAGCATCCATTTGATTCAAGTAGCAGTATTGCTGGAATTAGGGATTTTATGAAAAGACACACTCAACTGGCTTATCGCACTCCATAAAAGTATCCGAAATTAGGCATCATTTTTGTAAGCTAATCCAAATTCTCTTTAATGGTTTTCATTATGTCTTATGTGAGCTTACTTTATAAGACATTTTGGACTAAGGGACTGTAAGCTAATATGAATAAAGAACGTTTTCAGAGAAGTTCGTGTCTATTGATGCACTATAACATGTAGAATGCCCAAAAATAAAAATGGTATCCGAAATATGGCACCCTTACCCTATCACCTTGCCATGCAGCGTCGAGACTGACGCCGACACTTCTATGGAGATGAAATGGAGGGACAAGAATCTCGGGGGATGCAATTAACCTATCCTTCATTCGCCTGGCGACCCGGGAAAAACCAAAGAAAGGCCCTTGGGTCAGATAGGCCGACCACGGGAATGGAACCTAAGCCTCCCGAATGAGATTAGATTAGATTGGTTTGCGTTCAGTAGGTTCACTAGCCAGAAAAGGCTACAACTTGCATCAACTATTTATTAGTAATGATTTGTCATTGGGATAGTTAGATGCTACTTACAGAGCTACAGAAGTATTATCAGGATAATTTGTCATTCAGATAACCTTGTACAGAATAAAAAGATTTTGAGGAAAGGTACTCTCTAAGAGCTTTTTTTAATGTTCTGTAAGAACATTAGGAAGTGCTCCAAATATTTTGACAGTTTCATAATGCACAACTTTCTGGAAGCAAGAAAGTTTGGCACTGGGATAATGGATATTATACTTTTGTCTAGTGTTTATTCTGTGAATTACATTATTTGTTCCAAATAAGGCACGATTGCATACAAAGAATTTTAGGATCGAGAATATATACATGCAAGGAAGCGTTAATATCTTCAATCTTGTAAAAAGATCTTTACAGGAGCATCTGGTATGGGTGTTAGTAATGATTCTTATAACCTTCTTTTGCATAAGAAATAATTTTTTACTTTCTACTGAGTTGCCCGAAAATAATATTCCGTATTCCATAATAGAGTTAAAGTATGCATAATATACTAATTTAAGTGTGTCAGTAGAACTCACATTAACTAGCTCTCGGATAGTATAACAGGCAGAACTGAGTTTAGGTAAGATATAATTTATGTGAGCTTTCCAATCTAAACATATGTCCACTTGAAGGCCCAGAAATTTTATGCTGTCAATTTCTTCTAATAACATATCATTAATTCTGATTTCTATTTGAGTATGTGACGTACGACAGGTTATAAATTTGACCACTTTTGCTTTGTCTACATTCACAGACAATTTGTTTGCTCTAAACCAGCAAGACATACAGTTCAAAACATAATTCATTTTAATTATACACTCGTTTAAATTTGTACTGGTCACCAGGACACTAGTGTCATCAGCAAAAAGAACTGTACTTGCAATGTCCTTTATATAAAGTGAGAGGTCATTTATATAGATCAGAAATAATAAAGGCCCTAACACGCAACCTTGGGGAACTCCATGAGTTACTATTTTCCAGTTCGAAGTTTGTTTTTCATAACCAATATCACTGACAGCTACTTCAACACTCTGTTTTCTTTCATTTAGATATGATACAAACCATCTTAAATGTTCATTTTTATCCCATAGAATTCCAGTTTTGCTATAAGAATGTCATGATTAACACAATCAAAAGCCTTTGCTAGATCACAAAAAATTCCACCTAAATGTCTTTTATCATTTAAGGCAGTCAACACTTCATGTGTAAGCTTGTAAGTTGCATTATTAGTCGATATTCCCTTTCTGAATCCAAACTGATCACTGACAAGTATGTTGTTACATTCAAGGTGTTTATACAGTCTGGTGAACATTACTTTTTCAAGAACTTTTGAAAATATTGGCAAGAGAGATATTGGTCTATAATTTGAAACATTATTGCGTTCGCCTTTTTTGAAAAGAGGTTTAACAACTGAGTATTTCATTCTGTCAGGGAAAATACCTGTCTTTAGAGACTCATTACATAATGACCTTATGTGACTAACTTTGGGAATTGATACATCTTATTTCAGTCCAAACTATGATTACAAATATGGTGGAGAATTAAGGGATAACTTTGACTGACTTTGCCGAGTTAGGTTCCAAATGTCGTCACATGTCGTTTGCACTAAAAGAACAAATCTGTCGCTAACACGACTGAGACTCATTAGACAAAGTTGGCAACAAGAGCGTTAATTGGCGGCTATTTTTTGCCTTAGCGCGGCGCCTTGTTCCAGATACGTCAGTACGGCCAATCAGACGCGTGTGCTCCCGGTCAGTAGATGTTAACGGATGACACACCTGCAGACGACGGTGAAAGTTGTTGGTACGCATAAAAACGAAACCAGATCTGCCATAGAGTGGACAAGCAAGTAAGCGATGGGTCAGGCGGAATATGGAAACGTGACCAGCCTTTCATCAGGTCCTTCCTGACTCACCTTTCCATGAATATTTCGCACCTCTTTTTATGCGCCGTTGATCCCTCATCTAAAAATTAGTACGTGAAAATGTTTCCTACCGATACGGAGTTATGTAACGGTGAAAGTATGTACCTAACTTCATCTACATGATTTTTTGATTGTAACATAACAATTAAGGCGTGGTTCCCCATCTTTGTTGTTGCTACATAGTAATACAACGTTATCGTATGCCTTCATCATAACACCTAGCAGCCTCAGTTTCAAAAAGAGATGCACTTCTAGGCAAACTAAATGCTGAATATTGCTAAATAACTGAATGTTACATTTTTGTAGATTAGATTACATATGCGTTCAGTAGGTTCACTTGTAGCCACAAACGACTGTGAACATTCAACAGTTTAATAGCATCTATACTTGCAAAATTAACATAAAAGACACGTTATATACCGACAATATGAAAAATAACTAATTATATGAGGGCTGTTCATTAAAGATTGATGACGATTTCCTTTTGACAAAGTACCTTTACTCATTCTCATAAGTTTGATGGTCCTTCTCAAAATAGTCTCCCCTGAATGTGATGCACTTGTCCCAGCGTTTCTGCCAGTCTTCAAAGACATGCTGGAAACCATTTTTGAGAGATCCTTCAAAATCGCCTCCGCAGCCTTCACCACTGCTTCTGATGATGGATAATGCCTCCCACAAAGACGTTTGTTCAAGTTAGGGAATAGAAAAAGTCACATGGGCCTAAATCCGGACTATAGGGAGGGTGAGCGATGTACTTCACGTTGATTTTTGCAAGATATTCGGCAACAACTTTGGCAATATACGGCCGCGCATTATCGTAGTGCAACATCCAGCATGCTTCACGGAAATGTAGTCTTTTGCGCCTGGTATGGACTTGCAATGTTTTCACAACATCCCTGTAGTATTGTCCAGTTACTGATGTGTGTGCAGGTACAACATGCTGATAAACCATTCCATGAATATCAAAGAATGAGATGACCACAACTTTCCCAGTAGAAGCAACCACTTTTACTTTTTTGGGGGTTGGTGATGAAGGAGATTTCCACACTGAGCTTTGCTGTTTGCTCTCAGGATCAAAACGATGTAGCCAAGTTTCATCAGCAGGGATTACGTTTGAAAGAAGCTCCGGATCTTCCTCTAACATCAACTTTAACTGCATGGTACCTCCATTGCAGCGGTAGGCGATACTGGACATGTGTGTACTTGCCTGGTTCTCACAGGTGGGAACCAGGAGTACCAACAATGAAACTACTTCGTCGTGTTTGTTTCACATTAAGCTAAGAGAATATACTAAGATTGAATTTTAGTGCGGAAAAATTATGACCGTAAAAAAAAATTATGATCATTCTTGTGCTGGGAAAGTAATGGAAAGTTAAGAGATGGCTTAGTTAAATTAGAACACCGAAATGACAGGTTTATTAGCCTTTCTAGAGATTATGTTGAGGAATATAGAAAAAAAGTAATGTTTTTATTTTTTATTATGAGGCCCACGACTTATCAGCCAACCCTCATATATTTAATCAGCTTTTGAACATGCATCAAAGGTTTATTGGTAATGATTTGTCATTGGTACAGTTAGATTCTATTACAGAGCCACATAAGCATTATGAGGATAATTTGTCATTCAGATAAACTTGTACGGAATAAAATGATTTTTAGCATAGGCACTCTCTAGCAGCATTTTTAAGAGCACAGAAATTATCAATTTTTCTATAAGATCTTTAGGAAGAGTGGTAAATATTTTGCTTGTTTCATAATGCACGCCTCTCTGGAAGCAAGAAACTTTAGCACTGGGATAATGGATGTTATACTTTTGTGTAGTGTTTATTCTATGAATTATATTATTTATTATAAACGAGACCCAATTGCGTACAAAACATTTTAGGATGGAGAATATATAAAATTGGGTTTTTTATTCAGAATCTCCAAATACTTAAATGATATTGAAGTTATGTTAATTTTACACAAAAGCCTTGTTTGAAGTAACTTGGAATATGCCTCAGTTGTATGGTCACCTATGTTTAAGTGTTCTAACCGTCACCTGCAGAAAATTCATAAAATATTTCTGAGATATATATACTACAAAACCCACGACGTATTCACGTACAATCAGTGTGTTCCATATATGCAACTGCTAAAGGAATTCAAAATAATGTCTCTCTCTGTTCGTGGAATACTTGCTGATCAATTATTCCTTTATAAACTTGTGAATGGCCTGGTATATAGCGAAGAATTACTTAGGTAAATCAAATTTAATGCCAGCATTGCAAATTTCAGAAAACGTCAATTGCTCCACTTCAGAACTCCAAAAACGCTATCGCATAAAAATTCCCCTATTTTAAGGTTATGTGCCAAGTACAATTAACTTTATT